>CM067373.1:814085-1214085 GCA_034401795.1 Chaetoderma sp. LZ-2023a | reverse complement strand
TTATCAAGTGACTTAGCATCTCTATATATCACATAGATGGTTAGCAAGCCATTCAACATATTACAGGCAGTTTCACAGTCCCGTAACAATCCGCTATTAATAAGGTATTGCGTCGCGCCTTCAAAACGCTATATGCTGAGTCTAGATGTCACATAATCTAATCCTTATGTCAAAACCAAGGATTCAAATTTACAAGAACGAGTGTGGCTAGATCATGAAAACATCAAATTAGTTGAATTGCTACTAAAGAAAGCAAGAGTAATTACATAAACATAAATTATTGCATCAATGTTCATAAGCAGTATTCATCATAAGCATATTTGTTGTAAGGCTAACTTTAACGATTGAGCTTACCGCGACTGACATCATTGGGCGATATGTTGACATTTCCTCAAGTAAAGTTTTCAGCTAACAGCTATATCAAGGGCCGATGCAAGAGTCAATGAATATGTGTCGACTTTATGTTCAAATGAAGAGTCAATGAATCTATGTGGAGTTTCTGTTTGGATTGAATGCTGGTCACATCTGGTGTTGATGCTACATCTGTGATAGCAACATGGCACAGCAACTTAATTCTTAACAGATGGATCCATTTCTAGCTATACCCACCCGCTTACATTTATGCTCCGCCCACGCGTTGCACGTGTTGCAATCCATTTCATAATTATTCCCAAGTTTTAAATAAACGTCGGGGAGAGTGGAATCGCCTCCGTCAGTCTGTCCATCTGCCCGTCCGTCCGTCATACTATCTCCTCACAAACCATTGGATGGAATTAAATCAAATTTGGTATGTGGGTTACCCATATGATTCTGCTTTGCAAAACGATATTTAGATTTGTCTCCGCCCCCGGTGGGGGGGGGGGGCGTGACAGCTGTCAAATGGTCAAATCAGTTGTAACGCAAATCCTCTGAAATCGTTAGCCCGAACTCAACCAAATTTAATATCTCAGTTACCCATATGATTGCGGAGTGCACGAGGCCATTTAGATTTGACTCCGTCCCCAGGGTTGGGGGAGGGGTCAAAATGACCTGCAGAAATTGATTGTAATGCATCTCCTCCGAAACCGTTGGACAGAATTCAACCAAATCTGGTCTGTGGGTTACCCATTTCAATGTCGAGTACAGGAGCACATTTACATTTGGCCCCGCACCCAGGGGTGGGAGGGGAATGGGGATCAAAATGTAAAAAAATTGATTGTAATGCAACTCCTCTGACACTGATGGACGGAATTCTACCACATTTAGTATGTCAGTTACCCATATCAATGTGGAGTGGATTAGCATATTTACATTTGGCCCCACCCACACGGCTGGAGGATGTGGTCAAAAGGTCATGAAATTGATTGTAATGCAACGCCTCTGAAATCGTTAGAAGGAACTCAATCAAATTTGATATCTGAGTTACAAAATGTGATTGCGGAGTGCAAGCGGCCATTCAGCTTTGGCGCCACCCCGAGGGGTGTTTGAGGGGTCGAAAGGTCAAATTGTAACGTGCGGAAATTGATTGTAATGCATCTCTTCCGAAACCGTTGGACAGATTTCAACCAAATTTGGTCTGTGGGTTACCTATATCAATGTGGAGTACATGAGCCCATTTACATATGACCACGCCCCCAAAGGTGGGTGGGTGTGTTGGTTAAATGGTAAAAAATTAATTGTAATGCCACTCCTCTGACACAGTTGGACGGAATTCAACCAAATTTAGTATGTCAGTTACCCATATCAATGTGGAGTGGATGAGCACATTTACATTTGGCCCCGCCCCCAGGATGTGTGTGATGGGATCAAGAGGTCACGCAAGTGATTGTAATGCACCTCCTCTAACACTATTGCCCGAAATTCAACCAAACTTGGTATGTCGGTTACCCATAGGATTGCGGAGTGCAAAAGGATGTTTACATTTGGCTCCGCCCCCAGGGGTGGGTTGTGGGGTGTGTCAAATATTCAAAGCGGTGAACGTGGGGATTTGTGATGTCGCATCATCGACCGATCAATCTAGTTCGCAATCGCAATAGTCTCTGCACCTGATCGATTTCTACCTGCATAATAAAAATGTCTATGACACTACATTCCAGACGCTGAAAGACGTGAATAAAGAAAACTAATAAGATAGCTGAGGAAGGTGTAACAAGATCAATCAAATCTGCACTAAGGTGAAATCTTAACTGGTGGTACCGTTAGTTAATCATATCGCCTTATGTTTTGCCGCCATTAGTTCTGACGTCACCGGCAGATGTATTTCAGGATGAAAGACATGTGTTATGGTGTGACCCCGTGACGTCAATCGTTCTATTCTATGCTTAACAGAGAGTTCTAGTAATGGCATTGGCCAAGTATCTCCGTAGAATATAACTAACCAGTAAAATTTCGAGTTACTCTACCGAGAAAACGAACAGACCTTTAACTTACAAAGATATGGCATCCCGTAAATAATTTCTGTATACTATTCACAGGTTTCAATTTATATACATTTATAAACATTTTTGTACAATAACTATATGTATTTAGTAGTGTTATTTCTGTGCAAAGCATTTCTCTGAATTACAAAGAGGGAAAGATTTTACTTAATAAATATCATGTATTTCAACTTCATAGAAGCTAAACCTTATAGGATCCTATATGGAATGTGATGGCTCGAAATAATAGCGTAAATACTCCAAACATTAAGATGAGACAAAACAATATCCATCACCAGAATTCAAACACCTTTCCAACAAACAATCTATAATACACACATATTATGGCAATTAATGTATGTCTGTGCCAGGTATTTGCCTAGTTCCTGGATAGTCTGTGCCAGGTATTTGCCTGGTTCCTGGTTAGTCTGTGTCATGTATTTGCCTGGTTCCTGGTTAGTTTACTGGTCAATGTTCACACTCACATTATTTCTATCGCAGTATTTGACATGTCACCATTTTCCCTCCTAACTGGCACTCTGTCATTTACTTGCCTTCCCATGCCCATTGATTCTACAAGGACATTTGTTTCTATGTTGTCATAACCCTCACATCGCCGCAATTGTTCACACTGACAAGAACAGCCCTTAGATTCCTTTCATTATTACTTTCCACAAAGAATTTGCAGTTTAATATCCTTCTGGAAAAAGGCACATGACACATTCCGCCATTAATTGAGCCAAGATGAGCCAAGATAGAAACAGGCAATTATAGCCTTGGAAATCACTAAATCAATGCAAAGTACGTGTGCATATCAGTGACCATGGTAAAAAAGCAACATACCGACCAGATGAAGAAGAAGAAAAAGGGGAAGAAGAAGAATAGGAACGAAGAAGAAAATGAAGGAGAAGAAGAGGAAGAAGAAGAAGAAGGACAACAACAACAACAACAACAACAACAACAAACTTGAGGAGGAGAAGGAGAGGCAGCAAGAGCAGGAAGAGGAAGAGGAGGATGATGAAGAGGCGGAAGAAAAGGAGGAGGATGAGAAGGAGGAGGAGGAGAAGGAATGGGAGGAGGGGGAGGAGGGAGAGGAGGGGAAGAGGTCGGGGACGAGGAAAAGAAAATATGAAGAAGCAGAAGATGAAGAAGAAGAGAAAAAGGACGAATAAGAAAAAGATGAAGAGGAATAAAGAAGAAGAAGAAAAAGAAGAAGAAGAAGAAGAGGAGGAGGAGAATGAAGAAGAAGAAAAAGAAGAAGAAGAAGAACAACAACAACAACAAGAACAACAACAATGAGAAGTAGGAGGAGCAGGGAAAAAGAGCAGAAAGAAAAAGAGCAGGAGTATGAGGATGAAGAGGAGGAACAAAAGGAGGAGTGTGAGAGGAGGAGGTGGGGGAGGAGGACGAGGACGAGGAGAAGAAAAAGAAGATGAAGCAGATGCTGATGGTGGTAGTGGTTGTGGTGATAGTGGAAGGTAGGGGCGGGAGGATGGGCCGGAGGAGGAGTAGGAGATCGAGGAGGAGGAGGAGAAAGAGAATGAGGAAGAGTTGGAGCGGATGAGGAGGAAGCCGAGGAGGAGAAAAAGAAGAAGAATGTGGAGAAGAAATAGATGAAAATGGAGAAGAAGAAGAAAAAGACGAAGAAGAAGAGGAAAATTATGATAATGGTTGCACGGTTTTCATTGACGCACAGAAAGAAACATTCTTAAATGGCCACTTCAAGTAAAACATAAATTGTGAGTACTGGATTCTAGCCAGTTACCCTATTACATGTCATCAACCATCGCCATGCTTTCAGCACCACTGTGTAGATCCTGGTTTGGAAGTACATACCAGACATAGAGTCAGATATTTTATATAGTATGGAGGCATCCATTTCTAGCTCAGTTCCACCCATTTCTAGCTCAGTTCCACCCATTTCTAGCTAAGTTCCAACCATTTCTATCTATGACTCGCCTGTTTCTAGCTCAGTTCACCCATTTCTAGCTAGGTTCCACCCATTTCTATCTATGACTCACCCATTTCTAGTTCAGTTCCACCAATTTCTAGCTCGGTTCCACCCATTTCAATCCCAGTTCCACCCATTTCTAGCTACGTTCCACCAATTTCTAGCTATGTTCCACCAATTTCTAGCTAAGTTCCACCCATTTCTAGCTACGTTCCACCCATTCCACACATATCTAGATATGTTCCACCCATTTCTAACTATGCCCCGTCCATTTGTGGCTAGGTTTCGCCTGCTGACCTCGATTTATATACCATTAACCCTAATCCTATTTTCAAAATAACTATGCAAAAAATGTGTTGAATATTTTGCAACTAATTTGACTGTGAATATCTTGAAACTAATTTGACTGGGGTCTGTTATGGCAATAATAGGCAGGAATAGTGCCCAGTTCAATTAGTTTCAAAATATTCAACATAATCTTTAGTAAAGAGTTCTATTGAAGTTTTGCGACTTTGAATTCCTGGATGAACGTGTTAAGTTTAGACTTCGATGGCAATCAGCATTAAATAGATGCCACTCTCCAATCAGCATTAGATTGATGCCGCTCTCCAATCAGTATTAGATTGACGCTGCTCTCCAATCAGCATTAGATAGATGCTGCTCTCCAATCAGCATTAGATAGATGCCACTCTCCAATCAGCATTAGATAGATGCCGCTCTCCAATCAGCATTAGATAGATGCCACTCCCCAATCAGCATCAGATAGATGCCACTCTCCAATCAGCATTAGATAGATGCCACGCCCAAATCAGCATTAGATAGATGCCACTCCCCAATCAGCATTAGATAGATGCTACTCTCCAACCAGCATTAGATAGATGCCACTCCCCAATCAGCATTAGATAGATGCCACTCCCCAATCAGCATTAGATAGATGCCACTCTCCAATCAGCATTAGATAGATGCCGCTCTCCAATCAGCATTAGATAGATGCCACTCCCCAATCAGCATTAGATAGATGCCACTCTCCAATCAGCATTAGATAGATGTCACTCTACAATCAGCATTAAATAGATGCCACTCCTCAATCAGCATTAGATAGATGCCACTCTCCAATCAGCATTAGATAGATGCCACTCTCCAATCAGCATTAGATAGATGCCACTCTCCAATCAGCATTAGATAGATGCCACTCCCCAATCAGCGTTAGATAGATGCCACTCCCCAATCAGCATTAGATAGATTCCGCTCTCCAATCAGCATTAGATAGATGCCGCTCTCCAATCAGCATTAGATAGATGCCGCTCTCCAATCAGCATTAGATAGATGCCACTCTCCAAGAACATTTAGCTCATGATGAATGACATTCTACAAGTACAGTTGCTTAATCCTCATTTGTCATGTGACCTGAATAACAATTACCAAGCTTCATTTGTGCATCATTTAATGTTGGACGGTGTAATGGCTTTGTTCATCATCTCTAATGGGACATGCTGGATATAAGTCCATTTTAAGGCCACCCCGCTGGCTAGTCCATCCTGGGATGTAAGTCTATGCTTTTTGTCAGATCATCTGTCACTACTTCATTGCAATGGCTAGTCTATCCTGCATGACAGTCTATTCTGATAGCCAATCTATTTGGGAAGTTAGTCCAACAGATGTCCAATCAATCGTGGTGGTGTGTCTGCTCTGGTAGTCAGTCTCGTCTGATGGATAATTAGGTCAGGTGGTCTTGGTTATCATGTACATTATTTAATATTGACGACGATTTCACATTTTATTAATTAAATTTAAATTGTGATTTTGGAATACGACTATTACGAGGTAGCTAAAATCAGACATGAATTAAGATTTACCAATTAACCATTAATATTAACGTATCCGTGTTACTTGGTTCTTCAGTCAAGCCTTTCTTAAACAACCAGATTTGTAAGAAACACAGAGTGACCACTAATGACATTTCGTCTCTTAATAGAAGTCTGCTTAAACAGATGTTTATTCTGTAGCCACATGATGTTGGCTTCATAAGATAGGCGGTCTCTTAAACATGCGATAAATCCAGACAAAACACAAACTTACCAGCGAATCACATCACATGTTATTTCGGTCAATTCCTAATTAACATGTTTACAGTTTAATGTGCTGACATCATACATCGTCTTGGCCCAATTTTTTATTCAGGATCGCGAGTGGACCAACACCTCCCTGTAATCCTCCACTATTTGATGAGGGTATCGCACCTCTTTGAGCGGTCTCCCATAACTGTTTCTGCATCATTGCTAAGGAAATCTTATTTGTTGATAAAAAGTCCCTCATGGAAATCATCTCTCCGGAGTTCCGTCGCCCGTCAGAGTCGCTGTCATATTCGGCATCCGAGATAGTCACTGCGGCTCTAGCAGAATTCTTGTTCACATTACCAGGAGTGATGGCATTACGCCGTGGTCGGGGTTTGGGACGATAACAGCAGTTATACCGCCTACAATCTAATCGGCGTAGAATCCAATTTAGCATCTGTTTTATCACAATTGATGTTACATTGAATAAGCTATAGATACAACAGCAACCTAACACTATAAATATAAAATTCCCGAAGCGGTATATGTAGACATTAGGGTAAGTTAACTTCTGACTGACCACATAATCACCAAATCCTATAGTAGCGAATGCCACAAAACAGAAATATATAGCTTCAAAGTAACTCCAGTCTTCCACCGGTTGATACATGGCTGAGGCACAGCACGCGATAAACACGGCACCGAGGAATAGAATCAACATCACCCAGTAAACGGAAGGCTTCCAGGAATCTAAGCTGTCATCGTCAGATATCTGTGAACCTCGTCTATCTTTGTCGTTTTTCGTACCATTCAGGATTCCTTTTCTCCTCAGTTCCTGTTCGTGTACGGCTCGGAGAATGAAAGCTAAGAAGGTAATGATTCGCTCCAGAAATAGGTTAAAAAACAAGATGGCGCCGGCACAACCGAAAAACCCGTAGAAAATTAGAAAGATCTTACCAGGCACTGTCTGGGGCGTGGTCATTCCAAAACCTGCGAAACAATAATAATAATAATAATAATAATAATAATAATAGGTGTGGTGGTCGTGGGGTGGTGGTGACGGTGGCATTGTTGTTGTTGTTGTTGTTGTTGTAGGTGGTGGTGGTGGAGGTGGTGGTGGTGGTGCTGCTGGTGGGGTTGGTGGTGGTGGTTGTGGTTATTGCAGCTGCAGTTGCGATAGCGGTAGCGGTGGCGGCGGCAGTGGCGGTAGTAGTAGTAGTAGTAGTAGTAGGTTTTATTATTGGCAAGCATTAGTTCTCGGAACCCTGTCATTGACGCCGCACTGGCACTACGATATTATAGCACAGTCATCATTGGAATGTAAATTTTACATTGTCAATTTTCGACCTGAGCGAGGTTCGAACCCAGCCCATTCTATGGCACCTATTCGCCTAGCGTTTGGGAGCCGAGTAGTCTACCGACTGGCCCATCATCCAAAAGACAAAAATCCTCTTTCACAAGACCAGCTTTCAACTACCCGACTCGCAACCACACGAATTGACTGGAACTGATAGTGTGCATTCCAGACTAGCCATATCTCTATGTATGTAGTTTTTATTATTGATTATGAGAGTGTCAATGTACTAGTAGTGATACTTATTCTACTGATGCAGTAATTATGACAGTGTCAATTCAGTGCTTTCAAAATAGGCACGCGGATATTGAGAACGAAATAACAAATTGTGGTAATTCTTCGGTATAATTATTATACAATATACACCATGGAACGAAGAAAATTGAGTGATGTGTTCTTATAGCTCGCAATCTATGCTGATTTACAAGACATTCATCTGTTTAACAGCTGTAAGAAAGTCGATTTAATTAACACAAGCCAGTGGTGTGCATCTCTCTCATGGGTAATCATCACTCGGATGAGGAAAGCATTCGCTATCAAAGTGGTGTGCATCTCTTTCATGGCTAATCATCGCTCTGATAAGTAAGACATTCACTATGAAAGTGGTGTGCATCTCATTCATGGGTAATCATCACTCTGACGAGTAAGATATTCACTATGAAAATGGTGTGCATCTCTTTCATGGCTAATCATCACTCTGATGAGTAAGACATTTACTATGCAAGTGGTGTGCAGCTCTCTAATGCATCACTCTGATGAGTAAGACATTCACTATGAAAGTGGTGTGCATCTCTCTAATGCATCACTCCGATGAGTAAGACATTCACTATGAGAGTGGTGTGCATCTCTCTCATGGCGAATCATCACGCTGATGAGTAAGACTTTCGCTATGAAAGTGGTGTGCATCTCTTTCAAGGATAATCATCACTCTGATGAGTAAGACATTCGCTATGAAAGTGGTGTGCATCTCTTTCATGGCTAACGATCACTCTGATGAGTAAGACATTCGCCATAAAAGTGGTGTGCATCTCTTTCATGGCTAATCGTCAGGCTGATGAGTAAGACATTTGCTATGAAAGTGGTGTGCATCTCTCTCATGGCTAATCGTCACTCTGATAAATAAGACAGTCGCTATGAAAGTGGTGTGAATCTCTCTCAGGGCTAATCATCACTCTGATGAGTAACGCATTCGCTATGCACGTGGTGTGCATCTCTCTAATGCATCACTCCGATGAGTAAGACATTCACTATGAGAGTGTTGTGCATCTCTCTCATGGCTAGTCATCACGCTGATGAGGAAGGCATTCGCTATGAAAGTGTTGTGCATCTCCTTCATGGCTAATCATCACTCTGATGAGTAAGGCATTCGCTATGAAAGTGATGTGCATCTCTCTCATGGCTAATCATCACTCTGATGAGTAAGACATTCGCTATGAAAGTGGCGTGAATCTCTCTCAAGGTTAACCTTCGCTCTGATGAGCATGACATTCGCTATGAAAGTGGTGTGCATCGATTTCATGGCTAATCATCACTCTGATGAGTAAGGCATTCGCTATGAAAGTGATGTGCATCTCTCTCATGGCTAATCATCACTCTGATGAGTAAGACATTCGCTATGAAAGTGGTGTGCATCGCTTTCATGGCTAATCATCACTCTGATGAGTAAGACATTCGCTATGAAAGTGGTGTGCATCTCTCTCATGGCTAATCGTCACTTTGATGAGTAAGACATTGACTATGAAAGTTGTGTGCATTTCTCTTGTGGCTAATCGTCACTCTGATGAGTAAACCATTCGCTAATCATCGCTATGATGAGTAAGACATTCGCTATGAAATTGGTGTACATATCTTTCATGGATAATCATCGCTATGATGAGTAAGACATTCGCTATGAAAGTGGTGTACATATCTTTCATGGCTAATCATCGCTATGATGAGTAAGACATTCGCTATGAAAGTGGTGTACATCTCTTTCATGGCTAATCATCGCTATGATGAGTAATACATTCGCTATGAAAGTGGTGTACATATCTTTCATGGATAATCATCGCTATGATGAGTAAGACATTCGCTATGAAAGTGTTGTGCATCTCTTTCATGGCTAATCATCGCTATGATTAGTAAGACATTCGCTATGAAAGTGGTGTACATATCTTTCATGGCTAATCATAGCCATGATGAGTAAGGAATTCGCTATGAAAGTGGTGTGCATCTCTTTCATGGATAATCGTCACGCTGATAAGTAAGACATTCTCTATGAAAGCGGTGTACATCTCTCGCATGGCTATTTCATATCAGATTCATGACACGTGCTTAGTAAGTTCTCATTTTAGAACGAGCATTAGAGAGTTACTTTATCACATATGTGTATGTGTACATATATACCCTATCGAGGGTGTGAAAAATTCGTAGCAAAATATAATTTTAAATGCAACATCTTAAGATTCCAATTACCGTGTGCCAGAATGGACCTTTCCTCCTATAAATATGCCCCGCCCACCTCTAGCTAACCTCCATCCACACATCGTCGTGATGGGATTGATTAATCCGCGAATGCCCTAACTATTATTTTCCTGAAAACTATACAGGTAAGGTGTTGAATACTTTGTAACTAATTTGACTGAGTGCTGTTGCTGCAAATGGCAACAACAGCGCCCAGTCAAATTAGTTAACAAATATTCAAAAGAATATTTATTAAATAGTAAATACATACAATCAGTACAAGAACGCACAATCCGTCCTCAAATATGCGTTCGTAGCGTACTTATCTACGTCATTCCTGACCTCATAATGACCTCATTCATTATGATGTCATTCTACACGTCACGTAGTTGTTTATGACGTAATACGATGGATGGATAAAGTGTAAGTCATCAGTCACTCCTTTAATCCATGAGGAACCGTGACTAGTAAGTAAGTCTTCATTCGCTGATTTAATCCATGAAGGACCATGACTGGTAAGTAAGTCTTCAGTTGCTCATTTATTCCGTGACGAATTGTGACCAGTAAGTAAGTCCTCAGTTGCTCCTTTCATCCACAACTAACTGTGACTGGTAAGTAAGTAAGTCTGTAGGCACTCATTTAATTCATGGGGGACCATGACTAGTAAGTAAGTCTTCAGTCGCTCATTTAATCCGTGAGGAACTGTGACTAGTAAGTAAGTTTTCATTCGCTCATTTAATCCGTGAGGAACCATAACTAGTAAGTAAGTAAGTCTTCAGTCGCTCATTTAATCCATGAGGAATCGTGACTAGTAAGTAAGTCATCAGTTGCTCATATAATCTGCGAGGAACTGTGACTAGTAAGTAAGACTTCAGTCGCTCATTTAGTCCATGAGGAGCCATGACTAGTAAGTAAGTCTTCAGTCACTCATTTAATCCGTGAAGAACCATGATTAGTAAGTAGGTCTTCAGTCGCTCAGTTAATCTGTGAGGAACTGTGACTGGTAAGTAAGTCTTCAGTCGCGCATTTAATCCATGAGGAACCATGCCTAGTAAGTAAGTCTTCAGCCGCTCATTTAATCTGTGAGGAACTGTGATTAGTAAGTAAGTCTTCAGTTGCTCTTTTAATCCATGAGTAAGTGTGACTAGTAAGTAAGTATTCAGTTGGTCATTTAATCCGTGAGGAACTGTGACTATTAACTAAGTCTTCAGTCGCTCCTTTAATCCGTTTAGGAACTGTGACTAGTAAGTAAGTCCTCAGTTGTTCATTTAATCCGTGAGGAACTGTGACTAGTAAGTAAGTCTTCAGTCGCTCCTTTAATCCACGAGGAACCACGACTAGTAAGTAAGTCCTCAGTCGCTCATTTAATCTGTGAGTGACCATGACTAGTAAGTAAGTCTTCAGTCGATCATTTAATTCGCGAGGATCTGTGACTAGTAAGTAAAGTCTTCAGTCGCTCATTTAATGCGAGAGGAAATATGATTAGTAAGTCAGTCTTCAGTCGCCCATTTAATCCACGAGGAACCATGACTGGTAAGTAAGTCTTCAGTCGATCCTTTAATCCGAGAGGAACTATGACTAATTAAGTAAGTCTTCTGTCACTCCTTTAATCCGCGATGAACCGTGACTAGTAAGTAAGTCCTCAGTCCCTTATTTAATCCAGGGGGAACTGTGACAAGTAAGTAAGTAAGGCTTCAGCCGCTCATTTAATCCACGAGGAACTGTGACTAGTAAGTAAATCCTCAGTTGCTTCTTTAATCCGTGAGGAACTGTGACTAGTAAGTACGTCATCAGTCACTCATTTAATCCGTGTGGAACCGTGACTAGTAATTAAGTCTTCAGTCACTAATTTAATCCACGAGGAACTGTGACTACTAAGTAAGTCTTCAGTCACTCATTTAATCCACGAGGAAGTGTGTCTTGTAAGTAAGTCCTCAGTCGCTTCTTTAATCCGCGAGTAACTGTGACTAGTAGGTAAGTCCTCAGTCGCTGCTATAATGCGCGAGGAACTGTGACTAGTAAGTAAGTCCCAAGTCGCTCATTTAATCTGCGAGTACCTGTGACTAGTAGGTAAGTCCTCAGTCGCTGCTATAATGCACGAGGAACTGTGACTAGTAAGTAAGTCCTAAGTCGCTCATTTAATCTGCGAGTAACTGTGACTAGTAGGTAAGTCCTCAGTCGCTGCTATAATGCGCGAGGAACCGTGACTAGTAAGTAAGTCCTAAGTCGCTCATTTAATCTGCGAGGATCTGTGACTAGGAAGTAAAGTCTTCAGTCGCTCATTTAATGCGAGAGGAACTATGATTAGTAAGTCAGTCTTCAGTCGCTCATTTAATCCATGAGGAACCGTGACTAGTAAGTAAGTCTACTGTCGCTCCTTTAATCCGCGATGAACCGTGACTAGTAAGTAAGTCCTCAGCCACTTCTTTAATCCATGGGGAACCGTGACTAGTAAGTAAGTAAGGCTTCAGTCGCTCATTTAATCCACGAGGAACTGTGACTAGTAAGTAAATCCTCAGTTGCTTCTTTAATCCGTGAGGAACCGTGACTAGTAAGTAAGTCATCAGTCACTCATTTAATCCGTGTGGAACCGTGACTATTAAGTAAGTCTTCAGTCACTAATTTAATCCGCAAGGAACCATGAGTAGTACGTACGTCTTCAGTCACTCATTTAATCCGTGAGGAACCATGAGTAGTAAGTAAGTCTTCAGTCACTCATTTAATCCACGAGGAACTGTGACTACTAAGTAAGTCTTCAGTCACTCACTTAATCTACGAGGAACTGTGACTAGTAAGTAAGTCCTCAGTCGCTCTTTCAATCTGTGAGGAACCGTGAGTTGTATGTAGGTCTTCAGTTGCTCCTTTAATCCGCGAGGAACTGTGACCTGTAAGTAAGTCCTCAGTCGCTTCTTTAATCTGCGAGTAACTGTGACTAGTAAGTAAGTCCTAAGTCACTCATTTAATCTGCGAGGAACTCTGACTAGTAAGTAAGTCTTCAGTCGCTTCTTTAATCTGCGAGGAGCCATGACTAGTAAGTAAGTCTTCAGTCCCTTATTTAATCCATGGGGAACCGTGACTAGTAAGTAAGTAAGTCTTCAGTTGCTCATTTAATCCATGAGGAGCTGTGACTAGTAAGTAAGTAAGTGAGTCTTCAGACGCTCCTTTAATGCGCGAGGAACTGTGACCTGTAAGTAAGTCCTCAGTCGCTTCTTTAATCTGCGAGTAACTGTGACTAGTAAGTAAGTCCTAAGTCACTCATTTAATCTGCGAGGAACTCTGACTAGTAAGTAAGTCTTCAGTCGCTTCTTTAATCTGCGAGGAGCCATGACTAGTAAGTAAGTCTTCAGTCCCTTATTTAATCCATGGGGGAACCGTGACTAGTAAGTAAGTAAGTCTTCAGTTGCTCATTTAATCCATGAGGAGCTGTGACTAGTAAGTAAGTAAGTAAGTCTTCAGACGCTCCTTTAATCCGCGAGGAACTGTGACTTGCAAGTAAGTCCTCAGTTGCTCATTCAATCCGCGAGGAACCATGACTGCTAAGTAGGTCTTCAGTCGCTCATTTAATCCACGAGGAACTGTGACTAGTAAGTAAGTTCTCAGTCACTTTTTTAATCCGTGGGTAACAGTGACTAGTAAGTAAAAAGTCTTCATTCGCTCATTTATTCTGCGAGTAACTGTGACTAGTAAGTAAGTCTTCAGTCGCTCATTTAATCTGTGAGGGACCATGACTAGTAAGTAAGTCTTCAGTCGCTCATTTAATCCACGAGGAACTGTGACCAGTAAGTAAGTCTTCAGACGCTCCTTTAATCTGCGAGGAACTGTGACTAGTAAGTAAGTCTTCAGTCGCTCATTTAATCCACGAGGAACCGTGACTAGTAAGTAAGTCTTCAGTCGCTCATTTAATCCGCGAGGAACCGTGACTAGTAAGTAAGTCTTCAGTCGCTCATTTAATCCACGAGGAACCGTGACTAGTAAGTAAGTCTTCAGTCGCTCATTTAATCCGCGAGGAACCGTGACTAATAAGTAAGTCTTCAGTCGCTCATTTAATCCATGAGGAATTATGACTCAGTTTGGGTTACTTCAGTGCTCGTCTTGCATTCATCGATCTGGCCATACCTACGCGAAAACACACCACCTCTAAGTGTTGCATTGACGATGCGTATGGCCCAACTACAGAAAATGTCAAAGATAATCCAGCATTATTAGAATCCTTCTATACAGAAGTAAGCTCCGCAATTACAATCCCAGTTAGATGGCAACTGCTCATGTGTGGAGATTTCAACTCCAGGGTGAGTAAACTTGGAATTGTGGACAAAAGTTCAGGACTTGACTTATGCATCGGATCCTATAGACAGGGCATGCGCAACAGCAATGGAGATGCACTGGTAGCATTCCTTAGTTACAATGGCCTATTTGCTATAAACATGGCTTTCAAACACACATGCCATCACCGACAATATGGACCAGACACATTGCTGATCAAATAGCCCCAAAATGTTCAAGGCTACAACAGCTGTCTTCAACCAAACAGACTTCATACTCTGTAAGACAGGAGCAAAACCCCTACTTCAGAATGCTCGTTCCTATGGGGGTACAGACCTCAATTCTGACCATAAGTCAGTCATTACACGTCTTCAGATGGGCGATTTCTACCTAATATATAAATGCCATACCAGGCAAGAGAGTAGAGTCACCTACAACCGACCCAAGCTGATCAGTGACACTGACACTCAAAGGCCCTCGGGGATCAGATAGCTAACATCGACGTCAGGTCCGATCCAAAAGAAGCCCTAACCAAAATACTGAAATCTATGGAATCATCAGTTACCAGCACCATAGATGCTCTTAAAAACAACCAAACTGGGTATACTGACGAGCCACTTGTAGCAAAACTATCAGCTGCACATCTATCAAAGTGACCAAAGTGAAGAGCGCACCAAACTACACCGGGAGCGCAATAACATTCTGCACCACATTAGCGAATGCTTAAAACATCTTGCTATTCAACAAGCAGACTCCCTAGCAGATGAAATTAGTGCCATGGATGACTGTCACAAAATGTTTCGGGCAGCCCGAGCCCTGAGAGTTACTGACTACACACCACCACTCACTGTACACAACTCTGAAGGTCACTTCATCGGGACTGACCAGCGAAAAGCCGAGGCGATTCGAGAATGGTTCAGGAACAGTTCACTGATGACGATTATGAGCCCTTGCACCCGTTCTCATGAGACTCCAGGCCATTACTAAGACCAATTAAAAGAGCAGAACTTGAGAAGGCACTTAAAGCCCAGAAAATGGGGATGCATCTGGACCTGACGGCATGAGCAATGAGCTATTCAAATATGCAAGTGACATTATCTTAAAACCGATCACGCACCTAATCAATTCAGCCTTATTTGCACCACCTCCCATCGACGCTGTAGGCGAGGGCACACTTATCGCACTACTCAATCCCAAGAAGCCACCGGGTCCCCAGTCAATCTGCGGCCCATTGTGCTCCTGAACAGCATAGGGAAAATCCCATCCAATGTTACTCTATGCCTCATCCAAGACAAGATCGATGACTTCATCGGTTCATATCAAAGTGGATTCAAACGTGGACGCAGCTGCGCAGAAATTGTATGCCAGATGCATGCTTGTGTCGGTAGTCATGTCCAAACACTGGGATTTCCACAAAATGGGCATTGACATATCACGAGCCTTCGATACAACAAAACGCTCAAAGATCCTAGATGTACTACGCCAGGCCAGTTGCAATGAAGATGAGCTACGACTAGTGAAACTACTGCTTGCAGACACCAAACTGAGAGTACAAGTCAAGTCAGTGAAGTCTGTAGAGTTTGAGACATCAATTGGCTCCCCACAGGGAGATGGTCTATCTCCGTTGCTTTTCACCTGTTACCTTGCTGCTGCATTGAAATCCGTGCGGGAAAGTTCCACAATACCAACCACTCCACCCCCACCCCCACCCCCCGTGTCGATACTGAGTATGCCACAAGAGATGGAATATGCCGACGATATGGACTTCATAGACGAGGAAAAGAAAGCTAAAAATTGAGAATCTCTTCATGAATGAATCCAAAACAAAGTTCACCCACATATACCTATCTACAAAGCATGAAACTAAAGAAAATGATGACCCACTTCGTGGCGGCAACCCATGGAGGAAAAGTAAAGTCCTGGGCTAATTGCTTTGCAGTACTGCTGCCAATGCTGCATGCTGCGCCATGAGGAATATAGCTTTCCAGTTCTTCTAGAGGATATGCATTCGTAGATCAATGATGCCCTTGATAAAAAGGATACGTTTATACAATGAAACCTGTGTATCATTGATGCTATATAACTGTAACGGCTGGACCACTCTAAAGGCAGCTCTAGACAAACTCGATGCCTGCCACCTCAAACACCTAAGCACCATCAATGGACACCGATGGCCAGACAGCATACTCTCCAACGATGCACAACACAAGATGTGTAATACGTCGCGGCTGTCTGTAAAGGTCGTCCAGCAAACATGGTCCATGTTTTGGCATGTGCTAAGGAAGCCAGAAGAGACACCAGCACAGGGAGCCATGGAATTCTCGCTACTCGGAGCCAGCAAATACAAAGCCAGGAGAGGACGGCATCGCATAAATCTGCTAAGCGTGCTGCGAGGTGACCTCAAGAAAGCAGGACTCGGTACACTCAGATCAAGAATGGACCTGGGCAAGCTAAGGATTTCGGCTGAGGGCAAGACATGGTGGGCAAATGCGAAGAACGACTGACTGCAGCTGTAGGATGTTTCCTTTACTACAACCGCAGAATACAGTAATCATACATACAAATTAGAAAGACTGGGAGTATATCTGGCAAATTAGTCTATGTTGGTTGTTTTAACATGAAGATAGGTCCAGAATGTGGCACAAGTCAGTGCACGGATAACGGAATGCATGGTCAACATAACAACACATATGTAATGGTTTCGCTCAGTATATAAAACCAACATTCCGATATTTTATAATATTTCACTTGACATGAATATATTTATCTACAATTTATACCTTATTTTTATTATTAATCTTTTATGTTTCCAGACTGCCCCGCCACTACTCATCGACTGCTAACATTGTCCCGAGGATCTCTTTATCCTCTTTCAGCTAGGTCCCAGAAAAATGTTAAGCCCTTCAATCTCCCATATCAACACCAGCATCACATCACGCACGCACGCACGAGCACACTCACTCGCGCACGCACGCACGCACGCACGCACGCACGCACGCACGCACGCACGCACGCACGCACGCACGCACGCACGCACGCACGCACGCACGCACGCACGCACGCACGCACGCACGCACGCACGCACGCACGCACGCACGCACGCACGCACGCACGCACGCACGCACGCACGCACGCACGCACGCACGCACGCACGCACGCACGCACGCACGCACGCACGCACGCACGCACGCACGCACGCACGCACGCACGCACGCACGCACGCACGCACGCACGCACGCACGCACGCACGCACGCACGCACGCACGCACGCACGCACGCACACCAATTTATTAGACTATCAACAAAGAATGAATCAACGTTAAACAGCATCGATAATTCTTTATGATTTCCAGATTAAAAAGAAATTATAAGTACCTCACTTAGATGGGCTCTCAAATCAGACATGGCTCAAATACCATTCTGTTTCTGTTAAAACAATCTATACTCGGAAGGACATTTTAAGCCACTGCTGTGTATCTATCTGTCTGCCTCCACTGTGAACAGCAAAATGGTAATTGAAACGTCTCGCTATTGTTTAATATGTTATCACCGGGCTTGTTATATTCCACTCTATAGTAACTATATGGCGTATAAGAGTCGCATGAACTTGATGCAACAAACGAGGATATTGCCTCTTTCCAATAGTTTGTATTTCTTTAATTTGTCATACAAGAACTCTCTCTCCCCCCCCCCCCCCTCACACCCTTGGATTCCGCTACATGAACCATCCCTGCCATTATGGCTTTCTTGCATTTTCACGCTATGTCAAAGTCAATTATATACCACATCCCCCAAAGATATTCTACCAGATTATCAACGGGCGCTGATTTTCTGTGTTCGGATTAAATCAGTATTTTAAGTGGCGATTGGAGTTTGTTGTGAACACGATTTCCTCGGATCATAAACGAATTAACATAAGCTATATTGCAAATTTTTCAGTAAGTATGTTTTGGAGTAAATACGCCATATGATATATAACTATCATTCGTGATATCAATGCTATTTTAAGCCATGCTGTAAATATTCTGATTGCATATGCGATTTTCCCAGCAATGAAACATAAAGTAATAAAAAAAATAAAACTAGTTCTATTTTTACCATCACCAGCCAAACAATCACAACAACACCATCATCACCAATGCCATCATAGTGCCATGATTGGTAAGATATGACGTATTCAATCTCTGATGGCAACACAGCTATCTATCTGGGAAAGCCAGAGTGATTCATGGCTATCAGCGTCATCAAAGCTCCATCTGTAAACAACAGGTGGTTACTGCAGAGTCGAGATATCAGCCATACATCTGTGATGCTGAGATCCTGTAGTTCAAGTTGTATTTTCTGGTGCATCTTCTGAGGCGGACAGGGCTAATGCAAACAAATGATGTGGAGGGATTGGATTTGATGAGATCGCATGTCAAGAAGAATTTAGACAAGCATTTGCATTTCCCCGCATTGAATCCTCTCTAAATGATCTTCACAGGAAGTTCCTTAATGTCCGAAAGTGACACACTGTTTTTATGGCTACAATAACTCTAAGATATTGTATTGGACATGTCAGCGGATTATGAGCGCGTCTGCCTGTTCATGGCACCAAGTTCCCTTCCTGTACTTCGTAACCTGGGTTATTGACTATGCCCCATTGAGAACTGTGGAGTATGGACATATTCAACATCCAACCGGAATGCTAGAAAGGGAATGAGCCATAATTCTCTGGTAATGTCGGAAAAGACGCTTTGTCATGTCTGGCTGTTATTGCTTGGCAGATTGTCTGTTGTCAGAAGGCTGCCATTTCCGAGAGGAGGTGAAAACCCGGAAATGAGATGGCGATATACGTATCACGTGACTGACGAACAGTTAATTCGTCAAAATAGAGGCTGACCTGGCTCTGATCCAAGCGAGGATCAGTCCTATCATCTTGCTGTCACATAGATAAGCACACGCTTCCTCTATGACACAGCAATATTGGAGTTCGTCTGACCAGAACATTGGAGTTGATGGTACTGTGATGTGAGATGGAAGCGCATGCGTGACTTGTCTCAATGCCAATTGAATAATGTGCATTTACATGCATATAATTTCAAACGCAGTTGCATGAGGTATTCATAACAGTCACCAATATCATTTCAAGATAGATATCTATAGCGCACCCAAGAATGTCATGCACACAATCGTCATTTGCCTGTAGAACTATATGATATGTTAGATCCAGTGACAGGCGTTAAACAAAATTTTGTATTTGTTATTATCTTTTATACATTTCATTTGCAGGGTCAGAAACTCAGTTTGTCAAAGGACTCCCATTTGACTCGTATTATGGGATGGTATTTTGTATCTGAATCTTTCATGTGGGATGGAGGATTTAGTATTACGCCTCCTTTTGGTCCGTGTGTGATGAAAACTTCTGAAATATTTACCATGGAAACTCACAAGTGAAAATGAACCTGCTCTATTGTAAAATGGACGTCTCTATGTAAGTGATACTAGTAAGTATAAAAGGCATCAAGCCCCATTTCTATGGAAACGAGTATTAACCGTTTATTTACGTTTGGACAACAGATTCGACGGAACACACCGACCTACAGACTATTATAGCGGGGGTGAGTTACACCTACCTACAGGCTAGTATAGTGACTGTGAGATACACCGACCTACAGCCTATTATAGTGACTGTGAGTTACA
This sequence comes from Chaetoderma sp. LZ-2023a, assembly GCA_034401795.1. NCBI lineage: Eukaryota > Metazoa > Mollusca > Caudofoveata > Chaetodermatida > Chaetodermatidae > Chaetoderma > Chaetoderma sp. LZ-2023a. The sequence goes on along the minus strand of CM067373.1, from coordinate 1,193,943 downwards.
CTGACCTACAGACTCTTAGAGTGACGGTGAGTTACACCGACCTACAGACTATTATAGTCGGGGTGAGGTACACCTACATACAGGCTAGTATAGCGACTGTGATTCACACCGACCTACAGACTCTTAGAGTGACTGTGAGTTACAGCGACCTACCGACTATTATAGTGACTGTGAGTTACACCGACTTATAGACTATTATAGTGACTGTGGGTTACACTGTCCTACAGATTATTATAGTGAATGCGAGTTACACCGATCTACAGACTACAACACTGACTGCGAGTTACACTGAGTTACAGACTATTAAAGCTACCCTGAGTTACACCGACCTACAGACTATTATAGCTACCATGAGTTACAATGGCCTACAGACTATTATAGTGACTGTGAGTTACACCGATCTACAGACTACAACACTGACTGCGAGTTACACTGAGTTACAGACTATTAAAGCTACCCTGAGTTACACCGACCTACAGACTATTATAGCTACCATGAGTTACAATGGCCTACAGACTATTATAGTGACTGTGAGTTACACCGACCTATAGATTATTATACTGACTATGATTCACACCTGCCCACAGACTATTATAGTGACTGTGATTCACACCGGCCCACATACTATTATACTGACTGTGATTCACACCAGCCCACAGACTATTATACTGACTGTGATTCGCACTGGCCCACAGACTATTATACTGACTGCGATTCACACCGGCCCACAGACTGTTATACTGACTGTGATTTACACCGGCCCACAGACTAGTATACTGACTGTGAGTTACATGGACCATTGAATTGAACATGTTATGGCTACACTAATTCATATTGGACAAATTATGTACGGTGTAAGAAATGTCAAGTTGAATATTCTAAGATTAATTATTATGAGTATGTTTAATTTGCGAGATGAGTTGGCCATTTAGTGGCTCTTGTACGAGATGGAACTAGTCTCTCCCGAGGTCACCGTAGATACTCCATGACAGAATTTGAGTAGAATCCGCAATTACGCATCCATTATCTTCAGTTTTTTCTCTCGGTAGTACTAGCTCCTGTACGTCAATAAATGATTGCGATAGACAGCTATTTCCGTCGGCGACAATAATTATATACACCTGGTATGCACGCCATGCTACTAACATGCAATACACACATCATTTACGATAGCATGGGGCACAGAGGAAGCAGACACGTCACGTAACTTGATAGATCCTTGGTGTGAATGAAGTGTGTCTCAACCTCTTGTAGTCAGTATTAATCATTTTCTGTGATGTCCCACCTTTGTTTGTCTTTGTATGTTTAAAAGAGACATCATATAAGAATACGAATTAATGTATTGTAATACATAGTTGCTCTCTGTACCATAAAACTTTCTTCACTACATTATCTGTGTAGCCTTCCTCAGTGGCTATGATCAACGATAAGTAATATTGTCTATAGTTTGAATAGGCATCATCAAGATTGGTTATTTTATGAAAAGCATATAATTGATTGATAGCATCATGTAATTGTTAATCGATATTGTATATTGCTGCTAACGAGCTGTGTTAGTTCTCCGATTTATAGGATGTGTATCAGCCGTACGGGTACCATTTAAATACCAATCAGTGAACAATAAGCTTGGTAACGCAGCGTCAATCATTAAAAAAATTATCAAATATCATACACACATGGGGACTTCCTGTTCCTGTGTAATTTTGTCACAAACAAAGAAGAGAATGAGGATCCACGTCAGTCTGGGAGGAAATCTTACTTTGCCAGGAGACCTACTAAAATGTAGAACAGTTGTGCATTAGCAGTTAATTCATGCAAACGACAGATGCGTCCACGTTCCTATTATACCAAGCTTCACCTAGTCAGCAGGTCAGACCAGGCCTGCAGGTATGACCAACATCATTAAATCTGGCATACATGAATAAATGTTACATGACACCAGTATGCCTAGACGAATAATTTGTAATAGCAATCAATATTGTTTACTTCCCAATCGTATCACTATATATACATCAATCCACTAAAATAGCTACATTCAAAATGATTGCCAATATTTTGCGAAGGCTGCAGAATAAATGACCTATTTATCGTGATGGCGGTTAAATCGTGGTATGCAAAGCTTGCTTGCACTCAATAGCATGTGTGAATATAAAGAGAACAGGAGTGCAAAGGAGAATATGTATGTATATAGAGCCATGCATCGAGTAACAAGAACAAACGTCCAAGGTGAACAGCCAGGTATGCCTTATAAACCTTGTAGATAAGGGAAACTTCTCACTTGAGCAAATTTCTATGGCAGCCTGGCTTGTTTAACCAATCAAATACCAGTTGGTTTAGATATTTGCTTATGTGATAAAGCTTCCAATCTCACATAGGCACATCAGTTCGTGACATGCAGTCTTAGTTTAGGCGCCCACCAGTCTTTAATTAGACATTAAAGTAGAAACGGTTTGATGGGCTAAATGTAGTTAGGGAACTGTGTCGGAATGGAAATGGCCATACTTAAGTTTCAAAATTGGTGATTAAGGTAGGGGGTGCCACTAGTTTAATTCTTTTCAAAATTGGCGTGTGCTTTGCAGAATTTTGCAACTTAAGAATGAAAAATATGGAGCATAGTTAATTAGGAACGGTGCTAATTACTGTTACTTAACACTTGCGATTAGTGTCAGTGGGCTCCCAGACTATCTGCACAAGCTGTCGAAAGTAGACGACTACATTGATGCATCATGACTGATAATATTTTCCTGTCAAGGTATGAATAAAACTTGGACAAGACGATTGTGTGATAGTTGTGCTGGAATTTTGATCAAGGTAGCTGAGAGGCGTATATAATGTGACTGATTTCCGGGTCATTACATCAGTAGACAGGCAAAGTCACGACGAGCCTTTGCTATACCCTCGCTCTCTCCTCTCTCTCTCTCTCTCTCCCGCATCTCTCTCTCTCTCTCTCTCTCTCCCCCCCCCTCTCTCTCTCTCTCTCTATCTCTTTACCTCTCTCCCTCTCTCTCTCTCTCTCTCTCTCTCTCTCTCTCTCTCTCTCTCTCTCTCTTGCTCTCTCTCTCTCTCTCTCTCTCTCTCTCTCTCTCTCTCTCTCTCTCTCTCTCTCTCTCTCACTCTCTAGGGATAATTATATTCTGCAATCAAAAGCTTGGGTTGGAGAATGGCTGCTAGTATCTGTGTATGCGTGTCCAATTCCACTTAACATAAATTGCACGATTTATATTAGGTCGCACGAAGACGGATGTTCGCACCGACGTGCTTCAATTTCCTGTTTCTTATGACAAGGACTCCATTCGTCTTATTGTTTAATTGTCTACAGAAATCAAGCAGGCAGATGTTAGCAGCAGTGCCTCGAGCAGAAATGTAGAAGAAATAAGATGGACTGTGGTTTGGTCTTAATTACCGGCACAGCATCCGCGAGACTTGTTGGGCATTTGGCTGGCACTAGCAATAGCATAAGCAAGTGCTTGAAGTGTGACTAGGATTTAATTATGATCTTATTGCTGGCAGTTAGTTAGTCTTTTCTCAGTAATCGATGGAATTGATGCTGATGCCATTACTGCTACATAATCATATCAAAGTTCTGCTTGCTTGATATATTGTATGGAAGAATTCATCATAAGACACATTGTTGCCGGCACAAGAAACAGCAATAACTTTGTTTGTTCAATATGAAGACTATTTGATTTGCTACGAGAAAATGAACAATACAATTTGCTAATTCAGATGAAACACAATCAATCAATGCCAGCCTAACTCATCACAGACACAATCAGCGGTGGCCGGACAACTACTATATTACTGCCTGAAATTGTACACAAGCACTAATGCTAATGCACTAAGGAGTTACAAAAGTAAAAATAGACAATCACGAAATGTGAGGATATAGACTTAATCTCCCGTTGAGATTCTAGCCATATTCGTTAGAAGCAGGTCTAGCGACGATACAGCCTCTTATCTAGTCCATGACCACATTCTTTAGAGGGCGAGCTAGCGATGGGCCCGTCTCTTATGTAGTCCATGACCACATTCTTTATGCTGCTTAAGATGATGCTACAAGATGCTAGCAACACACATTGCATGCGCATTCAGTTAGCATCTCCATCATCGGGAGCCATCAGAATGAATGGAGAAATACGATTTGCCACTCAAATATCTGATGTAACCGTCCGTCAGTAATCATCTGAATTTTATGTCTTTGGTGACTATGCATTTTTAAAAACATTCTGTTGAATAATTTAAAACTAATTTGCAGGGAAGCTGTAGCGGCCATAGGCAGGTTTCAGTCAACATGTTAAACACTTTACCTGTATGGTTATATAGAAAGAAGGGGCGAGAGAGAGGGAGCGAGAGAATATGTACAATTATGATATAGTCATACGGTCATTGTCATGTCAGTGTCGTGTCATTGTCATGACTAACATCTAGAGTTCCTATTACGTAACGATCGTCTGTTAGACAGGATGATGCTCATATTGATGATTGTTATGTATGTGGATGTCTGTCGGACATAGAACTGCTCATATTGATGAATGTTATACATGCGGATGTATGTCGGACAGGCTACTACTCATATTAATGATTGTTATGTATGCGGATGTCTGGCGGACAGGGTACTGCTCAATCGCCATGTATATGGACGTCGGTTAGACATGGTACTGCTCATATTGATGATTGTTATGTATGTAGATGTCTGTCGAACTTGGTGATGCTCATATTGATGATTGTTATGTATGCGAATGTCTGTCGGGCAAGTTACTGCTCATATTGACGATCGCTATGTATGTGGATGTCTGTTGGACATAGTACTGCTCATATTGACGATTGTTATGTATGTGGATGTTTGTCGGACTTGGCGATGCTTATATTGATGAGTGTTATGTATGTGGATGACTGTCGGACATGGTACTGCTTATATTGATGATTGTTATGTATGCAGATGTATGTCAGACATGGTACACCTCATGTTGATGATTGTTTTGTATGCAGATGTTTGTCGGACAGGGTACTGCTCATATTGATAATTGTTATGGATCGCTATGTGGATATCTGTCGGACTTGCTGCAGCTCATATTGATGATTGTTATGTATGTAGATGTCTGTCAGACATGGTACTGCTCATATTGATGATTCTTATGTATGCGGGTGTCTGTTGGACAAGGTACTGCTCGTATTGATGATTGTTATGTATGTGGATGACTGTCGGACATGGTACTGCTCACATTGACGATCACTATGTATGTAGATGTCTGTCGGACATGGTACTGCTCAAATTGATGATTTTCATGGATCACTATGTGGATGTCTGTCAGACATGGTGCTGCTCATATTGATGATTGCTATGTATGTGGAAGACTGTCGGACATGGTACTGCTCGCATTGACGATCACTATGTATGTAGATGTCTGTCGGACATGGTACTGCTCAAATTGATGATTTTTATGGATCACTATGTGGATGACTGTCAGACATGGTGCTGCTCATATTGATGATTGTTATGTATGTGGATGACTGTCAGACATGGTACTGCTCAAATTGATGAATTTTATGGATCACTATGTGGATGTCTGTCGGATTTGGTGCTGCTCATATTGATGATTGTTATGTATGTGGATGTCTGTCAGACATGGTGCTGCTCATATTGATGATTGTTCTGTATGTGGATGTCTGTCAGACATGGTACTGCTCATATTGATGATTGCTATGTATGCCGATGTCTGTCAGACATGGTACTGCTCATAATGATGGTTGTTATGTATACGGATGTCTGTTGGAGCAGCATTGATGCATGTGTATCAGAATAACATCATCAAAATAACGTCATCAAGAGCAGCATTGATGCGTGTGACGTCAGCAAGAGCAGCAGTGATACGTGTGTAGATCAAAATAACATTATTAAGAGCAGCATTGATGCGTGTGATGTCATCAAGAACAGCATTGATGCGTGTGTAAATCGGAATAACGTCATCAACACAGTATTGATACGTGTGTAGATCGAAATAATGCATCAGGAATAGCATAGATGCGAGTAGCTGGGTGAGGGGCTGTACGCTATTGTTCTAAACAAAAGAATCATAGTTCTTTTGTACTAGAACAAAAGAATCAATAATTCTTTTGATCTCGAACAATGGCGTACAGACACACAAATATTTTGTTCTATTGTTCTTTCTGTTGGCTCTACATGATTGTTTTTTTTTTAGACAATGGCGTACATGTGCCCGCATATTTAGTGAATGGCATACAGTGGTACTCTTAATTTATGTAATGATATATGTCTGCTTGGAGAATGGCATGAAGATGGTGAGTAAATTGACAGACTGTTTATGACAATGGTGTACAGCAGTAGAATTCTGATGAATGGTGTGTCATTTAGGGTAGTGGGTGTGTCTTGTACGTGGTTGGTGTACATACGTGGGTTGTTGTGATTTATTGATAAAAACTTTTATTTAAATTTTTACCCCTAAAGGTTAGGTATTTTACGTTTTAAATCAGACGCATGCCCCCAACCCCCCCCCCCCCCCCCGTTTGATTTGTTATCGTAGTATTGTGGGTAAAATATTAGAGGCAGAGGTGGTCGCATAATCGAGGTCGTTTGAGGGTGGAGGAGGAGGAGGAGGAGGAGGAGGAGGGATGAGGTATGCTAGCATGGCCGAACTCTGCCTGCCGCATATTTTTTCCTCCACATGTGAGCGTATTGAAATAGAACACGCCTTTATTTACCTGTTAATTGTCAGTTCTCTGAAGTTTAATATTCGTTCTTTTAACTTTCTTAATATTTACGTATTGAGTGTAGATTTTAAAAGAATAATTAAAAAAATATTTTATTAACGAGAAGTAAATATGTGTGTGACATGTTAAAGACATTATGTCTTATTTCCTAACAAAATGGCTGCTAATTTAAGTGACGGCATTAACGAAGGTGAAAATGCAGTTAATGTGATTCTGCGGCAGATGCATCACTCTGATGTTACTTGATTAAACTTAGATCTACCCTCATCAACTGATGAACATGCTGATAGCCTTACATTTTTGGATACTATGTTTTATCATCCCGACATTACAATTGCTCAATGGCGTGCTTCTGATGAGCATAATGACATTGCATTACGTAACATAAATTATAGACAACTCTGTACTGGTTCCTGATTACCGTGAAGTCATTCCTGAACTGACTATTTTGCAAGCGAATACTGATGCACCGGTATTCAATTTTCCATATAATTTTTATGATTATGGAGTAGATGTATTCCCATGTATGCCGTCTGTGGGATCAGTTGATAGAGCAGAACATGTGCGTAACTTAAATTTTATGGATGATAACGCTGTAGATCTGCCTACTCATGACATTGAAGACTTAATTCCTGAGCTATTCATGATAGGAGTACCGAGTCATCCTTTAGCAATTATCCTCAGAATGTTATTGATTATGACGTAATCGTACCTACGCAACCTGCTTCTACCGATTATCTAGCCACTCATATGAGAACTGAACTATCTATTCCTCATATGAGTACTGTACCATCATCACTGTCATCATCATTTTTCAATTATCCTCATAATGTTTATGATTATGACGTAATCGAGCCTATGCATTTTGCTTCAGCCGATGTACATGATGGACATACACGCGACCTAAATTTATTTGACATGGTGCAAGTTCCTGACTGCACTGTGTTTTCTCCTAATGACATATCTCTGGATTTAGCTCGCCTTCCTAATGATTCTGCTTATCGCTGTGATGTAATCGTTCCTACTCAACAAACTCTTATTGACACACATGCAAAACATTCGATTTAGGTAGATGAATTTAGTATCATCGCTGATGAAATCACTCATTGTATCTCGGAGAATATAGGACTTACCGAAGACCTTCTTAATCGTTATTTGCAATGCATTCTCTGTGAGTACCCTCAAATCGGGGAGACTGTGTGCAAATACAGCAGTAAAAGTATCATATCGAAGGTACTGAATACAAGGTATCTTTTAACAGCTATCCTATAGCTTATACACCACTTACTCATTCTGAGTTCGTGGCTGATGCCTTTCAATCTTTGCTTGATATGTATAGCAAATAAAGTAATGCACATCCGAATGACCATGTGAGAATCGAGTTGATTCACCCTTCTTTGGAAATGCCAACATCCATGGATTTTAGGCTATGGAATGAAATTACACCTAGCGTAATTTTAGAATCAGTGGAAAATGTCATTCCGTCAAACACTGATTGTAGGTTATCAGATGGTTTTGAATTTCACGTTTTTTGTGTAGAGGACTACTACTCAGGTGGGCGAATTGAAACTCTCCAAGGTTCAGCTGATGCTAGACATTTAAATTTATTAAATTTACATTCATCTGATATAGATGCGTACATTCATATTAAAAAATGTATTATATCCATTTGCACTGAATATCCATTCTGTTTCGCGGCAGGAATAATTTTAGGAATCAAATTTATTGAGAAAATGAACAAACTAATTTCTACATATGAATGGCATAATTTGATATGTAATAAAACATATTTGATGCATATGGCACGTGAGTATCATACAGTTTGCAGTATTCCTGAACGTGAAATTAATAGTACTGATTGCTATAAATTTCAGGAACATTTTCACAATCAATTTTCTATTCAAGTCTGCTCAGATTCAACATATGAACATCTATTCGGTAGCGCTTTCCCGAGTTTACCATGTACCAATCTTATGCATTCAGAAAGCGATAATCATATATCCTTGATCACGTCTATCACCGCATTTCTTATCGTACATAATCACTGTATGCAGTGTGACGTATCATATGCTAATAATCACACATGCGCAGTGCGGTGTTGTAGTTGTCTGACCCTTTATTCTGATAAAGGATCTTGTACTTCTACATGTTCTTCACATAAAATAATGTGCAATGATTGTCATCACAAGTTTTATAACTGTCAATGTATGGCGAACCACCTCTCTAATGGAACCTGCGAAATCGGGAAGGCGTGTACCCACTGTTTCATTCACATTCATAAAGATGATGATGATCATGTTTGCGGTATGACAAAATGTCATGCGTGTAAAGAGAAGTTTGTCATTACTGAAAATCATACGTGTTATCATAAAGTAATTGAAGAACCTATTGTGTCAAGGATGCTGACATTTGTAGTTATGAAGATTTAAAAAATACATTATTTACAATACAGAAACATATTTATCACCTATCGACAGTAGCAATATTAATATTCTTGCAGAGCATAAAGTTAATCTCATGGTAGCCAATATATGCTGTGATGCATACTTCAAGCAACCGCTCGAAAACGATTGCTCTACATGTCACCGAGGCATGAATTGTGGATATGTTTACTTTCACGGGTTAGACACAGTGGATCAGTTGGTTAGCTAGCTGACACATGTTAAGGCTACACGTACCAGTAAAAAAATCAATAGAAAATGTTTTCTCGGACTACTTGGTGACTACGCACAATGCTCGCACCTATGATTCTCTTTTACTCCTTGAATGCATTTCCAAAACCACTAACCTACACCTTAAACCTACAAATATTACCATGCGTGGTCATATAGTTCTCTCATTTGACATAGGCAATATATGTTTCAAGGCTCATTGATAGGGCAAAAGCAATGTTCTTCAACAATAAAATTTCAGAGTGCAAATCCAACCCAAAAGAGCTTCATAATATAATGTCCACTCTTATGGGTAAGCGCAAAGACTCCTCACTTCCTGATAACAACGATCATGCGCAGATTGCTAGATCATTCTCACAGTTTTTCCAAAATAAGATTGATGATATTCGAAGTCAGTTACATCAATCCACTGTCTCGACAATGTCCACGTGTGATGAACCAGCATTAGAACATGGCTACCTCGACCATTTTCAGCCTCTCTCTGAACAAGACGTCTCATTTCTCCTCAAAGAATCAAAACCAACATTTTGTGCTCTTGACCCTGTCCCAACCAAAATGATATTTGAATATTTGGACATTTTACTTCCAACAATAACATTAATCATTAACTCTAGTCTAGAGTCGGGTGTCATGCCAAAGGTCTTCAAGCAAGCTATAATCAATCCGATGCTTAAAAAACAAGGTCTTGATCAAGACGTATTAAAGAACTATAGACCCGTGTCTAACCTGCCGTTTATCTCAAAACTTGTTGAAAGGGCCGTATGTAAACAACTATCTGTACACTTGAATTCACACGAGCTACATGAGCCTTTCCAATCTGCTTATAGACAGAGTCATAGCACGGAGACAGTGTTATTAAGAGTGATAAATGATATTCGAAGTGGTATCGATATGGGTAATGTCTCGTTACTAATTCTCCTTGACCTCAGCGCTGCATTCGATACCATTGGCCATGAAAACCTACTCTCTAAACTAAGTCGTGCATTCGGTGTCAAAGGTCCTGCATTAGATTGGTTTCATTCATACTTGACTGATAGATGTCAATCAGTATACATAAATGGAACCCCTTTGGAATCAATCCAGCTTACGTGCGGCGTACCACAAGGGTCTATACTGGGCCCCATTCTATTCACCCTGTACACTCGACAACTAGGTTCAGTAATCGAAAAACATAATATCAAAAGACACCTTTACACAGATGATACTCAACTAATCAACAATTTTACACCATCCACATCCACTGCAACTATCGCTTCCAATCAAATAACAAACTGTTGCTCGGATATTAAATTATGGATGACCTCTAACATGTTGATGTTGAATGATGATAAAACCGAAGCGATGTTGATTGGGCCAGCAATTCGGCGTGCCAAAACAGAGGTATCTGCGATTACCATCGGCTCAGCTCAAATTCCCTTGGTAGACACTGTTAAGGACTTGGGTGTCATGTTAGACAATGAACTTAGTATGGAACATCATGTCCGTTATCTGCGTAAGGTGTGTTTTATGCAGCTGCGGAATATATCAAACATCAGAAAATACATAACTCGCGAAGCTGCTATTATGCTGGTACTAACATTAATTATCTTAAGGTTAGACTATTGTAACAGTCTGTTTATAGGCGCCTCAAAAGATGCTATGCGCAAACTCCAAGCAATTCAGAATGCAGCCACTAGAGTTGTTTCCCTAAAGCGTAAGAGTGATCATATCAGTCCCATTCTACAAGATCTTCACTGGCTTCCAATAGAACAGAGAACACGCTTCAAGGTCCTCTGTCTAACCTATCAATGTATCATATCTACAGCACCAACCTACCTTTCAGAACTGCTAGAAACGTACACGCCAAGCAGGCCACTTAGATCTGCAAATCTAAACCTGCTTAAAATTCCGAAAGTTAAATCAAAAACCTATGGTCACAGAACATTTGCTTTTGTTGCTTCTACAGAATGGAATGATCTTCCAGCTAGTCTTAAATCTTCATCCACTCTAGCTATATTTAAATCAAATCTTAAAACGTTTTTGTTCCATCAGGCATATCCAACTGTATGATCATTTTATTTTATTATTGTAAGTGCTTAGAGCATGCAATATTTGCGTGGAATTATAGCGCACTATAAATATCCTATTATTATTATTATCAATTCCATTAAATTTTTTCTCTTTCATTACGTAAGGTGGGCGATGCTTTTAATCATCCAGTTCATAAGAGAACATTTCCCCATCAGCTCAACATGCCTCAATATTGGGGTATGGTAATACCCTTTCTTGAGAGGGAGATATTCTGTCCACAAAATATGAATGCGAATGAATTGATTGAATTTGATCGCTGGTACAACGAACAGATATCTAGACATGAGCACTACAATGTTGATAAAAATCTCATCGAATATTGTAATGATGACGCAACCATCTTACGTTTAGCCATGTCTAGATTTAAGACTTTATTTTCGGAATCGATGGATGGACAAAATCCATTTGTGACAGGATAATACTAGCGGGTGCATGTGATGCTGCCTATCACACTTTATGGCTTCCACCTGAGAGCAAACAGACTTTACCTGATTTCTCACAAAGAGCGAAACACACTTATAGCGTGTTGGGCATAGAATGGATAGAATGGGTCAGTCGATGCGAGGTCGTCAAATCGTGCATGTGCTAAATGGGGTTGAACAGAAAATATGCGGACATTATGTAAATGGAATTGATGCAACTGAAAATGCCATTTTCGAGATTTTAGGATGCAAATTTCATGGGCATGAGTCAGATTGTTGCGGTGATAAGTGTGATACACCATATACACCATATGGTGATCAGACATGTGAAGAAGCATATTCGGCACTTCAATTCCGCATTTCTTTATTTGAATCACATGGATATACGGTGAGAATTATGTGGGAATGCAACTTTAAGAAACAAGTCACTGATTCTTCTGCACTAAATGATTTTATCACCCAATATCCCTGCGTGAAGCACTATTCGGTGGATGTACATCCGTAATTCGTTTATTTATGGAAGTGGATGAGCATACCAAGCTCGAATATTTAGCCTGTGTTTCCATGTATCCAGCAGTGATGAAACAATGTCGCTTTCCAGAAGGGTCATATATGGTACTAAGAGGCGATGACTTAAGTGATAAGATGGTGCATGACTTCTTTGGTCTTATTAAATGCAAAGTCCTTCCACCTGGTGATTTATTCTTTCCCATGCTACCTGTTAGAATAAATTCATGGCTTATGTTTGTACTATTTGCCAAATGTGCAAACAATTAACAAGCTACCATATGTGGACATGCAGAGGAGCAGTGCAGTTTATGCGGAACATGGACTACTCCAGAGTTACAGCTAGCTATACACTATGGTTATGTCATTAAAAAAATGTATGAAGTTTGGCATTATCACATGTCATCGTAATATGAGCAGCATGGCCACAATGAATTATTTTCAGGATACATCAACCTTTTTTTGAAAATTAAACAGGAAGGTAGAGGTTATCCTGATTGTATCAGTAGTAAGAGTGAAAAGGCGAATTACGTGGCTAACTATTATAAACATGAAGGAATACAGCTCGACCCTGTACAAATATTGAATAACCCGGGTTTGCGCTATGTTGCTAAATCCTGTTTGAATATTTTGTGTGGCCGATTTTCTCTTCGTGATCATACTAAGAATACCATGATATCAACACATAAACGTCTTCTCTCCCTTCTGAATGATAAAAGTAAAACTGTGGGTTCCATTACATTCATGAACAATAGTCTTCTATTGGCCTCCTATTTAGTCAATGATGAGTACGTCGTGTCCCCATTAAATACCAACTGTATTCTTGCATCTTTCCTGACAGCTTATGGGCAAGTAAAACTGTATGAAGTCTTGTCCTTACTCGGATGGCGTGTATCGAAGGTTAAATGTTTAAGGCTGGGTACCGAACAATCAAAACAAGTTAATTTTGATACAATGAAAAAATCCATCAAACAAATTATAAACGATGGTGAAATTACAGCTAGTAATAGTGTACTACTAAGCTACCCATCTAGGATCACACGCACGTCTCAATTTAGAATTCATTCAGTCAATAATAGTAAGATCTTCAGACCCATCTTCAAAGAACACATTTGAAACTGGGTGATTTATCTTCAGTACCATATGGTCACACTTGCATAGTATAAATATAAATAGCAACATTGTACTTTATCAGTCAGTTTGTAAACAATGTCAGGGTTATGCATAGACGATGAAGCCGCACTCACTGCCCGCACTATGATTTCATGTCGCTAGTCTGTGTAACACTGATAAGGATAAGATGCATGCATTGTTTATGAGGAGCATGCAGCTCACTTTAAGTGATGGTATAATTAATGAGGGAAGAATTATACTCATGTCTCAAATTAGCACGGATTTACTAACTGAATATGGGATAGACATAGTATATTGGTTACAAGTATTATTGTTGCGAAGCTACATTAATTGAAGTCTTTCTCATTCATAACTTTATGTATGCTTAGTTATCACTCGCATTATATTTCAGGTCTTATATTACAGCACCGGCAAAAATATTTGACTGTAAGTTGATGACTGCTTAACCCACTATGAACTTACAGACGGATAGTTTACTAAATATTTTGCGTATCCAGTGATAATAGCCACTGACTTTAGTGTACTGCAGCTCTCAGTCGCATACTGGTTAAAAGTTGGTTGACTGTGTTATTGCTCATAAAGTGTGCATTGAACAGTAGAAAGCATGACATTGTTCGTCCCACATGTATATGTTCATTATTGATCGAACAAACGTGTGACATACATTCAAATTAAGTGTGTCTATGTATGCCATTTCAACAGACGTGTGCCTCTGTATGCTATTGATTGAGGAAATTTCTGTATGTCATTGTGCATGTACGGTATTGTTTGCCAGGTGGTCGTGCACACAAAAAGAAGGTGTACTATTTACATATTCGTTGGACAATTCTGTTCACATTTCTATCTGCGACGATATTCCATGTTTTGACATACACTACTTTTTCAGCACTGTCGTAGACCCACTGCCCACACGTTGTGGTGTATACCTCAAAGACGACGCATGGGAATTATTGAAACAGGACGCGAGTAATTTGCTGGCAGCATTACCTAACTTGTATATGCCTCCTGATGTGAGCGGTGACACACTGTTTAGTTTGATACCTCAGTGCTTTTACGGCGTGGGGCTAAGGAAAAACCATATTATTTATACATAAATTGATGCATAATTCCACCACCCCACCCCCCCCCCCCCCCCCCCTTCATAAATATACAAAATCTCTAGCGCAAAATCCAAAACAAGATATTCAAGTAATAGACGAGGGAACTAGTACATATGACCACTCGGTTAAGAACAAGGAAACAAATTGTGCACGAGTGTGAACAATAGTGCAAACAAAAAATGCAAAGGTATAAATTGTAGTATTTATTCCATTCAAAATTGTACAAAAAACAGTCAAGAGAAGCAAGCATTCGTAACTACAAAGAGGAAAAACACTCTAGACAGGTGGTACAAATAAGTACGTTCTCGTTTATTCATTATGCATTAACACGTGCCATGTTTGTCACTCGATTAAGGACTGATCTCACAGCTAATCCACCTCTGATGAATGGTTATATGTGAAAAATAATCTTTTTATAATACGGAGTGAAAGAACATTATACGCTTCAACTCATGACTATTAGGAGTCCTTAAACACATGATTCATAGTTTTCAGATGCATAATGCAGACAATGACATCGAGCAGACACAAAATCTAACTGACTGACGTTATTGCAGATGCTATATCACCACACCTATTAAGTATTTAAAAACCAATTTGCACGTAAATTGATGTCAGTTAAGCTGCCAACAACTTACGGTCAAATCGTTTTCAAAATATTCAGCATGTACATAGTTTACTAATAAATTAACATTTAGTGGCTTAAAGCAGCGAGACAAAATTAATAGATTTTGCGTCAGACAAAGTACTTGCCTGACTGGTGAGGTGTTACAGACATTATAGGAGTTATATCTCCATATTCGCTAAATATTTTGGAAACAATTTGATCGAAAGTTGATGGTGAATCTGCGACCATCATCTTATGGGCAAATCGTTTTCAAAATATTCATCCGGTACAGATTTATTGTCCATCGACATTATCGTTTAGTGACACATAGTGTAGTTAAAAAAAACAAATCAATACCTAGTGGGATAAACAAAGTAACCGGCTGCCGAAACGTTGCAGTCATTCCAGGGGTTATATCTCCACATCCAGCTAAATATTTTGGAAACAATTTGATCGATAGTTGACTAAACCGCCATCACAGTCCAATTATTTTCAAAATATTCACTATGTACAGAGATATCATGCATTGCTGGCTGATGCATTGTAAACAAGTATGCTAACATACCTCTCATCCCTCCTCTTCCTCCCTCGAATGACCTCGATTATGCGACCACCTCTACCCCTAATATTTTACCCATGATACCACAATAACTAACATGGAGGGAGGGGGGGGGGGGCTCGTTTAAAACGTAAAATACGAAACTTTTATGGGTTAAAATTTTAATCAAAGTTTTTATCAATAAATCACAACAACCCACGTACATACACCAACCACGTACAAGACATTCCCCACTACCCTAAACGACACACCATTCGTCAGAATTCTACCACTGTATGCCATTGTCATACACAGTCAGTCAATTTACTCGCCCTCTTCATGCCATTCTCTAAACATACATATATCATTACATAAATTAAGAGTACCACTGTACGCCTTTCACTAAATATACGGGCACATGTACGCCATTGTCTAACGAGATCAATGGCGTACATCCAACAGAAAGAACAATAGAACAACATATATGTGTGGCTGTGCACCATTGTTCGAGAACAAAAGAATTATTGATTCTTTTGTTCTAAAACAAAAGAATTATGATTCTTTTGTTTAGAACAAGAGTGTACAGCCCCTCACCCAACTACTGATGCGTGTGTAGATCAAAATGACGTCATAAGGAACAACATTAATGCGTGTGACGTCATCAAGAGCAGTATAGATGCGTGTGCAGTTCAGAATATCTTAACTATTAAGCGTTTTAAACATGCAAGAGACAAAGATACAGAGCAATAAAGAATCAACTTATATATCCCTCTCTAAGACGTGTAAGAATCTATCTTTATATATATATATATATATATATATATATATATATATATATATATATATATATATATATATATATATATATATATATATATATATATATATATATATATATATATATATATATATATATATATATATACATACATCTTTTGTTGCGACTTGCAACCAGCATATGTCTGTCTATGGGCTCATTAACTTATTGGCATTTCTGCTAAAGCCACTTATTTTGCAACGTATCGTTTATTGACATGAGACTGAACATCCCGTTCCACCCCCATCCAGCCCCCCCCCACCCCACCCCCACCCGACACCCTCGCGCAGACTAAGTAAAAGCCGGATGATTCTAATAAATTGTATTGGTGCCAAATCTTCACTGTCTTTTCAAATTCTGATTATGTAATGTACACATGCGAATGTTCTGTGGAAAATGTAATTGTGCAATGCAAGATGGTAACGCCCTTTTGAAAATGTAACCTTTGAAATAAAAGCATCGAGCGCACTGTGATTAAATGTCGATAATCCGAAACACCGCAGATCCACTTGCACAATCTAACCCCACGCCACGTAAGTACCACACCTGTGATTAAATGCTGATAATCTGAAACACCATGGATCCATCTGCGCAATCTAATGCCATGCCACGTAAGCGCCAATTTCATGAGCCAATTTTAAACAGTGAGTGTTGGCATTTAAATGAAAGGATAATAGATTCAAATTAAATTTTTAAATGTTACGCCTCACAGTTCTCCTCCGAGAAAACTCTAATGAATGATATCTCTTCTTCTTCTTCTTCTTCTTCTTCTTCTTCTTCTTCTCCTTCTTCCTCTCAATTGTTACACGAAATACGAGGGGTTGTCGTGACTCTTTTAAAAGATTTCGTATTTTTAATGAACTTCACAAAGATTTATTTGCCGGTATTGTGTTTCTCCAGGATACTTACACAATTCAGCTGGATGAGTCGCTATGGCGACTTATATAGAGAGGTCAAGCTGTCTTTTCACATTTTAATACAAATACAGCTGATGTTGCTATAATATTTAAACCCAAGTTAAATGTAAATATCATTGAAACAATCACAGTTGCTCAGGGAAGGATCTTACATGTCACAGCAAACATACATGACACCTATTTTTATTTGATTCTCATGACAAATTGAAATGCATAGATATGCTAGAAACTCATATTTCCACATTGTCCGAACCATATCCTATAATACTAGGTGGTGATTTTAACTGTACACTTGATTGTGAGTTGGATAGAACATCAGCAATAGAACCATACCCTCCAGTTGCGGATGCGCTTACATCTTTGATTACAAGCAATAGTCTTACTGATGCCTCTATCCACAATCTGAAATTTTCACCTGGCACAGGTCCGATGGGATGGCATCCAGTCTTGATCGTTTTTACATTCATAGTAATTTTAGATAGTTTTTAAGCAGTTGTTCCATAATTCCCTGCACCAATTCTGACCATGATTATGTTAAAGCAATTTTTCAGCTTAAAAGTGTAAAACGGGAAAGCGCATATTGGTGCATGAATACCAAAAGCAATCTGGGTGCTTGGATTCGATCGTGAGACCAGCATATAAATGAATCAGATAGACCTACTACATATTTTTTAGTATTGAGAATAAACGTGTGATGAATAAAACTATTTCACAGTTGAAGATCCCAACCGTGAAATGTTTAATTCTGATATGGATATTCTGAGCCTAGTCTTTCTTGACAGGTGTGCCCATACAATGGCTGAGAAATGTACAAATAGCATCATCTGCAGAGGGATTCACGTGGTCACAATCACATTAAGTTCTACATATTCTCACAAATTCATTGAAATAAACAGCTATCAATGTATATATTAAACAGCTCACTGATGACTGCGCATGCCCAGCACGTCTATATCTATATTTCCGGCGACGGCTATACGCAATGAATCGATATCATGTTCATATTTAGCAGCAAGTGGTCTGTTGTCCTCTCGTTGAACAAATGTTGAATATAAAGACGTACGTGTGCACTCTAGCTAAAGGCTTGATTCTTATAGACATTGCTGGTTCAGTGAACTGTGATGCACCTTTCATAGAAAATATTCTATGTGCAAACCCTTGAATGAATTATATGATGCATGAATGAATTCCGATCGAGTTTCAAAACAATGCGAAAGCATATATACACATGTATATTCAGCAGTGCATTTACACACATGTATATTCAGCAGTGCATTTACACACATGTATATTCAGCAGTGCATTTACACACATGTATAGTCAGCAGTGCATTTACACACATGTATAGTCAGCAGTGCATTTACGCACATGTATATTCACAAGTGCATTTACACACATGTATATTCACCAGTGCATTTACACACATGTATAGTCAGCAGTGCATTTACACACATGTATATTCAGCAGTGCATTTACACACATGTATATTCACCAGTGCATTTTACACACATGTATATTCACAAGTGCATTTGCACACATGTATATTCAGCAGTGCATTTTACATACATGTATATTCAGCAGTGCATTTACACACATGTATAGTCAGCAGTGCATTTACACACATGTATATTCACCAGTGCATTTACACACATGTATATTCACCAGTGCATTTTACACACATGTATATTCAGCAGTGCATCTACACACATGTATATTCAGCAGAGCATTTACACACATGTATATTCAGCAGTGCATTTACACACATGTATATTCAGCAGGGCATTTACACACATGTATATTCAGCAGTGCATTTACGCACATGTATATTCACCAGTGTATCTACATACATGTATATTCAGCAGTGCATTTACACACATGTATATTCAGCAGTGCATTTACACACATGTATAGTCAGCAGTGCATTTACACACATGTATATTCACCAGTGTATCTACATACATGTATATTCAGCAGTGCCCTTACACACATGTATAGTCAGCAGCGCATTTACACACATGTATATTCAGCGGTGCATTTGCACACATGTATATTCACCAGTGTATCTACATACATGTATATTCAGCAATGCATTTACACACATGTATATTCAGCAGTGCATTTACACACATGTATATTCACCAGTGCATTTTACACACATGTATATTCAGCAGTGCATTTACACACATGTATATCCAGCAGAGCATTTACACACATGTATATTCAGCAGTGCATTTACACACATGTATATTCAGCAGGGCATTTACACACATGTATATTCAGCAGTGCATTTACGCACATGTATATTCACCAGTGTATCTACATACATGTATATTCAGCAGTGCATTTACACACATGTATATTCAGCAGTGCATTTACACACATGTATATTCAGCAGTGCATTTACACACATGTATAGTCAGCAGTGCATTTACACACATGTATATTCACCAGTGCATTTACTCACATGCATATTCAGCAGTGCATTTTACACACATGTATATTCACCAGTGCATTTACGCACATGTATATTCAGCAGTGCATTTACACACATGTATATTCAGCAGTGCATTTACACACATGTATATTCAGCAGTGCATTTACACACATGTATAGTCAGCAGTGCATTTACACACATGTATATTCACAAGTGCATTTACACACATGTATATTCACCAGTGCATTTACACACATGTATATTCAGCAGTGCATTTACACACATGTATATTCACCAGTGCATTTACACACATGTACAGTCAGCAGTGCATTTACACACATGTATATTCACCAGTGCATTTACACACATGTATATTCAGCAGTGCATTTTACACACATGTATATTCAGCAGTGCATTTACACACATGTATATTCAGCAGTGCATTTACACACATGTATATTCAGCAGTGCATTTACACACATGTATATTCAGCAATGCATTTACACACATGTATATTCACCAGTGCATTTACACACATGTATATTCAGCAGGGCATTTACACACATGTATATTCACCAGTGCATTTACACAAATGTATATTCACCAGTGCATTTACACACATGTATAGTCAGCAGTGCATTTACACACATGTATATTCACAAGTGCATTTACACACATGTATATTCACCAGTGCATTTACACACATGTATATTCAGCAGAGCATTTACACACATGTATATTCACCAGTGCATTTTACACACATGTATATTCAGCAGTGCATTTACACACATGTATATTCAGCAGAGCATTTACACACATGTATATTCAGCAGTGCATTTACACACATGTATATTCAGCAGGGCATTTACACACATGTATATTCACCAGTGCATTTACACACATGTATATTCAGCAGTGCATTTACGCACATGTATATTCACCAGTGTATCTACATACATGTATATTCAGCAGTGCATTTACACACATGTATAGTCAGCAGTGCATTTACACACATGTATATTCAGCGGTGCATTTGCACACATGTATATTCACCAGTGTATCTACATACATGTATATTCAGCAGTGCATTTACACACATGTATATTCAGCAGTGCATTTACACACATGTATATTCACCAGTGCATTTTACACACATGTATATTCAGCAGTGCATTTACACACATGTATATTCAGCAGAGCATTTACACACATGTATATTCAGCAGTGCATTTACACACATGTATATTCAGCAGGGCATTTACACACATGTATATTCAGCAGTGCATTTACGCACATGTATATTCACCAGTGTATCTACATACATGTATATTCAGCAGTGCATTTACACACATGTATATTCAGCAGTGCATTTACACACATGTATAGTCAGCAGTGCATTTGCACACATGTATATTCACCAGTGTATCTACATACATGTATATTCAGCAGTGCATTTACACACATGTATATTCAGCAGTGCATTTACACACATGTATATTCAGCAGTGCATTTACACACATGTATAGTCAGCAGTGCATTTACACACATGTACATTCAGCAGGGCATTTACACACATGTATATTCAGCAGTGCATTTACACACATGTATATTTAGCAGTGCATTTACACACATGTATATTCAGCAGTGCATTTACACACATGTATAGTCAGCCGTGCATTTACACACATGCATATTCACAAGTGCATTTGCACACATGTATATTCAGCAGTGCATTTACACACATGTATATTCACAAGTGCATTTACACAATGTATATTCACAGGTGCATTTACACACATGCATATTCACCAGTGCATTTACTCACATGCATATTCACCAGTGCATTTTACACACATGTATATTCACCAGTGCATTTACGCACATGTATATTCACCAGTGCATTTACGCACATGTATATTCACCAGTGCATTTACACACATGTATATTCAGCAGTGCATTTACACACATGTATATTCAGCAGTGCATTTACACACATGTATATTCAGCAGGGCATTTACACACATGTATATTCACAAGTGCATTTACACACATGTATATTCACCAGTGCATTTACACACATGTATAGTCAGCAGTGCATTTACACACATGTATGTTCACAAGTGCATTTACACACATGTATATTCACCAGTGCATTTACACACATGTATATTCAGCAGAGCATTTACACACATGTATATTCACCAGTGCATTTACGCACATGTATATTCAGCAGTGCATTTACACACATGTATATTCACCAGTGCATTTACACACATGTATAGTCAGCAGTGCATTTACACACATGTATATTCACCAGTGCATTTACACACATGTATATTCACCAGTGCATTTTACACACATGTATATTCAGCAGTGCATTTACACACATGTATAGTCAGCAGTGCATTTACACACATGTATATTCACAGGTGCATTTACACACATGTATATTCAGCAGTGCATTTTACACACATGTATATTCAGCAGTGCATTTACACACATGTATATTCAGCAGAGCATTTACACACATGTATATTCAGCAGAGCATTTACACACATGTATATTCAGCAGTGCATTTACACACATGTATAGTCAGCAATGCATTTACACACATGTATATTCACCAGTGCATTTACACACATGTATATTCAGCAGGGCATTTACACACATGTATATTCACCAGTGCATTTACACACATGTATATTCACCAGTGCATTTACACACATGTATAGTCAGCAGTGCATTTACACACATGTATATTCACAAGTGCATTTACACACATGTATATTCACCAGTGCATTTACACACATGTATATTCAGCAGAGCATTTACACACATGTATATTCACCAGTGCATTTTACACACATGTATATTCAGCAGTGCATTTACACACATGTATATTCAGCAGAGCATTTACACACATGTATATTCAGCAGTGCATTTACACACATGTATATTCACAAGTGCATTTACACACATGTATATTCACCAGTGCATTTACACACATGTATATTCAGCAGTGCATTTACGCACATGTATATTCACCAGTGCATTTTACACACATGTATATTCAGCAGTGCATTTACACACATGTATATTCAGCAGAGCATTTACACACATGTATATTCAGCAGTGCATTTACACACATGTATATTCAGCAGGGCATTTACACACATGTATATTCACCAGTGCATTTACACACATGTATATTCAGCAGTGCATTTACGCACATGTATATTCACCAGTGTATCTACATACATGTATATTCAGCAGTGCATTTACACACATGTATAGTCAGCAGTGCATTTACACACATGTATATTCAGCGGTGCATTTGCACACATGTATATTCACCAGTGTATCTACATACATGTATATTCAGCAGTGCATTTACACACATGTATATTCAGCAGTGCATTTACACACATGTATATTCACCAGTGCATTTTACACACATGTATATTCAGCAGTGCATTTACGCACATGTATATTCAGCAGTGCATTTACACACATGTATATTCAGCAGGGCATTTACACACATGTATACTCAGCTGGGCATTTACACACATGTATATTCAGCAGTGCATTTACGCACATGTATATTCAACAGTGTATCTACATACATGTATATTCAGCAGTGCATGTACACACATGTATATTCAGCAGTGCATTTACACACATGTATAGTCAGCAGTGCATTTGCACACATGTATATTCACCAGTGTATCTACATACATGTATATTCAGCAGTGCATTTACACACATGTATATTCAGCAGTGCATTTACACACATGTATATTCAGCAGTGCATTTACACACATGTATAGTCAGCAGTGCATTTACACACATGTATATTCAGCAGGGCATTTACACACATGTATATTCAGCAGTGCATTTACACACATGTATATTTAGCAGTGCATTTACACACATGTATATTCAGCAGTGCATTTACACACATGTATAGTCAGCCGTGCATTTACACACATGCATATTCACAAGTGCATTTGCACACATGTATATTCAGCAGCGCATTTACACACATGTATATTCACAAGTGCATTTACACAATGTATATTCACAGGTGCATTTACACACATGCATATTCACCAGTGCATTTACTCACATGCATATTCACCAGTGCATTTTACACACATGTATATTCACCAGTGCATTTACGCACATGTATATTCACCAGTGCATTTACACACATGTATATTCAGCAGTGCATTTACACACATGTATATTCAGCAGTGCATTTACACACATGTATATTCAGCAGTGCATTTACACACATGTATATTCAGCAGGGCATTTACACACATGTATATTCACAAGTGCATTTACACACATGTATATTCACCAGTGCATTTACACACATGTATAGTCAGCAGTGCATTTACACACATGTATGTTCACAAGTGCATTTACACACATGTATATTCACCAGTGCATTTACACACATGTATATTCAGCAGAGCATTTACACACATGTATATTCACCAGTGCATTTACGCACATGTATATTCAGCAGTGCATTTACACACATGTATATTCACCAGTGCATTTACACACATGTATAGTCAGCAGTGCATTTACACACATGTATATTCACCAGTGCATTTACACACATGTATATTCACCAGTGCATTTTACACACATGTATATTCAGCAGTGCATTTACACACATGTATAGTCAGCAGTGCATTTACACACATGTATATTCACAGGTGCATTTACACACATGTATATTCAGCAGTGCATTTTACACACATGTATATTCAGCAGTGCATTTACACACATGTATATTCAGCAGAGCATTTACACACATGTATATTCAGCAGTGCATTTACACACATGTATATTCAGCAGTGCATTTACACACATGTATATTCACAGGTGCATTTACACACATGTATCTTCACCAGTGCATTTTACACACATGTATATTCACCAGTGCATTTACACACATGTATATTCACCAGTGCATTTTACACACATGTATATTCAGCAGTGCATTTACACACATGTATATTCAGCAGTGCATTTACACACATGTATATTCAGCAGTGCATTTACACACATGTATATTCAGCAGTGCATTTACACACATGTATATTCACCAGTGCATTTACACACATGTATATTCAGCAGGGCATTTACACACATGTATATTCACCAGTGCATTTACACACATGTATATTCACCAGTGCATTTACACACATGTATAGTCAGCAGTGCATTTACACACTTGTATATTCACAAGTGCATTTACACACATGTATATTCACCAGTGCATTTACACACATGTATATTCAGCAGAGCATTTACACACATGTATATTCACCAGTGCATTTTACACACATGTATATTCAGCAGTGCATTTACACACATGTATATTCAGCAGAGCATTTACACACATGTATATTCAGCAGTGCATTTACACACATGTATATTCAGCAGGGCATTTACACACATGTATATTCACCAGTGCATTTACACACATGTATATTCAGCAGTGCATTTACGCACATGTATATTCACCAGTGTATCTACATACATGTATATTCAGCAGTGCATTTACACACATGTATAGTCAGCAGTGCATTTACACACATGTATATTCAGCGGTGCATTTGCACACATGTATATTCACCAGTGTATCTACATACATGTATATTCAGCAGTGCATTTACACACATGTATATTCAGCAGTGCATTTACACACATGTATATTCACCAGTGCATTTTACACACATGTATATTCAGCAGTGCATTTACACACATGTATATTCAGCAGTGCATTTACACACATGTATATTCAGCAGGGCATTTACACACATGTATACTCAGCAGGGCATTTACACACATGTATATTCAGCAGTGCATTTACGCACATGTATATTCAACAGTGTATCTACATACATGTATATTCAGCAGTGCATTTACACACATGTATATTCAGCAGTGCATTTACACACATGTATAGTCAGCAGTGCATTTGCACACATGTATATTCACCAGTGTATCTACATACATGTATATTCAGCAGTGCATTTACACACATGTATATTCAGCAGTGCATTTACACACATGTATATTCAGCAGTGCATTTACACACATGTATAGTCAGCAGTGCATTTACACACATGTATATTCAGCAGGGCATTTACACACATGTATATTCAGCAGTGCATTTACACACATGTATATTTAGCAGTGCATTTACACACATGTATATTCAGCAGTGCATTTACACACATGTATAGTCAGCCGTGCATTTACACACATGCATATTCACAAGTGCATTTGCACACATGTATATTCAGCAGTGCATTTTCACACATGTATATTCACAAGTGCATTTACACAATGTATATTCACAGGTGCATTTACACACATGCATATTCACCAGTGCATTTACTCACATGCATATTCACCAGTGCATTTTACACACATGTATATTCACCAGTGCATTTACGCACATGTATATTCAGCAGTGCATTTACACACATGTATATTCAGCAGTGCATTTACACACATGTATATTCAGCAGTGCATTTACACACATGTATATTCAGCAGTGCATTTACACACATGTATATTCAGCAGGGCATTTACACACATGTATATTCACAAGTGCATTTACACACATGTATATTCACCAGTGCATTTACACACATGTATAGTCAGCAGTGCATTTACACACATGTATGTTCACAAGTGCATTTACACACATGTATATTCACCAGTGCATTTACACACATGTATATTCAGCAGAGCATTTACACACATGTATATTCACCAGTGCATTTACGCACATGTATATTCAGCAGTGCATTTACACACATGTATATTCACCAGTGCATTTACACACATGTATAGTCAGCAGTGCATTTACACACATGTATATTCACCAGTGCATTTACACACATGTATATTCACCAGTGCATTTTACACACATGTATATTCAGCAGTGCATTTACACACATGTATAGTCAGCAGTGCATTTACAGACATGTATATTCACCAGTGCATTTACACACATGTATATTCAGCAGTGCATTTTACACACATGTATATTCAGCAGTGCATTTACACACATGTATATTCAGCAGAGCATTTACACACATGTATATTCAGCAGTGCATTTACACACATGTATATTCAGCAGTGCATTTACACACATGTATATTCACAGGTGCATTTACACACATGTATCTTCACCAGTGCATTTTACACACATGTATATTCAGCAGTGCATTTACACACATGTATATTCAGCAGAGCATTTACACACATGTATATTCAGCAGTGCATTTACACACATGTATATTCAGCAGGGCATTTACACACATGTATATTCAGCAGTGCATTTACGCACATGTATATTCACCAGTGTATCTACATACATGTATATTCAGCAGTGCATTTACACACATGTATATTCAGCAGTGCATTTACACACATGTATATTCAGCAGTGCATTTCTGTAAAAAGATCATTGATAGCAAGGTAAGAAAACAATTGTCAAAGTAGTATGGGCACAAAGATATACATTCAGATGAGAAAAAGAACAAGCTTTCGGATAATTCCAGACATTTTCGTTAAAATTGCATTTTGACACAAAGATTAAGATGATTTTTCAGGGGCTCAATGTCAATGTTGAAAGTCAGGCCCCAGTTGGCTGAAAATCCATCCAATCGAACATACATTATGACACCTGGCATGTAGACAGACCTTCCAATAGAATTATCGCACCAGGCATGTATACAGACAGATCATCCAATTGAACATGCATTGGCGCATCAGGTATATAGACAGACAGACCGTCCAATAGTACGTGCATTATCGCACCAGGCATGTCGACAGACAGACAATCCAATAGAACATACATTATCACACCAGGTATATAGACAGACAGACTATCCAATAGAACATGCATTATCACACCAGGTATATAGACAGACAGACAGACCATCCAATAGAACATGCATTATCACACCAGGCATATAGACAGACATATGCAGAGACGCACAGGGTGATTTAAATATAGTAGACATATTCGTGGGTTAGGATTAGGTTTATGTTTAAAATGTTCAACCCAAATTTAAAAGGTAGACGAAGCTCGAGTCTATAGCTACTAACTAAAGTCTAGCCCGAGTGATGTCCAGTAATAACCTCTAGAACACGTAGTAGACCATTAAACCTTGATGGGGTTTGGTGAGACCTCGCCCTCTCAAACAATGACCACGAGGATAGTGTTTCTTTAGGAATGTAGGCCTGCCATTCTCTGCTTTGCATGCATGCCTAGAAGAGGAACGTATGGTTAACAGACTCGTATTATCTGATAATTTTGTTGATGAGTGTATATGTAGCTGAGTAAACCAGTAATGATCAGTTCCTGAGGTTAAGCCAGAATCAAGTTTACAGTAATTGGACGCATAGTTCGTGCTGTTAACGAACGGCATGGCGCTCATGGTCAAGCTCTTCATAAACCACAGTCAGACACTGATCTATAAATTACCAGCAAATGCCATTGGTGTCAATCCCCGGCTAACCCTAACTAAACGGACTGCACGCTAAAAAGGTCCTGCTGGTTAAGCGACAGGAAAATTGTGTCACGGGATCGATAAGAATAGTGACGTCATGGGACAGCATTGAAAGTCCATAAATACAGCAACTAATTAGCCTCAATCAAGGGATCTGAACTGTCACTCGCGTATCTGACGTCATAATCAAAATACGCCACTTGTTAGCTGACGTCACAATAAAACGACAAAATATAGGTCCGACATAGACAATATATGGCTGCATGGTATTTACATCAGCAATGTTTTGCTTTTGTCGTTGGCCGGTGGATCACGGGGATGAACGGTCTTGCGACTGGCCAAGGTTGAGAAGCTGCCATTCTGGGATTTCTGTTGAAGACATGTTTCTCTGTATTTTTGTACCCAACTACTCGTAGACGTATTAATGCTATACCATAGTTAAACACATGCTGGATACGCTTGGATTCCCACTGCGTATAGCGAGATGGTATTCTCAAAACTGTGTAAAATTTTGTATTTGTTTATTCAGATTCAAATTGGTGATGGAACTGATATTGGTAATAGTCGATTTAAAACCAAATATACTATATTGTTTATAAGTTGTGTGATGTAGAGTTTTCTGGGAATATATATATATATATATATATATATATATATATATATATATATATATATATATATATATATATATATATATATATATATATATATATATATATATTACACTTTTTACTGAACTGCAAAAGACTAATCTGGCAACTCGGATGTCATTGGCAGCTGGGGGATTCCATGTTTGCCCGGGAGTTTTGGCAACAGTCCCT
This sequence comes from Chaetoderma sp. LZ-2023a, assembly GCA_034401795.1. Lineage (NCBI taxonomy): Eukaryota > Metazoa > Mollusca > Caudofoveata > Chaetodermatida > Chaetodermatidae > Chaetoderma > Chaetoderma sp. LZ-2023a. The sequence continues at coordinate 1,164,623 of CM067373.1, read as the reverse complement.
GCTGCCATTCGGACAACAAAGGACAACAAAAGAGCTCACCTTAACCTAGGTGAACGAACATCGACAATATGAAATATATATCTGTTGTATCTTTAAGCCCTGTTCGTCGAATATCACAGTTGAATAGTTTCTGGCGAATATAATACTGTTTAAAATTGGTTCTTGTTGCAGGATAGACAAAACTTAAAGAAAGATGACATGCAAACATGTGCAACCAAATCTACCTTCCATACTAGTAGTTATGTCTTCAGTCAATCTGTATAGACAACGGAAAACCTTGTTAAATTGCACTCTGTGCACAATACTGGTCATAACTTCTAACTCGCATGGTTAAACACCTTTTATCTTATCACGATTAACACCGATTAACACAGATTAACACTGATTAAAACCGGCTCCTTACTTTGTCTTACTTGACCGGTGTCCGTCGCTTTCTTATCATCACGTCAAGCACTCTAGGTGGTATCTACCAGTCGGTAACTTCCCAATTTCCCGTAAAGATACGCATTATTTCAGCTCTGAAAATTGGTAATGACTTAGGTACATATTGTGCGGCAACTGGGCTTTTAAACTTTCATGCATTTCTTCTATGAAGCCATGGGGGTCTACAAGCTGACAACGATAGAATTCTAGCTTCTTTCAGATGCCGTTTCACTCATATACAATTCTCCTCTTTCCACAACCTGAGAATTATATGCTTACGGGTCTGGTCCTGGATTATGATATGGGAACTGATCCAGGCCATAATGACCTTTCTATTGTCCATTTAAATGGCGAGGTGTATGTATATGCTATTGATCATATAAACGAGGAGGTGTATGTGTATGCGTATTGACCTTTCTATTGTTCATATAAACGAGGAGGTGTATGTATATGCTTATTGACCTTTCTATTGTTCATATAAACGAGGAGGTGTATGTATATGCTATTGGTCATATAAACGAGGAGGTGTATGTGTATGCTTATTGACCTTTCTATTGGTCATATAAACGAGGAGGTGTATGTGATGCTTATTGACCTTTCTATTGGTCATACAAACGAGGAGGTGTATGTGTATGCTTATTGACCTTTCTATTCATTTTCGTTTCGTTTTCATTGCAACAATTATGTATAGTTTTGTATATATTTTGTGCATGATTTGTAAATTTTGTAAATATAATTCTAATTAGTTCATATAGTTATTTGGCGAGGGCCTCTGGGAGATCAGGGCATTGCTCTGAAGATTTACCCTCGATAAATAAAGATTCTTATCTTATCTTATCTTATTGGTCATATAAACGAGTAGGTGTATGTATATGCTTAATGACCTTTCTATTGTTCATATAAACGAGGAGGTGTATATGTATGCTTATTGACCTTTCTATTGGTCATATACACGAGGAGGTGTATGTATATGCTTACTGACCTTTCTATTGTTCATGTAAACGAGGATGTGTATGTGTATGGTTATTGCCCTTTCTTTTGCTCATATAAACGAGGAGGTGTCTGTGTATGGTTATTGACCTCACTTTTGCTCATATAAATGAGGAGGTGTATGTGTATGCTTATTGACCTTTCTATTGGTCATATAAACGAGGAGGTGTATGTGTATGCTTATTGACCTTTCTATTGTTCATATAAACGAGGAGGGGTATGTATATGCTTATTGACCTTTCTATTGTTCATATAAACGAGGAGTTGTATGTGTATGCTTATTGACCTTTCTAATGTTCATATAAAAGGCGAGGTGTATGTGCATGCAAAATATTTTAATGATATGACTAAATATATTCGACCGTCCAAAACTGTTTGTATGTGTCATCTATCGCCCATCTAGCACATACATAGATAAATGTTATGGCATAAGTGGCAATATCGACCTTAATATAAATAGCGCTGTTATTGTTGTACTACCACGATGGTCACGGATATGCAAACCTACACCCAATGAAATTGATAGCGGTGGAGTCCAGAATTCAAATCGAACCAGAGAAGAACCTCACGCCATTACAATAACCGACAGTAACGTTACATATGTGTTATCAAAGTTCGATACATCAAAGGTCGTCGGCCTCGGTCAATTAAGTCCAAGGCTATTGGTTGAATGCCAACATGTTCTTGCGCAAATTTTAACGCCTTCAAATTATTTTAGAAAAGGGGACCAAAATATAAGTCTCAGTCATAATCCAAAATCATTATTGAGACGTCTTAATACGGTCATCGAAAGAAAAACATCAATGTGGAAACTACACCACGTCAGTCTGGCTCCCTCCCCACACCCCGCCCCCACCCACCCCCACATCAACCCTTCAACCACACCTTCGCCCCTACACCAACCCACCCATCGCCCCACCACATCCCACCCTGTCACGTTCTACAATAGATCCAATGCGTGATATTTAAAATACAGCTACTCACACTCTAGATAATGGCGAACATAATTTCTTGATATATTTTGCTCTCTCCATAGCGTTTAGCAGATGTCTAAAGCGTTTTCCCTCGTGTGCCGTGATCCTAGACTGTTAGATAAACTGGCACGGGGATGAATTCAGGAACGCCTCCTAAACGCTACATTCAGATCCGTAGCAATTAGCCAACATGTAGCTCTCAACTGACAAAACCCTACCTTACTTCCCCTCCACCACCGCAACCCCTCTCGCTCTCCCCCCCCCCCCCACCACCCCCACCCCTACCTCTCTCCCACCACTTTGTTTTGTTATCCCACCAAGCACGGCATGATGACGTTGATGGCGAAATTTACGAGAAATGAAGACGATAACATCCTCTATTTTGACTACACCGTGGAACGCTCTATTCACACCAAGCATGGTCGCGACCGCGACCGCGACCACGACCATTGTTTTTTTCGTGCGAATTTCCGCACGAACGTCTCGTTCACACCAGACGCGGTAAAGTGAGCGAACGCGTGACCTCTGACATCATTTGTAGTTTCTGTTATAGGTAAAGCGCAAACGTGACCAACACGCGATTGCCCATTTAAGCTCTGTTTCCACGATACAATTATTGGAATCCGACGTCGGATTCAACTAAGAAATGGGCCAACCATACGACCAAATTGCCGTGTGTCAGACGAATCGTACAGGTAGGACTGGTTCTATTCTTTCGATCTGCCGTGCGATGTGTCGACAACCAATCAGCGTTCTGATATAAGCGTCGTCATCAAATTGTTAAAGCGGTACTATGGTGAATAGGCCCTATATAGATAAAATAGGATTTATTGCAAAAACGCCATCAGGAGACAGGAAGTGTACACTTTCAATACAGGGACAAGCTTCATTGGAATAAATTTACAATAGCGCAATACAGATTCATATCTGACTAGATGCATATTGCCTTTGCACAAGACACAGTGGGCAAAAGCAAAGAAGGACTAATTGCAGCTGTATGATGTTCCTCCTACTACAGCCTCATAATACAGTAATCATCATCATATTGACTTTTCTATACATACACCACAGACCTTTAAATCCTCACCCACCCATTCCACCACCACATGTCGTACCACTACATATATACACAATGCATATGTGATAGTGAGATGGGTGGGCGACAGCCCAAAGGCCTGTGCATACAAACACCCATACACATGTATTCATCTCGGTGGGTGGATATTATAGTAGCAGAGACACAATGCAGATCAGAAATAAGTCAACATACCTCCAAAACTAAATGAACTGTTGGTCATTTTGGACCAGATCCTATCAGAGGACACCACTGACGACCCTGACAACACAGCTTATCGGGCAGATGCCAGCCAATAGCGGGCTGATAATGAATGCAGCGGCCCGGTATCGGCCCGACATCAGGCCAGTAAGCTGCATTATCTATGTAAGGCAACAATGGCCTCCAATCAAAGCAAGTCCAAAATACCCAACAGAACATTTCGTACCTCATGTTCAAAATTGTACTAATTAGAATGCTTCTAATTTTGCTTTGGGTAACAAGCACGCACAGGCACACGCACACACACGCGCGCGCGTACGCACGCACGCACACGCACGCACGCACGCACGCACGCACGCACGCACGCACGCACGCATACAAATGTAAAATGTACCATAGTGTGTGTAATAAACCTATATCATAAGAGCCATCTGTAATTTAACCCACCCTTCTCAACTGTATGATGTCCTCCACGTGTGGGTATGTGTCTGCATATCTCGTAACATTTTTATAGGCGTGTGAACATGGTGGGTGGGTACGTGGGTATAGGAAATAGCCCACAACCTGGTTTTTCCTCTCCCATAGCGTATCACATAGCATACCAGAGGTTTTGGTACCACCCATATATTACCCCCTAAGTTGAATAACGTTTATACACCACTGATTTTGAGAACACAAATTATATTATTTGCAATCGTTTTAATCCATTTTTTGCTTGGTTGTCTGCTAGATAACTGGGAAGAGAGCCTGAGCGGGGGAGTGTGTGGGGGAGAGAGGTTGTAGAGGTAGAAAGACAGAAATGGAGAGAGGGGGGGGGGTCAATGGGGAGAGTGGGTGGGGAGATGGTGGTGGATGTAGGGTGGGAAAACGAGAGAGAGAGAGAGAGAGAGAGAGAGAGAGAGAGAGAGAGACTTTGCTGGGTTAGTTGAAGAAGAGAGAGGATTGAAATTTAGGAATGATAACATAACTGTAAACACGATATGACATATTTTTTAGGCTGAACTTCAACCATCCCTGTTCATACAACGTTGTCCTTAGGTAACATTCGTTTGGCGCTAAAGTAGCACAGGACGGATCCAAGAATTGTATATAGAAGGGTGAAGTGATACAAAGGCCAGATACCTGCAAATTCTAGGTGGAAATCGTGGAATTGGTCCGTGAGCGTTGGGGGGGATGGGTAGTGGGTCCTCCGTAGGTGTCCTCAACATAACTTGTGGATTTTAGATGCTGTCAGAGATTATTTCATGTATTAGGTTTGTAGCTTTGTAGTTTGTTTGCGTGGGTATTGGAGAAGATAGCGATCAACTGTTGCATCTTGATTGCATATGTACATCTTTCGTTTAAATCTGTGTGCAGCGTATATATGACATATGCGATCTGGTGACACCACAACCATTGACTAAGCTGAAATATTCGCCATTATTTGTTCACCGTCTTCGTAGAATCATTACTGTCCTAAAAGTAGTGACACGCTCCATGTGCACGGACGTCGGCCCGCAAATTCGTGTTGGATCATGTGAACGCTCTTTCAATCTGCATACGATAGATCGACCAACACATTGTACAATCAATTGTATCGTGGAAACGCAGCTTTAGTGGTACTCGTATGCATGCATGCATACGTACACGCGACCCCTTATTTAATTGGCTCGCTTTTTTAAATGTATTCTGGAAATAGGAGACATAAATAAACAAATTGCGCCTCCACTTTAACGCGCGTTTACGTTTTACCCGTTGCCGAAGGTGCTTATTGATCATCCTGGCTATGATAAAATGGCATCCAGAGTGTCGCACACAGATGAAGTGGATGGTATTTTGGCCTTTTAGCTATTCGTAAGACGTTGCCATAGCAATAACCTGCATCGTCCGCGCGTGTTTTCGTAAAATGTACGCCATGTACGCGAATTTCTGTGCCAACCAATTATGAAACGTGTTCGCGTTCGCGCGTGGTATGAACGGGCTCAGTGAGTGCATTGAGTGAAAGCAGCGCTAACACCCGCATGAATGTTCAGATAGAGATAGTGAACTATAGCTGATAATATGTGGCTTTGTTCTTGATAATGGACAGAAGGTGAGACCAGTACATCATCTGTATATTAATCAATCCTAGCGCGGCTTATCGAGGGATTAGTGATACGAACAGGGGATGGCTTTCTCCGTCTGAAATCAATACCGCATTCTTTGTCAGCGATACCTTACAGGGACGTCTCGAACGCCCACTGCTGCTGAGGAAGTAGTCTCGTATGGCTGCTGACACGGCTCCAATAGACATTGTTCTCGAAACAGCGGAATCATGCGACGTAAGCAGTATCATATGCCGTCAGCAGTATCATATGCCATCAGCAGTATCATATGCTCCAATCAGTATGATATGAGGTCAGCGGAATCATATGACGTAAGCAGTATCATCTGACGTCAGCAGTATCATATGACATTATCAGTATGATGTGACGTCAGCAGTATCGTACGACGTCAGCAGTCTGATCTGACATCATCAGTCTGATATGAAATCATCAGTATCATATGATGTCATCAGCATAATATGCTGTCAGCATAATCATATGACGTAAGCAGTTCCATATGACGTAAGCAGTTTCATATGACGTCAGTAGTGTCATATATGATGTCATCACTATCATATGACGCCATCAGTACCATATGATATCAGCTGTATTATATAACGTCAGCAGTGTTATATAACGTCAGCAGTATCATATGACGTCAGCAGTATCATTTGACGTCGGCTGTATCATATGATGTCAGCGGTTTCATATAACATCATCAGTGCCATCTGATGTCAGCAGTGTCTTCTGATGTGATCAGGATCATATGACGTCATTAGTACCATATGATGTTAGTTGTATCATTTGACGTCAGAAGTATCACATGACGTAAGCAGTAGCATATGACGCCAGCAGTATCATAATACATGTGATGTATTATATGATGTCAGCAGTCTGACGTCAGATGTCACCAGTATCAATTGACGTCAGTGGTATCATATGACGTCGGCAGTATCATATGAACTCAGCAGTATCATGTGATATCCGCAGGATCATATGACATCAGCAGTATCATATGACGTCAGTTGTGTCACATAGCATCAGCCGTATCATATGACTTCATCGGTCTCATGTGATATCAGCAGTATCATACGGCATCAACAGTATTATACCCCATCAGCAGTATCATATGACGTCAGCCATACTATATGACATCAGCGGTATCATATGACGTCATCAGTATCATGCGATATCCGCAGTATCATATGACTATAGTGGTATGACGTATGTAGTGACAAATGCCGTCATCCGTCTCTTCTGACATCATTGATATAACTTATGTTGTGAAATATGCCGTCATCGGTATCTGCTGACATCACTGGCATAACGTATGTAGTGACATATGCCATTATCGCTATCTGCTGAGTTCGGTGTTTTCACGTATGTAGTGGCATATGCCGTCATCAGTTTATGCTGACATCACTGGTATGACGTATGTGGAGACATATGCCGTCAGTGTCTGCTCAGATTAATGGTATGACGTATGTTGTGGCCTATGCTGTCATCGTTATCTGCTAACATTAGTGGTTTGACGGTTATCATATGGTCTAACAATCATGCCCGCCCATTTCTAGCTAAGCATCGATTATTTCTATTTTAGCTTCGCCCATTTCTAGCTAGACTTAGTCCAATTCTAGCTAAGCTTCGCCCATTTCTAGCTTAGCTTCGCCGATTTCTAGCTAAGCCCAGCCCACGTTTTGCGTTTGTTATGATCGATTTATATCTTTCTTCCCCGAATTACCAGAAGCCCATTTTCAAGATAGCCTCTACGCGAAAGCTGTTGAATAATTTGAAACTAATTTAACTGGGTGCTGTTGCTGCATATGTTTATTACATAGTAAATCCATCAAGGACATAGAATATGTACACTTGACAGAGTTTTCAATGTTCACAACGGAGCTAGATATGTCACTGCGCATTTTAAAGTCACATACATGTGACGTAATTGCGTATGACATTATATACTTGAATGACAGATCGGATCCCTCTATTTCCGTGTCTACAGTTGGTTCTCACAATCTAATTAGTCAACTGTTGTTAGTGAATGAGAGAGACAACTACGCATATTCTCTTTGTGGAAGCGAGCTTACACAACGACTGTTTCGGCGGGTTCACAAAGACAAAAGCTCATCTTAGACTCAGCCAGACCGGAAATGAGCAGACACAGCTCTCATTAATGAGAGCCATTGTGAACAAGCGGAAGCAAATATAATATGGTGTTGCAGATAAATCAATAACTAAAGCGAGCAGAATGATTTTGAATAACTATTCATCTAATTATACGATGTAATATGAGAATGTCTATTAATATTGCACAGTTTTGAACCTAATGAAAGTCCATATGCGGTTTCTGTATCTCACGAGGGTTCAACGTTAACCACATTACTACATATCTACTAGTGGCTTAACGTTTATCAGCCTGCAGACTACATATCTACTAGTGGCTTAACGTTTATCAGCCTGCAGACTACATATCTACTAGTGGCTTAACGTTTATCAGCCTGCAGACTACATATCTACTAGTGGCTTAACGTTTATCAGCCTGCAGACTACATATCTACTAGTGGCTTAACGTTTATCGGCCTGCAGACTACATATCTACTAGTGGCTTAACGTTTATCAGCCTGCAGACTACATATCTACTAGTGGCTTAACGTTTATCAGCCTGCAGACTACATATCTACTGGTGGCTTAACGTTTATCAGCCTGCAGACTACAATTCTACTAGTGGCTTAACGTTTATCAGTCTGCAGACTACATATCTACTAGTGGCTTAACGGTTATCAGCCTGCAGACTACATATCTATTGGTGGCTTAACGTTTATCAGCCTGCAGACTACATATCTACTGGTGGCTTAACGTTTATCAGTCTGCAGACTACATATCTACTAGTGGCTTAACGGTTATCAGCCTGCAGACTACATATCTATTGGTGGCTTAACGTTTATCAGCCTGCAGACTACATATCTACTGGTGGCTTAACGTTTATCAGCCTGCAGACTACATATCTACTAGTGGCTTAACGTTTATCAGCCTGCAGACTACATATCTACTAGTGGCTTAACGTGTATCAGCCTGCAGACTACATATCTACTAGTGGCTTAACGTGTATCAGCCTACAGACTACATATCTACTAGTGGCTTAACGTTTATCAGCCTGCAGACTACATATCTACTAGTGGCTTAACGTTGGAATGAAAGGACTGCTGGTTTGATCATCTGGATATGGCACAGACTCGTTCTCGCTCTAAAATGGGGATGCCCATTGTCATACTGTGTTCTTGCAAGTTTAGGGTGTAGAATTGTTTTATGCGTGTGTTGTATTTGTGAATGTTTTCATTCGCTTTGTTTGTCGCAGCACACAAGATCAACATATGTATGTATTTACAGTGGTACCACTTCAGGTATTTTGTGGAAATCTGAATTTAGAGTTAAAAAATAATAAATCATAAATCGATTCCCGCTACGTGGTCGATGATGGTACTATGACAGCTGAGTGTAAAATCTGTCTACAGTATTGATCATGTTGTTGAATGGAACTATCTGTTGGGCGATCCAGATGAGAGGACAATGTGTGTAAACATGAATATATATATATATATATATATATATATATATATATATATATATATATATATATATATATATATATATATATATATATATATATATATATATATATATTATAAGGGGTATATGTGGATGCCACACGCATCTCACCAGCAACGTTTTGTGCGTGTTGGATTCGATGTATATACTTTGAAACACGAATGTCCGGAATCCCTATACCAGGGTATTCATGTCTGTGGACTAGCCGAGGTATTCCTACAGGTAACCTGTAGCTGTGAGCCAATGCTGCCTCTAGACTAACCAAGGTATGCATACAGGTAACCTGTAACTGTGAGTCAATGCTGTCTGTTGACTAACCAAGGTATCCATACAGGTAATCTGTAACTGTGAGCAAATGCTGCCTCCGGACTAACCAAGGTATCTATACATGTAACGTGTAACTGTGAGCCAATGCTGCTTGTGGAATAACTTAGGTATTCGTGCAAGTAACCTGTAACTATGAGCCAATGCTGTCTTTGGACTAGCAGAGGTATTCCTACAGGTAACCTGTAACTGTGAGCCAATGCTGCCTGTGGACCAACCTAGGTATTCATACAGGTAACCTGTAACTGTGAGCCAATGCTACCTGTGGAATAACTTAGGTATTCATACAGGTAAGCTGTAACTGTGAGCCAATGCTGCCCCTAGACTAACCAAGGTATTCACACAGGTAGCATGTAGCTGAAGCCAATGCTGCCTCTAGACTAACCTAGGTATTCATACAGGTAACCTGTAACTGTGAGCCAATGCTGTCTGTGGACTAACCTAGGTATTCATACAGGTAACCTGTAACTGTGAGCCAATGCTGTCTGTGGACTAACCTAGGTATTCATACAGGTAACCTGTACCTGTGAGCCAATGCTGCCTGTGGACTAACCTAGGTAATCATACAGGTAACCTGTAACTGTGAGCCAATGCTGCCTGTGGACTAACCTAGGCAATCATACAGGTAACCTGTAACTGTGAGCCAATGCTACCTGTGGAATAACTTAGGTATTCATACAGGTAAGCTGTAATTGTGAGCCAATGCTACATGTGGACTACCAGGGTATTCATACAGTTAACATGTAACTGTGAGCCAATGCTGCCTCTAGACTAACCAAGGTATCCATACAGGTAACCTGTAACTGTGAGCAAATGCTGCCTGTGGAATAATCAAGGTATTCATACAGGTAAGCTGTAACTGTGAGCCAATGCTGCCTGTGGAATAACTGAGGTATTCCTACAGTTAACATGTAACTGTGAGCCAATGCTGCCTCTAGACTATACCACAGTATTCATGCAGGTAACCTGTAACTGTGTGCCAATGCCGCCTGTGGACTAACCAATGTATTCATACAGGTTGGCATGCTGACAGCTATAAGTGTGTGGTCAGACTTAATGTTGGTATGCTGACAGCTATCAGTGTATGATCAGAATAAATGTTGGCATGTTGACATGTATCGGTGTGTGATCAGACTAAAGGTTGGCATGTTGACATGTATCTGTGTGTGGTCGGACTAAAGGTTGGCATATTGACAGGTATTGGTGTGGCGTCAGACTAAATGTTGGCATGCTGACAGGTATCGGTGTGTAATCAAACTAAAGGTTGACATGCTAACATGTGTCGGTGTGTGATCAGACTAAAGGTTGGCATGGTAACATGTATCGGTGTGTGATCAGACTAATGGTTGGCATGCTTACAGGTATCGGTGTGAGTTCAGACTAATGCTTGGCATGCTGAAACAGCATCTTGGTAATTTAATATGCAGATATATTGTTTGCATCACTGAATGTGTTAATAACACGTTCTGTTCTCTGTAATGTCAGTCTTGCCACTGAGCACTGATTTACTAAACTCCCACAACCAAGTCTATTTACAGTAAATTGACATAGGAGTATATTTATATTCGAAATCAGACTATGGGAGTCATGAATTGTGACTCTTCGTGTTCCGTTTCCAAATTCACGTTCTCCATTAGGATTGAGTTATATATATATAGACATTACTTGTCAATTAAAAGTGGGCGATAAAACAGCTATTTGAGTTTGATGTATTTGTTTAACCACAGAATTAGTAAGTCGTTGTTGTCAATCTGGCAATGCTGCTTCAAGTGTATTCAGCGCCAGATAGATTAATTCGGATATGATAAGTGAAATGCTCTCGGGATAAATACGCGGAACTTGATTGGTCCAGGAATTAGAAAAAAAATCAAACTCCGTATATCGAAAGATTAGAAGATGTAATTTATGACATATTATGAAACTAAGTGTTTTTAAAGTCTTAGATTGGTGGTTGAAAATGATGTATGTTTATTTAATATAACTGACAGCCCATAATCATCCTAGTCATGTACCGAAGGTAGTATATCCTGAATTATGACTGGTCTGGTCAAGCATGTGATTTAATCAAATATAATTCATCGCCGACCACCGCTCTCTATTTAGAATCTGACTTGTCGTAAAATATATACTGATTAGCGGCTGTATCTTGCCGAGCCAACTGTTTGTGTCAAATAGAATATAGCCCATTAGGAAATATAATTCGACGATAGGGACCCAAGATTAGAATCGCGTGTTAGTATAACAAACAATACAATATCACAGGTCGAGGTGAACCGGCCTATGCAACAATAAACTCAAGTAAGTGGTAATGGACCTTTCCATTTTTAGCTATGCCCCGCCCATCACTAGCTAAGCTCCACCCACACCTCGCCGTGTTGGGATTGATCGATCCCCAAATGCCCTAGCTACCAATTTCCTGAAAACTATACAGGGAAGCTGTTGAATATTTTGTAACTAATTTGACTGGGTGCTGTTGCTGCCTATGGCCGCAACAGCGCCCAGTCAAATTAGTTTCAAAATATTCAACAGTATATTTATTTATTAAATAGTAAAACCAAATAATGTGTACAACAACGCAAAGACCGTCTTCAAATATGCGTTCGTGACGTACTTATCGACGTCATTCATGACGTCATTCATTATGATGTCATTGTACACATCACATAGTTCATTATGACGTCACCAGAGACCACCCCTTTCTTTTTATAAGTTTGTGTGTGCTCTATTCTCAGATTCTAAGCCTAGTCATTCCATCAGATTTAAATGACCTCTAAGAGATTGCTTTGTGGTCCGACACATGCGGACAATTAATGAGTATTGAGTATGCCTCATGGCTATCCGTTTGATCAATGGTGCAATAGTGCCGGTTCAGCTCACTGTCATTATTAAGACTTGCTAGATGTTTTCTTCTTGTCATCTGCCTAAAGCTGATGACACAGATTACTATCACATACACTTGTTCGTCAGAACTAGTATGGCGAATTATGGCAACAATTGTATGACTGAGCTGCAATACAACATTGGAAGGCCTATATAGGTAATGCCCGTGAAAGGAACCGAAGGTACAGTCAGTTGATCCTCCTCTGTCAGGTATCGTAACGTTTTACTGATGGTTCTGTACCGTGCTCTGGATCCTAAATATTCTCCGCCAGGTAGCATATTCACATACGGCTCTACAGCTCTAACAGTGTGCCTTCATTGAACCAGAAACACACTCGTTTAAACAGTATGTAAGTGAAACCAGACATAGCATTTGGGCTATGGAAAGTCATCAGTCTGGACTGATCATAAACGTAATCATTTAAACATAAACACAGCTAGCAGCCAACACACCCCAATCTGCCCACCACACGCGTGAATATGGGACAGACACAGAATGTGCAGGGACTAGGCAGTTAGCAGCCACACTACACAATCCACCATATGCATATCCGAGAAGCCGGACCGACACAAAAGATGTAGGGACTTGTCACCAACACCCAAGCATACAAGAGGATGTAGGACATACCCAGAGGAGTCGGGGTCAGTCTCATCGTTAGAGTATCACTGGTCTATTTATAGCCAGTGGTCTTCAGCGAACAATGCCTGTCGAGTGGGTGTTATGCTGACAATGTTGAAGGGCACCTGCTGAGCCTTAGGGTCTTATTCGCATGAAAACCTATCATCACCTAGTAAGTTCATCGCAGTAAATCATATTTAATTCAACGATCAAGACACCAATCAGATCCTCCGGTTAAACAACTAAATGGTCACCAAGAGGTGAGAGAACCTGGCCTAAATGTGAAGCAGGTAAGACCATATTAGCAAGCACATCCTGCAACAGTATTCTAACTTTAAAAAACACTGGTGTGAGTATTACGTTGTCTGCTTGTCTGCCTGTCTGCTTGCCCGCCTGCTTGCTTGCTTGCCTGCCGGTCGGTGAGTCAGTCGGTCGGTCCGAGCCAGTCTGTCATATCTCGGGAATCATATGAGGTAGAATCACCAAGCTTCACATACATATTTAGTCTGAGATTGTGATTCTGGTAACTCAGGAATCAAAGGATATAAATGGATTCCAGCACGCCCAAAAGATGGCCAGATTTTAGATGGAAATGAGTGTGGTATATCTAGACGAGGGGGTGGGGGTTGGTGGGGTGGTGGTGGGGTGGTGGTGGGGTAGGTAGGGGTGGGTGGGGTGCGTGGTGGTGGTGGTGGCGGAGGGGGTGGGGGGTTCTTTCAATAGCCAACTGTATACTATGCATTTGCGCATAGAGCAACATAGGCAATGAATACATTTTTGTAATTGTTTCAAACAGAATACAGTCAATACACCTTGTAATTGTTTCAAGGGGAATACAGCCAATACACTTTGTAATTATTTCAAGGAGAATACAGCCAATACACTTTGCAATTGTTTCAAGGAGAATACAGCCAATACACTTTGTAATTGTTTCTAGGAGAATACAGCCAATACACTTTGTAATTGTTTCAAGGAGAATACAGCCAGTACACTTTGTAATTGTTTCAAGGCGAATACAGCCAATGCACTTTGTTATTGTTTCAAGGACAATACAGCCAATACACTTTGCAATTGTTTCAAGGACAATACAGCCAATGCACTTTGTAATTGTTTCAAGGAGAATATAGCCAATACACTTTGTAATTGTTTCATGGAGAATACAGTCAATCGATTCTTTATGAGCCAGGATACACGCCTACCAAACTCACATCTGACATATTTGTCCATTCTTTATGAGCCAGGATACACACCTACCAAACTCACATCTGACATATTTGTCCATTCTTTATGAGCCAGGCTACACGCCTCCCAAACTGACATCTGACATAGTTGTCCATTCTTTATGAGCCAGGCTACACGCCTACCAAACTCACATCTGACATATTTGTCCATTCTTTATGAGCCAGGATACACGCCTACCAAACTCATATCTGACATATGTGTCCATTTTTTATGAGCCAGGATAGACGCCTACCAAACTCAAATCTGACATAGTTGTCCATTCTTTATGAGCCAGGAAACACGCCTACCAAACTCACATCTGACATATTTGTCCATTCTTTATGAGCCAGGCTACACGCCTACAAAACTCACATCTGACATAGTTGTCCATTCTTTATGAGCCAGGCTACACGCCTACCAAACTCACATCTGACATATTTGTCCATTCTTTATGAGCCAGGATACACACCTACCAAACTCACATCTGACATATGTGTCCATTCTTTATGAGCCAGGATACACGCCTACCAAACTCACATCTGACATATTTGTCCATTCTTTATGAGCCAGGATACAGGCCTACCAAACTCACATCTGACATATTTATCCATTCTTTATGAGCCAGGATACAGGCCTACCAAACTCACATCTGACATATTTATCCATTCTTTATGAGCCAGGATACACGCCAGGATACACGCCTACCAAACTCATATCTGACATATTTGTCGCCATGATCTCACTTGAAGCTGTAATGGACATTTCTAGTATTAGCTATGCCACACCCTTCTCTAGCTAAGCTCCACACATACCTCGATCGTGTTGAGATCGTTCGATCCCCGAACTTCCAGAAAACGATACACGTTAACTGTTGAATATGATAGCAGCAACAGCGGCCAGTCAATTTAGTTTCAAAATATTCAACATAATGTTTATTAAATGGTAAAGACATACAATTCACACGTGTCGGGCTATTAAGCGTTACAGACGGACTATATCATTCATAACGTCATGAGTATGCCCTCATCATACACGTCACGTAGTTGATTATGCTGCCATATGATGAATGGATAAACTTGGACACGTCCATTAATCATTGTGATACGCAGAAATGTGGTGATAATGAGGTTAACAAGCAGATTACCATCACAGTATATGTCGCAATCTTCACGTAGATACCACAAATTATCACCACAGTATATGCCGCAATCTTCACGTAGATACCACAAATGCCTTCAACAATATTCTTCACACGTTGCTTCCCCTACAATACAGCTCATAAATCAGATAAAGTGTTTCCAAAACAAAATCAGAAGCATGTTAGTTAGTAAGAAATGTTGTGTTGGATATCTTGAAAATAATTGGATTAGAAGATATGGCTACCTTAGGAAGCAATGTCTTCTAATCCAGTTATGTTCAAAATATTCAACAATACGTTTTATTTTGATTTATACATATTAAAAGTTATTTCTGGGCTGTACTTTACAGCAGTGCTGAGCGACATTTAGCTCATTAGAATCCTATGTTTTTCAATACAATACCCTATGCAATACCCGGTCGTAACGGATGAAAATATATCTGTTGCCTGTCGTCGCAACCCCTGCAATTCACGCCTGATACGCTTGAGACAAAGCCATATAATTTGTTGAAACCATAGTAACTGGTGCAGGTCTGCCTATCAAGTTTGATATGATGGCTAGGCTTTTCCATAACTGATCACGCGCAGCATATTTTAGCGTTTTATTTGATCATTTTACTACCGCATGAACTCTATTTATTTTCAATACATCTGTAGATTGAAGATGGATATATATTTTTTTAAAGTTGAATTGCTGCTAAAGGCTGCTACTCTCCATAGCAAATAATTTTTCAAAATCCTCAGAACACGGACATTGTTAGCACAAGCTAATATTTAGGAGTTGGTGTCGTTAACGTAGTACTTTGCAGCGTGTCCAGCGCATGGCGTGTTCCCTAGGTGTCCACCGCATGCACAGCGTCATTGGATTGGCTGGCCTAGATCTAGTAATTTCTAGCTGCAATTCAGGCCATATATAGGCTGGTTTTTAGCTAAGTCTATTATTACTATCTTCACCAGTTTTTTTTGTTTTTGTTTTTTTACAGAAGTACACTTTTATACTCCTTGATGGGCATGCCTATCGAGGAGTGAAGGAGGTGATTTTACAAAGGTACCCCCTTTTTATACTCCTGGATGGACATGGCTATCGAAGGAAGAATGAGCCGATGTTTTTACAGAAGTACCCCCTTTATACACCTGGATGGACAGACCTATAGAGGAGTGAAGGAGCCGGTGTTTTTACTAAGATACCCCTTTATACACCTGGATGGACAGGCCTATCGAGGATTGAATAAGCCGATGTTTTAAGGGTACCCCTTTATACACCTAGATTAGCATGACTATAGAGGAGTGAAGGAGCCGATGTTTTTACAAAGGCACCCCTCTATGTACCTGGATGCACATGGCTATCGAAGGGTGAAGTAGCCGGTGTTTTTTCCAGAGGTACCTCTTTATACAACTGGATGGACAGGCCTACCAAAGAGTGAAGGAGCCGATGATTTTACAAGGGTACCCGCTTATACTCCTGGACGGACATGCCTATCGAGGATTGAATAAGCAGATGTTTTTAATGGTGCCTTTTTATGCCCCTTAGACGGACATACCTATAGAGGAGTGAATGAGCCGGTGTTTTTACAAGGCACCCATTTATACGCCTGGACGGATAGGCATATAGAGGAGTGAAGGAGCCGATGTTTTTACAAAGGCACCCCTTTATACGCCTGGACGAACATACCTATAGAGGAGTGAATGAGCCGGTGTTTTTACAAGGCACCCCTTTATACGCCTGGACGGATAGGCATATAGAGGAGTGAAGGAGCCGATGTTTTTACAAAGGCACCCATTTATACGCCTGGACGGATTGGCATATAGAGGGGTGAATGAGCCGGTGTTTTTATAAAGGCACCCCTTTATACGCCTGGACGAACATACCTAAGAGGAGTGAATGAGCCGGTGTCTTTACAAAGGCACCCATTTATACGCCTGGACGGATTGGCATATAGAGGGGTGAATGAGCCGGTGTTTTTATAAAGGCACCCCTTTATACGCCTGGACGGACATACCTATAGAGGAGTGAATGAGCTGGTGTTTTTACAAAGGCACCCCTTTATACGCCTGAACGGACAGGCATATAGAGGAGTGAATGAGCCAGTGTTTTTACAAAGGCACCCCTTTATACGCATGAGCGGACAGGCATATAGAGGAGTGAATGAGCCGGTGTTTTTACAAAGGCACCCCTTTATACGCCTGAACGGACAGGCATATAGAGGAGTGAATGAGCCGGTGTTTTTATAAAGGCCCCCTTTATACGCCTGGACGGACATACCTATAGAGGAGTGAATGAGCTGGTGTTTTTACAAAGGCACCCCTTTATACGTATGTACGAACATGCATATAGAGAAGTGAAGGAGCCAGTGTTTTTACAAAGGCACCCCTTCATACGCCTGGACGAACATACCTATAGAGGTGTGAATGAGCAGGTGTTTTTACAAAGGCACCCCTTTATACGCCTGGACGAATATGCACATAGAGGAGTGAATGAGCCGGTGTTTTTACAAAGGCACCCCTTTATACGCATGGACGGACAGATATATAGAGGAGTGAATGAGCCGGTGTTTTACAAAGGCACCCCTTTATACGCATGGACGGACAGATATATAGAGGAGTGAATGAGCCGGTGTTTTTACAAAGGCACCCCTTTATACGCATGGACGGACAGACATATAGAGGAGTGAATGAGCCGGTGTTTTACAAAGGCACCCCTTTATACGCAGGGACGGACAGACATATAGAGGAGTGAATGAGCCGGTGTTTTTACAAAGGCACCCCTTTATACGCATGGATGGACATGCTATCGAAGAGTGAAGGAGCCGGTGTTTTGCAAAGGTACCCCTTCATAGCTACAGAGGTACCAATGTTTTACAGCGGTACCTATTTATACCTCTGGATGGACGGGCCTATTAAGGAGTGAAGGGGCGATGCGGTGGTGGTGGTGGTGGTGGTGGTGGTGGTGGTGGTGGTTGCAGTCGTGGTGATAGAGGTGGTTGCAATATAATGGCGATGCCTTCATGGTCCAGCCATAGCTGCTTATGCTTCACTCTACTTCGTATAGCATGGTGTATTGACCTTTCACCTTGGCATTATATTCCTATAGAATTGCATCTGTAAACCATTAGTGGAGCGCATTCATGTACAACGTGTGCGTACAATAATAACCCTAGGGTTAATATTACTGTCAACAAGTTATTTATGTTGTACCTGTCGGAAATGGCATACATGTTATTATACTTACTACGGCTTTCATTACTACACGTGTATATGCATTGTACCACATTTATACATTGATTTCTTCTTCATGGCGGACGCTCTTCATGATCGTTGTCATGTGATATGCAGTCCAGCGTACTAGGGTGGTTACTCGATTTGTCCACTTGCTAGAGTGGCTCATTAATTCCAGACGTGTTTGATCATATGACCCTCACCATTCCTCACTCTGACGCACAGATCGTTACATTGTACACCTACGGTCCATGTTAAACATGTCTTGTTCATGGAGATATCAGGCGCTCGTCTTTATCACTGTACTATTTTACAAGAAATATCAATATAACAGGACCTGTTTGATCTCTAAGGTACTGCATTCATTAGATGTCCTGTATTCATGGACCAGGCAACTAATGGTAAGCACATCTATGCACATGTATGTAGCTAGCTGATACCTTGAACTGGGCGTGGAACATGCATGTAGCTATCTGATACCTTGAGCTGGGCGTGGTACATGAATGTAGCTATCTGATACCTTAAACTGGGCGTTATACATGCATGTAGTTACCTGATACCTTGAACTGGGCCTGGTACATGCATGTAGCTATCTGGTATCTTGAATTGGGCGTGGTGCGCGTGTGTGCGCGATATTTACTGCGAGGTTTCCTGACGTCGCTATACTTGATAATTCAGCGTCTTGACCTTAACATTAAATAACAATAAATTGGATTATGCATTAACGTGCCTCATTGCGCATGCTATATGTAATATAGATATTTCCTTGCAGCACCTCTGGGTGACACGAGCTGCATAATCAATTTAAATATGAATATTTGTATACCAATCATTCTACTTTCGAACCAGTGGCTTAATCATTATGCATTGTGAAAGCCAGATAATAGAATTACAGAAGGTGGACTTTATACGTTGTAATGGTGGAAGTAGTAGGTGGGTGGCCACCAACATTGAACCCCTGTCTGAAACTTGCATAATCATGTATCTACTTAGCCGATGACGAACCTGGTATCCATCTTGATAGTGCTTTTGATGGTCAATGAAATGGAATTGGTTTCCTGCCCATCAAACCTCGAGTTCATGTGTCTAAGTCATGATCACACACTATAATCACAATTTCTCTGCTTCCAAATGGACGATTAAAACAAACCTCTGATGTATCATGATAGTTCGTTGGGTGACACGTTGAGTTAACTTGCCTTCATGACCATCAGCGGCAAGCATGTCTTACTAGAGCTGTCCGTTCCGTCGTTACGAACACCCAGCAATATGATGGTAATCTGACATACACGCATGCCTTACAAGAGCTATCCGTTCCGTCGTTACGAAGACCCAGCAATATGACGGTAGTCTGATGTACACGCATGTCTTACAAGAGCTGTCCGTTCAATCGTTACGAACTCCCAGCAATGTGATGGAAGTCTGACGTGCAAGCATGTCTTGCAAGAACTGTCTGTTCGTTACCAACATCCAGCAATATGACGGTAGTCTGACATACAAGCATATCTTACAAGAGCTGTCCGTTCGTTGCCAACACCCAGCAGTATTATGGTAGTCTGACGTACAAACATGTCTTACAAGAACTGTCTGTTCGTTACCAAAGCCCAGCAATATGATGGTAGTCTGAGGTACAAGCATGTCTTATAAGAACTGTCTGTTCGTTACCAACATCCAGCAATATGATGGTAGTCTGACGTACAAGCCTGTCTTACAAGAGCTGTCCGTTCCGTCGTTACCAACACCCAGAAATATGACGGTAATCTGACGTACACGCATGTCTTACTAGAGCTGCAGCTCTCCGTTCCCTCGTTACCATCACCCTGCAATATGATGGTAATCTGACGTACACGCATGTCTTACAACAGCTGTCTGTTCCGTCGTTATCAAGACCCAGCAATATGACGGTAGTCTGACGTACAAGTATGTCTTACAAGAACTGTTCGTTCCGTCGTTACCAGCACCCAGCAGTATGATGGTAATCTGACGTACAAGCATGTCTTACAAGAGCTGTCCGTTCGTTACCTACACCCAGCAATATGATGGTAATCTGATGTACAAGCATGTCATACAAGATCTGTCCGTTCATTACCAACACCCAGCAATATGATGGTAATCTGACGTACAAGCATGTCTTACAAGAGCTGTCCGTTCGTTACCTACACCCAGCAATATGATGGTAATCTGACGTATAAGCACGTCTTACAAGAACTTTCCATTCATTACCAACAGCCAGCAGTATTATGTACTCTGACGTACAAGCATGTCTTAACGGCAGTCTGACGTAAACGTCTGTCTTACAACAGCCGTATACGTGTGTCTTACCAGAACTGTCCGTAAAATGTCAGGCCAGCAAGACATAATATCCCGTCAAATCAGGATCAACACAGTAACCTCATCTTCAACAGAACTATTGCTGTTTACTACGCACGTGTTGGGAAGTTCTAAAATGCAAGCGATAGAACATGCAATTCCCTAAGGACGCCAATAATGGGCACGCTTAATACATGCATCACTGATTGTGCGCGCCAATGACACGCACGAATATCCCTCGTCAACGCGGCTAATTGGGAACCGTGCATCATATTCTTTATAAATGTTTGCGTACACGTTATTGTAGCCAACTGTGAGACAGATTATCTCTATTCCTGTATGTGGATGATATGAGGAAATAGAATATATTAATTACAATATATTCTGTCAGCTAATACCTATAATACGCACTCGTCTGTTTAGATTGCATTTTCCTTTGCTTTGCGATCAAGTTCGCGTCGCGTTTAGGAAATTACATTTCGCATTATGTTATTTATTAAGATTTACAGACGATAAGAATATTATTGGTGCCAGGGTCTGATTAAACTTCGGTGTCGCCCATAGGCCAGCTGGGGAGGATGTGTGAGGGGTTCTCCCTCTAGCTATGGGGTGGGGGTGGGGTAAGGGGCTTCCGTCGAGAAAATAGATAAAAAGATAGGTGCTCTGCGTACCGATTTTATGTATATTTGTTAACACTCTCTATCCTCATATTTCCCCTAAGTTTGCCTAAAATTTACATATAAGTATAAGAAAATCGGACATTAAGAGCAAGGTTAACTAACTTAGTTGATCTGATCCAGTTTGTAGTGAATAAAATAGAGTCACTGAGTTTACCTTAATTATTACAAACTGGATGAGATCGAGTGATGACTGTGAGTATATGGCTTTAATGACATTGTGAGTATATGGCTTTAATGACACTGTGAGTATATGGCTTTAATGACACTGTGAGTATATGGCTTTAATGACACTGTGAGTATATGGCTTTAATGACACTGTGAGTATATGGCTTTAATGACACTGTGAGTATATGGCTTTAATGACACTGTGAATACATGGCTTTAATGACATTGTGAGTATATGGCTTTAATGACACTGTGAGTATATGGGTTTAATGACACTGTGAGTATATGGCTTTAATGACACTGTGAGTATATGGCTTTAATGACACTGTGAGTATATGGCTTTAATGCCACTGTGAGTATATGGCTTTAATGACATTGTGAGTATATGGTTTAAATGGCATTGTGAGTATATGACTTTAATGACACTGTGAGTATATGGCTTTAATGACACTGTGAGTATATGGCTTTAATGACACTGTGAGTATATGGCTTTAATGACATTGTGAGTATATGGCTTTAATGACATTGTGAGTATATGGCTTTAATGACATTGTGAGTATATGGCTTTAATCACCTAACAATTGAATGCGTGAAAATGATTTAGTAATCACTCACGCACGCGTGCGCGCGCACGCACGCACGCATGCATGCACGCACTCACACACACCGACACACGCACACACACACGCGCGTACACACGTACACACACGCGCGCGCATACACACACACACACGCCACAAAATATTAGTCTATATTGAGTAAACAGACATAGATGTTAGATGAAGTAGGCGGTCTGGGTGTTTTGTGTACCAAGGTAGCCTAAAATCATGCTTGAACCAGCAGCTAAATCAGCCTTGTTTAAACTTTAGCTGCCAATGCCCTATTGCACAACGGTAATAATAATAATAATAATAATAATAATAATAATAATAATAATAATAATAATAATAATAATAATAATTCGCCATATATAATAGAAACAGCTTTTTTGGTTCAAATGATGTTGGGCGCGTTCAGGAATATTACGTACCGATCGTTTAATTTATTCATCACACATACGTTTTCTTGACTTGTCACTTACCACCCTTACCTGGGTTGCTGCTTCATGCCAGGACCTTGTTGACCTATGCAGAAACCATGCCCCGAACTTGACTTGCTACTTGCGACCGCCCTTACATGAGTTGTTGCTCCATGCCAGGGCCTTGTTGGCCTATGCAGAAACCATGCCCTGATCTTGACTTGCCACTTGCCACCCTTACATGAGTTGCTGCTCCATACCAGGGCCTTTTGGCCTATGCGGAAACCATATCGTGAACTTGACGTGCCACTTGCCACCCTTACATGAGTTGCTGTTCCATGCCAGGGCCTTGTTGGCTTATGCAGAAACCATGCGCCGAACTTGACTTGCCACTTGCCACCCTTACATGAGTTGCCGCCCTATAGGTTAGGGCCTTGTTGGTCACGGGGAATCCTGCCCCGAACTTGACTTGGTAATTTTCAGCCGCACTTACATGAGTTGCTGCTCCATGCCAGGGCCTTGTTGGCTTATACGGAAAGCATGCGCCGAGCTACACTTGCCACTTGCAGCCCTTACATGAATTGCCCGCCCTATAGATTAGGTCCTTGTTGGCCTAAGTGGAAATTGTGCCTGGGCTGGTGCCAGAAGCATGCTATAGGTTAGGTCCTTGTTGACCTAAGTGGGAATCCTGCCCGGGCTGGTGCCAGAAGCTGCTATAGGTTAGGTCCTTGTTGACCTAAGTGGGAATCGTGCCCGAGCTGGTGCCAGAAGCATGCTATAGGTTAGGTCCTTGTTGGCCTAAGTGGGAATCCTGCCCGGGCTGGTGCCAGAAGCATGCTATAGGTTAGGTCCTTGATGTCCTAAGTGGGAATCCTGCCCGGGCTGGTGCCAGAAGAATGCTATAGGTTAGGTCCATGTTGACCTAAGTGGGAATCGTGCCTGGGCTTGTGCCAGAAGCATGCTATAGGTTAGATCCTTGTTGGTCTAAGTGGGAATCCTGCCCGGGCTGCTGCCAGAAGCATGCTAATGTAGATAATAACCCTACTGATGATGAACCATATGTGACCCACTGAAGCTACAATGTAGACAATATAATATAACCTACCACGATTGTATAGATGTCGTACAGCTCATAAGTAAATTAAAGTGTTTCTAAAACGAAGAACAGAAACATGTTAGTTAACCACCCTTTTCTGTTCAATATTTTGAATATAATTTGTCTTCCAATCCAATTATATTCAAAATATTGAACGGGGAGTTGTACTCAGTTTTGGAAACAAGTAAGTTATATCGGTGCTGTTCTGTAGGTTGTACATAATATTTACTAGACGCTACGCTTAAGTACATGTTGATGATCTTGTAAGCAATATTACAAAAGGCCATTGCTGGCTTAGGCAGCGACAAAGAGCTTTCTTGCAGTAATTCACACTCGATACTATCTTATGGAGCACAAACGCCACAAAGAGAAGCGAGATCTAATGGACCTTACCAAGGTTATTCCTCGATTATATGACGTCATAATCAACTACGTGACGTGTATGAAGACGTCATAATCATAGCGTCATGAGTAATTCGATAGAGATCGTCTTTAGCGATTAATAGTCCGACACGTTGTATGAATTGTATGTCGTTGCCATTTACTACACATTCTGTTGAATATTTTGAAACTAATTTGCCTGGGCGCTGTTGCCAGCTAACATGCATAGTTTTCTGGAAATTGATAGTCATGGCTTTCGGGGATCGATCGATCCCTACACGATCGAGGTGTGGGTGGAGCTTAGCTAGAGATGGGAGGGACATAGCTAAAACTGGAAATGTACATTGCATATATCGCCGCCTCCCTCCCCCCATTGTAGCTAAGCTCCTCCCACTGTACGCCTGTTGTAATCGGTTTGATACCTAACTAACCAGAATCTATATGTAATGGTAACCATACGGGTAGGCATATAGCAGCAGCAGCAGCAGCAGCAGCAACAGCAGCTTCCTGTAAAATTAGTTTTAAAATATTCAACAGAATCTTTACTAAATTGGAAATTCAGCAAAGACCTTCATTCGAACATTTTCGTGACGGATTTTTCAGTCTTGGTGATGGAGCTACGTTATGTTGATTGTGACATCAGCTAACTCGTGATCAACATCTGACGTGAGATACAGAGTGACATATACCTATATACAAGACATGAAACTAAGGAAAATGACGATCCACTTCGTGGCGGCGAACCATGGAGGAAAAGTACAATCCTGGGCTCACTGCTCTGCACTACTGCTGACATTGCTGCACGCTGCGTCATGGGGAACATAGCTTTCCAGTCCTCCCGAAAGCTATGGATTCGCAGATCGTGATAAAAAGGCTACGTTTATACAATACAACCTGCGTATCCTTGGTGCTCTATAACTGTAACAGCTGGGAAGCTCCAAAGGCAGCTCTAAGCAAACTGGATGCCTGCCACCGCAAACACCTACGCACCATCACTGGACACCGATGGCCAGACAACATAATTTCCAACGATGCTCTATACACGATGTGTAATACGTCGCCGCTGTCTGTAAAAGTCGCCCAGCAAAGATTTTTGACCATGCGCTAACGATGCCAGAAGAGACACCAGCACAGAGAGTCTTGGAATTCGCTCTACTCGGAGCCAGCAAATACAAAGTCAGGAGAGGACTTCATTGCATAAATCTGCTAAATGTGCTACGAGGTGTCGTTAAGAACGTAGGACAAGAATGGACTTGAGGAAGCTAAGGATTTCAGCTGAGGACAATACACAGTGGCAAAAGCGAAGAAAGACTGATTGCAGCTGTATGATGTTTCTACAGCCACAGAATACAGTAATCATACATACAGAGTGGCAGATATGCTCCATCTGTTAATCACTACATGTTCGTTATGGAGCTAGCTCCCTCTGATATTCAATACAGACGATGATCATTAAGGATCTAGCTCCCTCTGTTATTCAATACAGACGATGTACTTTATGGATCTAGCACCCTCTGTTATTAAATACAGACGATGTACTTTATGGATCTAGCTCCCTCTGTAATTCAATACAGACGATATTCATTATGGATCTAGCTCCCTCTGTTATTCAATACAGACGATGTTCAATATAGATCTAGCTCCCTCTGTTATTCAATACAGACGATGTAGGTAATGAATCCAGCTCCCTCTGTTATTCAATACAGACGATGTTCATTATGGATCTAGCTCACTCTGTTATTCAATAGAGACGATGTTCATCATGGATCAAGCTCCCTCTGTTAATAAATAGAGATGATGTTCATTATGGATCTAGCTCCCTCTGTTATTCAATAGAGACGATGTTCATTATGGATCGAGCTCCCTCTGTTATTCAATACAGCCGATGTAATTTATGGATCTAGCTACCTCTGTTATTCAATACAGACCATGTTCATTATGGATCTAGCTCCATCTGATATTCAATACGGACGATGTACTTTATGGATCCAGTTCCCTCTGTTATTCAATACAGACGATGTTCATTATGGATCTAGCTCCCTCTATATATTCAATACACATGATGTACTTTATGGATCTAGCTTCCTCTGTTATTGAATACAGACGATGTTCATTATGGCTCTAGCGCCCTGTGTTATTCAATACAGACGATGTTCATTATCGATCTAGCTGGCCCTGTTATTCAATACAGATGATATTCATTATGGATCTAGCTCCCTCTGTTATTCAATACAGACGATGTTCATTATAGATCTAGCTCCCTCTGTTACTCAAATCAGACGATGTTCATTATGGATCTAGCTCCCTCTGCTATTCAATACATACGATGTATGTAATGGATCTAGCTCCCTCTGATATTCAAAACAGACAATGTAGATAATGGAGCTAGCTCACTCTGATGTTCAATACAGATGATATATATTATGGATCTAGCCCCGTCAGTTATTCAATACAGATGATATATATTTTGGATCTAGCTCCGTCAGTTATTCAATACAGACGAAGTACTTTATGGATCTACCTCCCTCTGTTATTCAATACATAAGATGTATCATATGGATCTAGCTCCCTCTGTTATTCAATACATACGATATTCATTATGGATCTAGATCCCTCTGGTGTTCAATACAGACGATGTACTTTATGAATCTAGCTCCCTCTTTTATTCAATACAGACCATGTTCATTATGGGTCTAGCTCCCTCTGTTATTCAATACAGACGACGTAGGTAATGGATCTATCTCCCTGTTATTCAATATAGACGATGGAGGTATTGGATCTAGATCCCTGTGTTATTCAATACAGACGATGTTCATTATGGATCTAGCTCCCTCTGTTATTCAAAACAGACGATGTACTTTAAGGATATAGCTCCCTCTGTTATTCAATACAGACGATGTAGGTAATGGATCTAGCTCCCTCTGTTATTCAATACAGACGATGTTCATTATGGATCTAGCTCCCTCTGTTACTCAATACAGACGATGTTCATTATGGATCTAGCTCCCTCGGTTACTCAATAAGACGATGTACTTTATGGATCTAGATCCCTCTGCTATTCAATACATACGATGTATGTAATGGATCTAGCTCACTCTGTTATTCAATGCAGACCAGGTTCATTGTGGATCTAGCTCCCTCTGTTATTCAATACAGACGATGTTCATTATGGATCTAGCTCCCTCTGTTACTCAATACAGACGATGTTCATTTTGGATCTAGCTCCCTCGGTTACTCAATAAGACGATGTACTTTATGGATCTACCTCCCTCTGCTATTAAATGCAGGCAATGTTCATTATGGATCAAGCTCCCGCTGTTATTCACTACAGACGACGTACTTTATGGATCTAACTCCTTCTGTTATTCAATACAGACTATGTTCATTGTTGATCTAGATCCCTCTGTTATTCAATACAGACGATGTAGGTAATTGATCTAGCTCCCTCTGTTATTCAATACAGACGATGTTGATTATGGATCTAGCTGCCTCTGTTACTCAATACAGACGATGTTCATTTTGGATCAAGCTCCCTCTGTTACTCAAAACAGACGACGTTCATTATGGATCTAGCTCCCTCTGCTATTCAATACATACGATGTATGTAATGGATCTAGCTCACTCTGATGTTCAATACAGATGATATATATTATGGATCTAGCCCCGTCAGTTATTCAATACAGATGATATATATTATGGATCTAGCTCCGTCAGTTATTCAATACAGACGATGTACTTTATGGATCAAGATCCCTCTGCTATTCAATACAGACGATGTTCATTATGGATCTATCTCCCTCTGATATTCAATACAGACGAACTACTTTATGGATCTACCTCCCTCTGTTATTCAATATATACGATGTATTATATGGATCTAGCTCCCTCTGTTATTCAATACATACGATGTTCATTATGGATCTAGATCCCTCTGTTATTCAATACAGACGATGTACTTTATGGATCTAGCTCTCTCTGGTGTTCAATACAGACGATGTACTATGAATCTAGCTCCCTCTTTTATTCAATACAGACCATGTTCATTATGGGTCTAGCTCCCTCTGTTATTCAATACAGACGACGTAGGTAATGGATCTATCTCACTGTTATTCAATATAGACGATGTAGGTATTGGATCTAGCTCCCTCTGTTATTCAAAACCGACTCTGTTCATTGTGGATCTAGCTCCCTCTGTTATTCAATACAGACGATGTTCATTATGGATCTAGCTCCCTCTGTCATTCAACACAGAGGATGTACTTTAAGGATCTAGCTCCCTCTGTTATTCAATACAGACGATGTAGGTAATGGATCTAGCTCCCTCTGTTATTCAATACAGACGATGTTCATTATGGATCTAGTTCCCTCTGTTACTCAATACAGACGATGTTCATTATGGATCTAGCTCCCTCTGTTACTCAATAAGACGATGTACTTTATGGATCTAGATCCCTCTGCTATTCAATACATACGATGTTCATTATGGATCTAGCTCCCTCTGTTATTCAACACAGAGGATGTACTTTAAGGATCTAGCTCCCTCTGTTATTCAATACAGACGATGTAGGTAATGGATCTAGCTCCCTCTGTTATTCAAAACCGACTCTGTTCATTGTGGATCTAGCTCCCTCTGTTATTCAATACAGACGATGTTCATTATGGATCTAGCTCCCTCTGTTATTCAATACAGACGATGTACTTTATGGATCTTGCTCCCTTTGTTATTCAATACAGAGTATGTAGGTAATGGATCTAGCTCCCTCTGTTATTCAATACAGACGATGTTCATTATGGATCTAGCTCCCTCTGTTACTCAATACAAACGATGTTCATTATGGGTCTAGCTCCCTCTGGTACTCAATACAGACGATGTTCATTATGGATCTAGCTCCCTCTGCTATTCAATACATACGATGTATGAAATGGATCTATCTCACTCTGTTATTCAATACGGACGATATAACTTATGGGTCTAGATCCCTCTGTTACTCAATACAGACGATGTTCATTATGGATCTAGCTCCATCTGTTACTCAATACAGACGATGTTCATTATGGATCTAGCTCCCTCTGCTATTCAAAACAGACAATGTAGATAATGGATCTAGCTCACTCTGATGTTCACTACAGATGATATATATTATGGATCTAGCCCCGTCAGTGATTCAATACAAATGATATATATTATGGATCTAGCTCCGTCAGTTATTCAATACAGACGATGTACTTTATGGATCTAGTTCCCTCTGATATTCAACACAGACGATGTTCATTATGGATCTATCTCCCTCTGATATTCAATACAGACGAAGTATTTTATGGATCTAGCTCCCTCTGCTATTCAATACAGACGATGTAGATAATGGATCTAGCGCACTCTGATGTTCAATACAGACGATACATATTATGGATCTAGCTCCGTCTGTTATTCAATACGGACGATGTTCATTATGGATCTAGCTCCCTCTGTTATTCAATACATACGATGTATTATATGGATCTAGCTCCCTCTGTTACTCAATACATACGATGTTCATTATGGATCTAGATCCCTCTGTTATTCAATACAGACGATGTTCATTATGGAGCTATCTCCCTCTGTTATTCAATACGGACGATGTTCATTATGGATCTAGCTCCCTCTGTTATTCAATACAGACGATGTTCATTATGGATCTAGCTCACTCTGCTATTCAATACAGACGATGTAGATAATGGATCTAGCGCACTCTGATGTTCAATACAGACGATACATATTATGGATCTAGCTCCGTCTGTTATTCAATACGGACGATGTTCATTATGGATCTAGCTCCCTCTGTTATTCAATACAGACGATGTTCATTATGAATCTATCTCCCTCTGATATTCAATACAGACGAAGTACTTTATGGATCTAGCTCCCTCTGCTATTCAATACAGACTATGTTCAGTGTGGATCTAGCTCCCTCTGTTATTCAATACAGATGATTCATTATGGATCTAGCTCCCTCTGCTATTCAATACAGACGATGTAGGTAATGGATCTAGCTCACTCTGTTATTCAATACAGACGATAAACATTATGAATCTAGATCCGTCTGTCATTCATTACAGACGATGTACTTTATGGATCTAGATCGCTCTGTTATTCAAGACAGACGATGTTTATTATGGATCTAGCTCCCTCTGATATTCAATACAGACGATGTATTTTATGGATCTAGATCCCACTGTTACTCAATACAGACTATGTTCATTATGGATCTAGCTCCCTCTGCTATTCAATGCAGGCGATGTTCATTATGGATCAAGCTTCGGCTGTTATTAAATACAGACGATGTACTTTATGGATCTAGCTCCCTCTGTTATTCAATACAGACGATGTAGGTAATGGATCTAGCTCCCTCTGTTATTCAATACAGACGATGTTCATTATGGTTCTAGCTCCCTCTGTTACTCAATACAGACGATGTTCATTATGGATCTAGCTCCCTCTGTTACTCAATAAGAAGATGTACTTTATGGATCTAGATCCCTCTGCTATTCAATACATACGATGTATGTAATGGATCTAGCTCACTCTGTTATTCAATACGGACGATATAATTTATGGGTCTAGCTCTCTCTGTTACTCAATACAGACGATGTTCATTATGAAT
Source organism: Chaetoderma sp. LZ-2023a (assembly GCA_034401795.1). Taxonomy (NCBI): domain Eukaryota; kingdom Metazoa; phylum Mollusca; class Caudofoveata; order Chaetodermatida; family Chaetodermatidae; genus Chaetoderma; species Chaetoderma sp. LZ-2023a. The sequence goes on along the minus strand of CM067373.1, from coordinate 1,133,599 downwards.
CTAGCTCCCTCTGCTATTCAATACATACGATGTATGTAATGGATCTATCTCACTCTGTTATTCAATACGGAAGATATAATTTATGGGTCTAGATCCCTCTGTTACTCAATACAGACGATGTTCATTATGGATCTAGCTCCCTCTGCTATTCAATACATACGATGTTCATTATGGATCTAGCTCCCTCTGTTACTCAATAAGAAGATGTACTTTATGGATCTAGATCCCTCTGCTATTCAATACATACGATGTATGTAATGGATCTAGCTCACTCTGTTATTCAATGCAGACCATGTTCATTGTGGATCTAGCTCCCTCTGTTATTCAATACAGACGATGTTCATTATGGATCTAGCTCCCTCTGTTATTCAATACAGACGATGTACTTTATGGATCCAGCTCCCTTTGTTATTCAATACAGAGTATGTAGGTAATGGATCTAGCTCCCTCTGTTATTCAATACGGACGATATAATTTATGGGTCTAGATCCCTCTGTTACTCAATACAGACGATGTTCATTATGGATCTAGCTCCCTCTGCTATTCAATACATACGATGTATGTAATGGATCTAGCTCACTCTGTTATTCAATGCAGACCATGTTCCCTATGGATCAAGCTCCCTCTGATATTCAAAACAGACAATGAAGATAATGGATCTAGCTCACTCTGATGTTCAATACAGATGATATATATTATGGATCTAGCCCCGTCAGTGATTCAATACAGATGATATATATTATGGATCTAGCTCCATCAGTTATTCAATACAGACGATGTACTTTATGGATCTAGTTCCCTCTGATATTCAATACAGACGATGTTCATTTTGGATCTATCTCCCTCTGATATTCAATACAGACGAAGTACTTTATGGATCTACCTCCCTCTGTTATTCAATACATACGATGTATTATATGGATCTAGCTCCCTCTGTTATTCAATACAGACGATGTTCATTATGAATCTAGCTCCCTCTTTTATGCAATACAGACCATGTTTATTATGGGTCTAGCTACCTCTGTTATTCAATACAGACGACGTAGGTAATGGATCTATCTCTCTCTGTTATTCAATATAGACGATGTAGGTATTAGATCTAGCTCCCTCTGTTACTAAAAACAGACACTGATCATTGTGGATCTAGCTCCCTCTGTTATTCAATACAGACGATGTACTTTAAGGATCTAGCTCCCTCTGTTATTCAATACAGACGATGTAGGTAATGGATCTAGCTCCCTCTGTTATTCAATACAGACGATGTTCATTATGAATCTAGCTCCCTCTTTTATTCAATAGAGACCATGTTTATTATGGGTCTAGCTACCTCTGTTATTCAATACAGACGGCGTAGGTAATGGATCTATCTCTCTCTGTTATTCAATATAGACGATGTAGGTATTAGATCTAGCTCCTCTCTGTTACTCAATACAGACGCTGATCATTGTGGATCTAGCTCCCTCTGTTATTCAATACAGACGATGTACTTTAAGGATCTAGCTCCCTCTATTATTCAATACAGACGATGTAGGTAATGGATCTAGCTCCCTCTGTTGTTCAATACAGACGATGTTCATTATGGATCTAGCTACCTCTGTTACTCAATAGAGACGATGATCATTATGGATCTAGCTCCCTCTGTTACTCAATACAGACGATGTACTTTATGGATCTAGCTGCCTCTGCTATTCAATACATACGATGTATGTAATGGATCTAGCTCACTCTGTTATTCAATACATACGATGTTCATTATGGATCTAGCTCCCTCTGTTATTCAATACAGACGATGTACTTTATGGATCTAGATCCCTCTGTTATTCAATACAGACGATGTAGGTAATGGATCTAGCTCCGTCAGTTTTTCAATACAGACGATGTACTTTATGGATCTAGCTCCCTCTGATATTCAATACAGACGATGTTCATTATGGATCTACCTCCCTCTGTTATTCACTACATACGATGTATTATATGGATCTAGCTCCCTCTGTTACTCAATACATACGATGTTCATTATGGATCTAGATCCCTCTGTTATTCAATACAGACGATGTACTTTATGCATCTAGCTCCCTCTGCTATTCAATACATACGATGTACTTTATGAATCTAGCTCCCTCTTTTATTCAATACAGACGATGTTCATTATGGATCTAGCTCCCTCTGCTATTCAATACATACGATGTATGTAATGGATCTAGCTCACTCTGTTATTCAATACGGACGATGTAATTTATTGGTCTACATCCCTCTGTTACACAATACAGACGAGGTACATTATGAATCTAGCTCCCTCTGTTACTCAATACAGACGATGTTCATTCTGGATCTAGATCCCTCTGCTATTCAATACATACGATGTACTTTAAGGATCTAGCTCCCTCTGTTATTCAATACAGACGATGTACTTTATGGATCTAGCTCCCTCTGTTACTCAATACAGACGATGTACTGTATGGAGCTAGCTCCCTCTGCTATTCAATACATACGATGTATGTAATGGATCTAGCTCACTCTGTTATTCAATGCAGACCATATTCATTGTGGATGTAGCTCCCTCTGTTATTCAATACAGACGATGTTCATTATGGATCTAGCTCCCTCTGTTAATCAATACAGACGATATTCATTATGGATCTAGCTGCCTCTGTTATTCAATACAGACGATGTTCATTATGGATCTAGCTCCCTCTGTTACTCAATACAGACGATGATCAGTATGGGTCTAGCTCCCTCTGTTAATCAATACAGACGATATTCATTATGGATCTAGCTCACTCTGTTATTCAATACGGACGATGTAATTTATGGATCTAGATCCCTCTGTTACTCAATACAGACGATGTTCATTATGGATCTAGCTCCCTCTGTTACTCAATACAGACGATGTTCATTATGGATCAAGCTCCCTCTGCTATTCAATACATACGATGTAGTTAATGGATCTAGCTCACTCTGTTATTCAATGCAGACCATGTTCCTTATGGATCTAGCTCCCTCTGATATTCAATACATACGATGTATGTAATGGATCTAGCTCACTCTGATGTTCACTACAGATGATATATATTATGGATCTAGCTCCGTCCGTTATTCAATACAGATGATGTACTTTATGGATCTAGCTCCCTCGGCTATTCAATACAGACGATGTTCATTATGGATATATCTCCCTCTGATATTCAATACAGACGAAGTACTCTATGGATCTACCTCCCTCTGCTATTCAATACAGACGATGTATTATATGGATCTAGCTCCCTCTGTTATTCAATACATACGATGTTCATTGTTGATCTAGCTCCCTTGTTATTCAATACAGACGATGTAGGTAATTGATCTAGCTCCCTCTGTTATTCAATACAGACGATGTTGATTATGGATCTAGCTCCCTCTGTTCCTCAATACAGACGATGTTCATTTTGGATCTAGCTCCCTCTGTTACTCAAAACAGACGATGTTCATTATGGATCTATCTCCCTCTGCTATTCAATACATACGATGTATGTAATGGATCTAGCTCACTCTGGTATTCAATGCAGACCATGTTCCCTATGGATCTAGCTCCCTCTGATATTCAAAACAGACAATGTAGATAATGGATCTAGCTCACTCTGATGTTCAATACAGATGATATATATTATGGATCTAGCCCCGTCAGTTATTCAATACAGATGATATATATTATGGATCTAGCTCCGTCAGTTATTCAATACAGACGATGTACTTTATGGATCTAGATCCCTCTGCTATTCAATACAGACGATGTTCATTATGGATCTATCTCCCTCTGATATTCAATACAGACGAAGTACATTATGGATCTACCTCCCTCTGTTATTCAATACATACGATGTATTATATGGATCTAGCTCCCTCTGTTATTCAATACATACGATGTTCATTATGGATCTAGATCCCTCTGTTATTCAATACAGACGATGTACTTTATGGATCTAGCTCTCTCTGCTGTTCAATACAGACGATGTACTTTATGAATCTAGCTCCCTCTTTTATTCAATCCAGACCATGTTCATTATGGGTCTAGCTCCCTCTGTTATTCAATACAGACGACGTAGGTAATGGATCTATCTCCCTGTTATTCAATATAGACGATGTAGGTATTGGATCTAGCTCCCTCTGTTATTCAAAACAGACTCTGTTCATTGTGGATCTAGCTCCCTCTGTTATTCAATACAGACGATGTTCATTATGGATCTAGCTCCCTCTGTTATTCAATACAGACGATGTACTTTAAGGATCTAGCTCCCTCTGTTATTCAATACAGACGATGTATGTAATGGATCTAGCTCCCTCTGTTATTCAATACAGACGATGTTCATTATGGATCTAGCTCCGTCTGTTACTCAATACAGACGATGTTCATTATGGATCTAGCTCCCTCTGTTACTCAATACAGACGATGTTCATTATGGATCTAGCTCCCTCTGCTATTCAATACATACGATGTATGTAATGGATCTAGCTCACTCTGTTATTCAATGCAGACCATGTTCCTTATGGATTTAGCTCACTCTGATATTCAAAACAAATGATATATATTATGGATCTAGCTCCGTCAGTTATTCAATACAGATGATATATATTATGGATCTAGCTCCGTCAGTTATTCAATACACACGATGTACTTTATGGATCAGCTCCCTCTGCTATTCAATAGAGACGATGTTCATTATGGATCTATCTCCCTCTGATATTCAATACAGATGATGTTCATTATGGATCTAGCTCCCTCTGTTATTCAATACAGACGATGCTCCTTATGGATCTAGCTCCCTCTGATATTCAACACAGACAATGTAGATAATGGATTTAGCGCACTCCGATGTTCAATACAGACGATACATATTATGGATCTAGCTCTGTCTGTTATTCAATACGGACGATGTTCATTATGGATCTAGCTCCCTCTGTTATTCAATACAGACGATGTTCATTATGATTCTATCTCCCTCTGATATTCAATACAGACGACGTACTTTATGGATCTATCTCCCTCTCCTATTCAATACAGACGATGTATTATATGGATCTAGCTCCCTCTGTTATTCAATACATACGACGATCATTATGGATCTAGCTCCCTCTGTTATTCAATACAGACGATGTAGGTAATTGATCTAGCTCCCTCTGATGTTCGATACAGATGATATATATTATGGATCTAGCCCCGTCAGTTATTCAATACATACGATGTATTATATGGATCTAGCTCCCTCTGTTATTCAATACATACGATGTTCATTATGGATCTAGATCCCTCTGTTATTCAATACAGACGTTGTACTTTATGGATCTAGCTCTCTCTGCTGTTCAATACAGACGATGTACTTTATGAATCTAGCTCCCTCTGTTATTCAATACAGACGAGGTAGGTAATGGATCTATCTCACTGTTATTCAATATAGACGATGTAGGTATTGGATCTAGCTCCCTCTGTTATTCAAAACAGCCTCTGTTCAATGAAGATCTAGCTCCCTCTGTTATTCAATACAGACGATGTTCATTATGGATCTAGCTCCCTCTGTTATTCAACACAGACGATGTACTTTAAGGATCTAGCTCCCTCTGTTATTCAATACAGATGATGTAGGTAATGGATCTAGCTCCCTCTGTTACTCAAAACAGACTCTGTTCAATGTGGATCTAGCTCCCTCTGTTATTCAATACAGACGATGTAGTTTAAGGATCTAGCTCCCTCTGTTATTCAATACAGACGATGTATGTAATGGATCTAGCTCCCTCTGTTATTCAATATAGACGATGTAGGTATTAGATCTAGCTCCCTCTGTTACTCAAAACAGATTCTGTTCATTGTGGATCTAGCTCCCTCTGTTATTCAATACAGACGATGTAGTTTAAGGATCTAGCTCCCTCTGTTATTCAATACAGACGATGTAGGTAATGGATCTAGCTCCTTCTGTTATTCAATACAGACGATGTTCATTATGGTTCTAGCTCCCTCTGTTACTCAATACAGACGATGTTCATTATGGATCTAGCTCCCTCTGTTACTCAATGCAGACGATGCTCATTATGGATCTAGCTCCCTCTGTTACTCAATACAGACGATGTACTTTATGGATCTAGATCCCTCTGTTATTCAATACAGATGATATATATTATGGATCTAGCTCCGTCAGTTATTCAATACAGGCGATGTTCATTATGGATCTATCTCCCTCTGATATTCAATACAGACGAAGTACTATATGGATCTACCTCCCTCTGTTATTCAATACATACGATGTATTATATGGATCAAGCTCCCTCTGTTACTCAATACATACGATGTTCATTATGGATCTAGATCCCTCTGTTATTCAATACAGACGATGTACTTTATGGATCTAGCTCCCTCTGTTATTCAATACAGACGATGTACTTTATGGATCTTGCTCCCTCTGTTATTCAATACAGACGATGTACTTTATGGATCTAGCTCCCTCTGCTATTCAATACATACGATGTATGTAATGGATCTAGCTCACTCTGTTATTCAATGCAGACCATGTTCCTTATGGATTTAGCTCACTCTGATATTCAAAACAAATGATATATATTATGGATCTAGCTCCGTCAGTTATTCAATACAGATGATATATATTATGGATCTAGCTCCGTCAGTTATTCAATACACACGATGTACTTTATGGATCAGCTCCCTCTGCTATTCAATAGAGACGATGTTCATTATGGATCTATCTCCCTCTGATATTCAATACAGATGATGTTCATTATGGATCTAGCTCCCTCTGTTATTCAATACAGACGATGCTCCTTATGGATCTAGCTCCCTCTGATATTCAAGACAGACAATGTAGATAATGGATTTAGCGCACTCCGATGTTCAATACAGACGATACATATTATGGATCTAGCTCTGTCTGTTATTCAATACGGACGATGTTCATTATGGATCTAGCTCACTCTGTTATTCAATACAGACGATGTTCATTATGATTCTATCTCCCTCTGATATTCAATACAGACGACGTACTTTATGGATCTAGCTCCCTCTCCTATTCAATACAGACGATGTATTATATGGATCTAGCTCCCTCTGTTATTCAATACATACGACGATCATTATGGATCTAGCTCCCTCTGTTATTCAATACAGACGATGTAGGTAATTGATCTAGCTCCCTCTGCTTTTCAATACATACGATGTATGTAATGGATCTAGCTCACTCTGATGTTCGATACAGATGATATATATTATGGATCTAGCCCCTTCAGTTATTCAATACATACGATGTATTATGTGGATCTAGCTCCCTCTGTTATTCAATACAGACGATGTACTTTATGGATCTTGCTCCCTCTGTTATTCAATACAGACGATGTACTTTATGGATCTAGCTCCCTCTGTTATTCAATACAGACGATGTACTTTAAGGATCTAGCTCCCTCTGTTATTCAATACAGACGATGTAGGTAATGGATCCAGCTCCCTCTGTTATTCAATACAGACGATGTTCATTATGGATCTAGCTCCCTCTGTTACTCAATACAGACGATGTTCATTATGGATCTAGCTCCCTCTGTTACTCAATAAGACGATTTACTTTATGGATCTAGATCCCTCTGCTATTCAATACATACGATGTATGTAATGGATCTACCTCACTCTGTTATTCAATGCAGACGATGTTCTTTATGGATCTAGCTCCCTCTTTTATTCAATACAAACGATGTTCATTATGGATCTAGCTCCCTCTGTTATTCAACAGAGACGATGTAATTTATGGATCTAGCTTCCTCTGTTATTCAATACAGACGATGTAGGTAATGGATCTATCTCCCTCTGTTATTCAATACAGACGATGTTCATTATGGATCTAGCTCCCTCTGCTACTCAATACAGACGATGTTCATTATGGATCTAGCTCCCTCTGTTACTCAATACAGACGATGTACTGTATGGATCTAACTCCCTCTGCTATTCAATACATACTATGTATGTAATGGATCTAGCTCACTCTGTTATTCAATGCAGACCATATTCATTATGGGTCTAGCTCCCTCTGTTATTCAATACAGACGATGTACTTTATGGATCTAGATCCCTCTGATGTTCAATACACACGATGTTCATTATGGATCTAGCTCCCTCTGTTATTAAATACATACTATGTTCATTATGGATCTAGCTCCCTCTGGTATTCAATACAGACGATGTTCATTATGGATATAGATCCCTCTCTTATTCAATACATACGATGTTCATTATGGATCTAGCTCCCTCTGGTATTCACTACAGACGATGTACTTTATGGATCCAGCTCTTTCTGGTATTCAATACAGACGATGTACTTTATGGATCTACCTCCCTCTGTTGTTCAATATAGACGATGTAGGTAATGGATCTAGCTCCTTCTGGTATTCAATACAGACGATGTACTTTATGGATCTAGATCCCTCTGTTATTCAATACAGACGATGTACTGTATGGATCTAGCTCCCTCTGTTATTCAATACAGACGATGTTCATTATGGATCTAGCTCCCTCTGTTATTCAATACAGACGGTGTTCATTATGGATCTGGCACCCTCTTTTATTCAATACCGACGATGTACTTTATTGATCTAACTCCATCTGTTATTCAATACAGACGATGTTCATTGTGGATCTATCTCACTCTTCATTCAATACAGATGATGATCATTATGGATCTAGCTCCCTCTGTTATTCAATACAGACGATGTTCATTATGGATCTAGCTCCCTCTGTTATTCAATACACACGATGTTCATTATAGATCTAGCTCCCTCTGTTATTAAATACATACTATGTTCATTATGGATCTAGCTCCGTCTATTATTCATACAGACGATGTAATTTATGGATCTAGCTCCCTCTGTTACTCAATACAGACAATGTACTTTATTGATCTAGCTCATTCTGATATTCAATACAGACGATGTAGGTAATGGATCTAGCTCCCTCTTTTAGTCAATACAGGCGATGTTCATTATGGATCCAACTCCCTCTGCTATTCAATACAGACGATGTACTTTATGGATCTAGGTCCCTTTGTTATTCAATACAGACGATGTTAATTATGGATCAAGCTCCCTCTGTTATTCAATACATATGATGTACTTTATGGATCTAGATCCTTCTGTTATTCAATACAGACGATGTTCATCGTGGATCTAGCTCCCTCTGTTATTCAATACAGATGATGTTCATTATGGATCTAGATCCCTCTGATGTTCAATACACACGATGTTCATTATGGATCTAGCTCCCTCTGTTATTAAATACATACTATGTTCATTATGGATCTAGCTCCCTCTGGTATTCAATACAGACGATGTTCATTATGGATCTAGATCCCTCTGTTATTCAATACATACGATGTTCATTATGGATATAGCAACCTCTGGTATTCAATACAGACGATGTACTTTAGGGATCTAGATCCCTCTTTTATTCAATACAGATGATGTTCATTGTGGATCTAGCTCCCTCTGTTATTCAATACAGACGATGTTCATTATGGATCTAGATCCCTCTGATATTCAATACACACGATGTTCATTATGGATCTAGATCCCTCTGTTATTCAATACAGACTATGTACTTTATGGATCTAGCTCCCTCTGTTACTCAATACAGACGATGTTCATTGTGGATCTAGCTTCCTCTGTTATTCAATACATACGATGTTCATTATGGATCTAGCTCCCTCTGTTATTCAATACAGACTATGTACTTTATAGATCTAGCTCCCTCTGGTATTCAATACAGACGATGTTCATTATGGATCTAGCTCCCTCTGGTATTCAATACAGACGATGTACTTTATGGATCTAGATCCCTCTGTTATTAATTACAGACGGTGTTCATTATGGATCTAGCTCCCTCTGATATTCAATACAGACGATGTATGTAATGGATCTAGCTCCCTCTGGTATTCAATACAGACGATGTAGGTAATGGATCTAGCTACCTCTGTTAGCCACTACAGACGATGTACGTTATGTATCAATCGCCCTCTGTTAGTCACTACAGACGATGCACGTTTTGGATCTAGCTCCCTATGTGAGTCACTACAGACGATGTACGTTATGGATCTAGCTATATCTTACATTGGCATAGTCCGACATGGGGATAGCATCCGCCGTCTGATTAAATACGTTATAGATTTAGTCATATCCTCCATTGCTATAGGTTGAGATGGGGGATAACATCGATCGTCTGAATAAATGCGTTGTCAGTAACGTAATGGTCGTCAGAAGTGAGTCTGCTCGGAATATTTGGAAGATACTGAGCACCACCTCTGGATAGTTAGTGTCAGCGACATATTATGGATTCAACACCCTGGCTCTCGCATATCGGAGACGCCGTGGTGATATGATCGAAACCTATGAATATCTACTTGGTAAATATAAAACCGCCCCTTCAGGATTTGAATTAGATACCTCTCAAGCAACAGGTGGGCACAGTCTCAAATTAATCAAGCGTCGCTGTAACGCATCCCTTCGTCTTCACTTCTTCAGTGACTGTAACAGAGTGATAAATTATTGGAATGCACATACGAAAGACGTAGTTCAAGCACCGTCGTTGAACTGCTTCAAAAATCGTCTTGAGAAGCTCTGGTTATGTCATTTCTACAGTACTGTTGTTATGGACTACAACGGTACATAAGATACTTCGGCAGTCGACAGGGATTCACACTGATCACGAGAAATCTGGTGGGGATGACCCCATCTGATTCATTACGTCTTTCAGAGGCATACTAGTACATGAAAGCTAAATTCCATTGTATTTACACATTCAGCTGATCACGAGAAACATGGTGGTGATGGCCCCATCAGATTCATTATCGTCTTTCAGAGGCATATCTGATATATGGTAACTGGCAGAGATATCCCTGCCAGCCCATTGGCACATCGCAACACCAACTCTTCACGTATACTGAACATTTACCATGACATTTGTTCACACAACTAAATCCACCGTCCTGATCAAGTATACCACACCAATTTGTAGCCGACACTGTTTTAGCCTTAGAGTTCACCGTTATTAACCCGAGTTCGCCGTCTTGATAAACACTTGCAGATGAGCATATCTGAAGTCTCTGAAATTGTATGTTAGCAGCTAGGAGAATCTGCTGGATAAAGCTCCTTTGGATCCAGGATGTAGTCTCTAAAGAGTACATTCATGTTCACAAAACTGGCAGAGAATGCCCTGCCTGTTAGCTACTCTGTAGGATCATGCTCGGCTTGTCCATAATCCAAATTGGCATGGAATCCCCTGTTGGATTTTACTATTGTGTAAGATCATGCTATCACTGTCTTTGCATCCTGCTGGTCATTATGCAAATCTAGTGGGGATAGCCCCACTGGATCTATTATACTCAGCATAATAATCCCCACCCGTATCAGGAAGTCTATCAGTACTCAGTAGAATGTATAGTTTATTTTGTATTAGTTATTAAGCACAAGTGGGAATGTAGCTCCAGGCACTGTGTAAATGTCTAGTAAAAGTGTAAATGTGTATATAGAAATTGCCATTTGTTCAAGAAAACCATGTCCATTGTCTTGACCAAGTATACAAGTTCAACTCTAGCTGGCCTGATTTTTAGCCCTGTATAAGTAAATAGATCTTGTCATTAAGTTAATGTAGGATTCAGATTTGTTTTCTGGAACAAAGCTGATCTCGCACAAAGCCGCAGGGATTGCCCTGTTAGCTTGTCATTATTTCATAGTATAACAAGTGGATCAGCCGACCGTATTTATAAATCTGAGTTGGCCGTCATATATCGGAGTTCACCGCCTAGTTAATTAGTGTTGCTGAGTATACTTGATGCCAGTGTAATCACAGAAAATCTGTTGGAAATTTACATCCAAATGTGTACAGCCGTTTATATGGTACTGGCAGGTATTGCCCTGTCATTATCTAGTAAAATGTATAGCCTATTTTGTTCCTATGACTTTAACACAGGTGGACGTGTTTGCTTTTCACGCGCTTCGTACTGTTTAGAGCGAGCGTAGATGTTTTTATATGCATAATATGGAAATATGTACATATGTATACATGATGTACAAATATATGTATCCATCGTATTCATAGAATCGCGATGACGTCATCACAATCATGGCTCCCATAGTACCTTGGGAGCGACGCCATTTTTGGAGGGACTAGTTTCCTCTTTAGCATGTAGTAAGTTTGCCCCCACTTTAATGGCGGCCGATCTCAAGATGCCAGGATGTGCGAAACTATGAATATTACATGCCAATTAAGTCACCAAAATGTTCCTACACCCAAAACAGTGACAAATAGTTATAAAAATAAGTATGTTGACCGACAAAAGGCCACACAGGCCTCACACGTCGTAATGATGATGATGCCTGTTATGTAACCATGCTATGACTGCTAATAGTGCATACGTGTCTGTTCTCTATGCTTGACGCCATAAGGGTTGGTTGAGAGTCTCCTTTGACAGATCTGTCTGGCTGCTGAAACAACAAGAACTACACACGAATGTCATAAATTCAGTCATGTTCTATCATTTATTTAACTAGATATTACTCTAGCATTGCAAAAATGTAGGAATAACGTCCACAAAACGATCAAATTCGTCTAATCCAACTAGCGTATCCGTGGGTGTCGTAGGATATGGGAAGTGGAGGAATATTTATTGTGGTATTCATTGCATCATCTGATGTTGTTTTCACGTGACACATATTGCATCATCTGATGTTGTTTTCGCATGACACATATTGCATCATCTGAGGTTGTTTTCACATGACAGATATTGCATCATCACATCTTCTTTTCACGTAACAGATATTGTATCATCTGATGTTGTTTTCACGTGAGAGATATTGCATCATCTGATGTTGTTTTCACATGACACATATTGCATCATCTGATGTTGTTTTCCCATGACGGATATTGTATCATCTGATGTTGTTTTCACATGACATATATTGCATCATCTGATGTTGTTTTCCCATGGCGGATATTCCATCATCTGATGTTGTTTTCACATGACATATATTCCATCATCTGATGTTGTTTTCACGTGACAGATATTGCATCATTTGATGTTGTTTTCCCATGGCGGATATTGCATCATCTGATGTTGTTTTCCCATGGCGGATATTGCATCATCTGATGTTGTTTTCACATGACACATATTGCATCATCTGATGTTGTTTTCATGTGACAGATATTGCATCATCTGATGTTGTTTTCCCATGGCGGATATTCCATCATCTGATGTTGTTTTCACGTGACAGATATTCCATCATCTGATGTTGTTTTCACATGAAGGAAATTGCATCATCTCGGGTTGTTTTTACCTGAGGGATATTTCATCATCATATATTGATTTCGCGTGACAGAAATTGCATCATCTGATGTTGTTTTCATGTGACAGATATTGCATCAACTGATGTTCTTTTTACGTGACAGATATTGCATCATCTGATGTTGTTTTCACATAACACATATTTTCTCATCTAATATTGTTGCCACGTGACAGATAATGCGTCCTCTGATCGTATTCTCAAATGACAGACAATTCAGCTATCAGACTGTGAATTCATTGTCAGATGTGTATTGTGTCCATTATACTTATGCTCTATAATAGGGCTGCGCGGTTTGGCTTACAGCCATATCGGTTTCGATATGACTTTTCATATCGATTTTAACCGAATATCGGTTTTATGGATATGAAACAAAAAATTTAGATTATAAAAAATAGCACGAAAACAGAACGTATTTTCACGCCCTGATACATTCGTAACAGTTTACGCCTTTAAAGCTTAATATACCTCATAATATCCATCATCGCGGGAGTGAAATTATTAATTAGACCACCTAAATATTACGCACAGTTAAATAAGCATCGTTTATTTTGTCAAAACTAATCATAAATTATCAGCAAAACAGGTTGCGAAAAGACGTAAATCACGTGATTGTAATTAATTATGATGTAAGTATCTCCCTTTCTTCTTTCATTTCCAATTCGGCCCGGCGACGAAATCATGCCTTGAAGAAAATATTAACTGTAATATTGCGAACGCGAATTTCAAAAGTTAATATGATATTGTGTATAGAAGATAACGTTTTAAAAACGGTTTGAGTAATAATTTTATTTAAAATTATATCCTAATCAGCAAAATATATTCAGCATTATATTTATTGGCGAGATTTTTATGCATTCGGGCGATTTAGTTTTGGGACGACTTTGCATTATATTAATTAGCCGGTGACGTAATTAAAATGGATGCCGTTGTTTAGAAATGATTTCCCCGATACAGATTTCAATGACAAATTCCCGCGTTAGTATTGTGTTTTATATTGCAAATTTATCAGAGACTACCAGAGAAAATACGAGTGGATATTTATTTAATTAATTCGCTCCTTGATTTCTCTCGGCGTACAGCTAGTTACATGGAGTTACACAATATGCGCAATTGGGGCCACGTTCAATTATTAGTTGCCCCGAACGTAGCTTAATGGAAAGTATGGCCATTATTATTCATTACACTTTTCATGCTCGTTAGTATCTTTTATTTTTAACAATCCTGATACGAAAAACCGAAAATATGTTCATATTCGGTTTTTCGGTATTTATTTCTGATAATCGGTTATGAAACTGTCAGTGCAGGATATCGGTTTTAAATATGGTATCGGTATATCGCGCAGCCCTACTCTATAAGCGAACCACTCATTTCACCGCTAATATTTCAAAACTAGTTTGCTCTTGGACTGCAGATGGACATTCATTAGGCAAAGCTAGATTTCTTTTGGCCATTAACATTAATGGGCAATCCGGCCAAAACAGAAGCTGTACTGATCTTGAGATATATCCATTTTGACGACAACAAAAAGGTATATTTTCTCGTAATATCTAAAGGTCTACGTGTGGCCTGCAATTGGACATTCATTGGGCGAAATTGAAATCTTATAAAATCCTGACCATTATAGTGATGGTATAAATAGAATTTCGATCACCTTGATGCGTTATTGGCCTAAGAGCTGGTTAATTACTATATTCACTAATGATCGCTTTGATGCGCTGTTGTTTCAACAGGGGTTAATTACTATCCTGGCTAATGATCGCTTTGATGCGCTGTTGGCACAACAGGGATTAATTACTATCTTTGCTAACGATCGCATTGATGCGCCGTTGGCCTAAGAGCGGGTTAATTACTATATTCACTAATGATCGCATTGATGCACTGTTGGCCCAAGAGCGGGTTAATTGCTATATTCACTAATGATCGCTTTGATGCGCTGTTGTTTCAACAGGGGCTAATTACTATCCTTGCTAATGATCGCTTTGATGCACTGTTGACACAACAGGGATTAATTACTATCTTTGCTAACGATCGCATTGATGCGCCGTTGGCCTAAGAGTGGGTTAATTACTATATTCACTAATGATCGCTTTGATGCGCTACTGACACAACAGGGGTTAGTTACTATATCCACTAACAATTGCTTTGATGTACTGTTGACACAAGCGGGCTTAATTACTATATCCACTAGTGATCGCTTTGATGCGCTATTGACACAATAAGGCTTAATTACTATCTTTGCTAACGATCGCATAGATGCACTGGTGGCTTAAGAGCGGTTAATTACTATATCCACTAGTGATCGTGTTGATGCACTGGTGGCCTAAGAGCGGGTTAATTACTATATTCACTAATGATCGCGTTGATGCACTGGTGGCCTAAGAGCGGGTTAATTACTATATTCACTAATGATCGCGTTGATGCACTGGTGGCCTAAGAGCGGGTTAATTACCATATTCACTAATGATCGCTTTGATGCGCTACTGACACAACAGGTGTTGGTTACTATATCCACTAACACTTGCTTTGATGTACTGTTGACACAAGCGGGCTTAATTACTATCTTTGCTAACGGTCGCATTGATGCACTGGTGGCCTAAGAGCGGGTTAATTACTATATTCACTAGTGATCGCGTTGATGCACTGGTGGCCTAAGAGCGGGTTAATTACTATATTAACTAATGATCGCGTTGATGCACTGGTGGCATAAGAGCGGGTTAATTACTATATTCACTAATGATCGCATTGATGCGCTTTTGGCCTAAGAGTGGGTTAATTACTATATTCACTAATGATCGCGTTGATGCACTGGTGGCCTAAGAGCGGGTTAATTACTATATTCACTAATGATCGCATTGATGCGCTTTTGGCCTAAGAGTGGGTTAATTACTATATTCACTAATGATCGCGTTGATGCACGGGTGGCCTAAGAGCGGGTTAATTACTATATTCACTAATGATCGCGTTGATGCACTGGTGGCCTAAGAGCGGGTTAATTACTATATTCACCAATGATCGCATTGATGCGCTTTTGGCCAAAGAGTGGGTTAATTACTATATTCACTAATGATCACTTTGATGCGCTGGTGGCCTAAGAGCGGGTTAATTACTATATTCACTAATGATCGCATTGATGTGCTTTTGGCCTAAGAGTGGGTTAATTACTATATTCACTAATGATCGCTTTGATGCGCTGGTGGCCTAAGAGCGGGTTAATTACTATATTCACTAATGATCACTTTGATGCGCTACTAACACAACAGGTGTTAGTTACTATATCCACTAACAATTGCTTTGATGTACTGTTGACACAAGCGGGCTTAATTACTATCTTTGCTAACGATCGAATTGATGCACTGGTGGCTTACGGGTGGGTTAATTACTATATTCACTAATGATCACGTTGATGCACTGGTGGCCTAAGAGCGGGTTAATTACTATATTCACTAATGATCGCATTGATGCACTGGTGGCCTAAGAGCGGGTTTAATTACTATCTTTGCTAACGATCGCGTTGATGCGCTGGTGGCCTAAGAGCGGGTTAATTACTATATTCACTAATGATCGCGTTGATGCACTGGTGGCCTAAGAGCAGGTTAATTACAATATTCACTAATGATCGCGTTGATGCACTGGTGGCCTAAGAGCGGGTTAATTACTATATTCACTAATGATCGCGTTGATGCGCTGGTGGCCTAAGAGTATGTTAATTACTATATTCACTAATGATCGCGTTGATGCACTGGTGGCCTAAGAGCGGGTTAATTACTATATTCACTAATGATCGCGTTGATGCACTAGTGGCCTAAGAGCGGGTTAATTACTATATTCACTAATGATCGCATTGATGCACTGGTGGCCTAAGAGTGGGTTAATTACTATATTCACTAATGATCGCGTTGATGCGCTGGTGGCCTAAGAGCGGGTTAATTACTATATTCACTAATGATCCCATTGTTGTTAGTTACTATATCCATTAACAATTGCTTTGGTGTGTTGTTGACACAAGAGGGCTTAATTACTATATCCACTAACAATCGTTTTGATGTGCTGTTGACACAACAGAGGTTAATTACTATATCCTCTAGTGATCAGTTTGGTGTGCTGTTGACACAAGAGGGCTTAAGTAGCATATCCTCTGATCGTTAAAAATGACGCTGAGAATGACTGGGCTTACTGTCGCACAATTATTATGTGTACAGGCGATACACACTGGTGGCCCCACCATTGCCAAGCCATGGTGCCCCCCCCCCCCATAATGACCAAGCCAATTTCATTTTCACAGCAATAGTTGTCATCTGAGTTCCTGGTCATTCAAGATAATAGACGGATCCAAGATATCACTCAATTATCTGACGTCATTATCAACTAAGACGACTAGTTAGCTGACATCACAATAAAAATGACATAATACCCGTCATGACTGTCTTTAACGCAAGTGCCTGAACTGTATGTCTTTTTGTGAATGTACCAATTAATACACATTATGTTCCATATTTTGAATCTAATTTGACTGGGAGTTGTAGTGGCAACATCTTACAGTCTGTTTACTTTCAAAATATGCAAAAGCTTACCCAAGTATTTACCTTGACATTGAGATTCTTGAAAATCATGATTCAAAGTGTGAAAATCAATCCAAATGCGCATACAAAGTGGGCGGATCTTAGTTGGAAATGGGCATGGCGTACCACGAAAATGATCATATATGGTTGCATATTACTGGTACATAACCTTGATCTTCGATATACAGTTTAACAACATCCACCATACCATACCACACTCCACACCCCATATCCTTCATCACTCTACCCACGGCCAAAATTTGTTACCACACCCCACTGCCCCGCATCATACATCGCACCACCTCAGCCCAAAATTTGTTACCACACCCCATTGCCCCGCATCTTACATTGCTCCACCCCAGCCAAAATTTGTTTGTTAACCTGTACATAATAACATACAACAAATATATCAGAATCGACCAAATTGTTGCATCCTTAGAATATGACACGCTCGTCTTGTGGACGCCAATTTTGAGAATACATCCTTAGTATATGACACGCTCGTCTTGTGGTCGTCAAAGTGGGAATACATCCTTACTATATGACGCGCTCGTCGTGTGGACGCCAACGTTGAGAATTCATTCTTAGAATATGACACCCTCATCTTGTGGTCGCGAAAGTGAGAATACATCCGAAGTATATGACACGCTCGTCTTGTGGACACAACTTTGAGAATACATCCTTAGTATATGACACGCTCGTCTTGTGGTCGCCAAAGTGGGAATACAGCCTTAGTATATGACTCGCTCGTCTTGTGGATGCCAACGTTGAGAATGCATCCTTAGTATAAGACGCGCTCGTCTTGTGGTCGTCAAAGTGGGAATACATCCTTAGTATATGACGGGCTCGTCTTGTCGACGCCAACGTTGAGAATTCATTCTTAGTATATGACACCCTCCTCATCTTGTGGTCGCGAAAGTGAGAATACATCCTAAGTATATGACATGCTCGTCTTGTGGATGCCAACTTTGAGAATACATCCTTAGTATATGACATGCTCGTCTTGTGGTCGTCAAAGTGGGAATACATCCTTAGTATATGACGCGCTCGTCTTGTGGACGCCAACGTTGAGAATTCATCCTTAGTATATGACACGCTCGTCTTGTGGTCGCCAAAGTGGGAATACAGGCTAAGTATATGACTCGCTAGTCTTGTGGATTCCAACGTTGAGAATGCATCCTTAGTATAAGACGCGCTCGTCTTGTGGATGCCAACGTTGAGAATGCATCCTTAGTATATGACAGGCTTGTCTTGTGGTCGCCAAAGTGAGAATACGTCCTTAGTATATGACACGCTCGTCTTGGGGACGCCAAAGTGGGAATGCATCCTTAGTATATGACACGCTCATCATGTGGTCGCCAAAGTGGGAATGCATCCTGAGTATATGACACGCTCGTCTTGTGGGCGCCAACTTTGAGAATGCATCCTTAGTATATGACACGCTCATCATGTGGTCGCCAAAGTGGGAATGCATCCTGAGTATATGACACGCTCGTCTTGTGGGCGCCAACTTTGAGAATGCATCCTTAGTATATGACACGCTCGTCTTGTGGACGCCAAAGTGCTCATACATCCTTAGTATATGACACGCTCATCTTGTGGTCGCCAACTTTGAGAATGCATCCTTGGTTTATGACACGCTCATCTTGTGGTCGCCAAAGTGGGAATACATCCTAAGTATATGGTACGCTCGTCTTGTGGACGCCAACTTTGAGAATACAGCCTTAGTATATGACACCCTCATCTTGAGTTCGCGAAAGTGAGAATACATCCTTAGTATACGGCACGCTTGTCTTGTGGATGCCAACATTGAGAATACATCCTTAGTATATGACACGCTCGTCTTGTGGACGCCAAAGTGGGATTGCATCCTTAATATATGACGCGCTCGTCTTGTGGTCGTCAAAGTGGGAATACATCATTAGTATATGACACGCTCGTCTTGAGGACGCCAAAGTGGGAATGCATCCTTAATATATGACACCCTCACATTGAGTTCGCGAAAGTGGGAATACATCCTTAGTATATGACACGTTCGTCTTGTGGTCGCGAAAGTGGGAATGCATCCTTAATATATGACACGCTCATCTTGTGAATGCCAACATTGAGAATACATCCTTAGTATATGAACGATCGTCGTGTGGTCGCCAAAGTGAGAATGCATCCTTAGTATATGACACGATCGTCGTGTGGTCGCCAAAGTGAGAATGCATCCTTAGTATATGACACTCTCGCCTTGTGGACGCCAAAGTGGGAATACATCCTTAGTATATGACACGCTCGTCGTGTGGTCGCCAAAGTGAGAATACATCCTTAGCATATGACACTTTCGTCTTGTGGTCGCTAGAGTGGGAATACATCCTTAGTATATGACACGTTCGTCTTGTGGTCGCGAAAGTGGGAATGCAGCCTTAATATATGACACGCTCATCTTGTGAATGCCAACATTGAGAATACATCCTTAGTATATGAACGATCGTCGTGTGGTCGCCAAAGTGAGAATGCATCCTTAGTATATGACACGATCGTCGTGTGGTCGCCAAAGTGAGAATGCATCCTTAGTATATGACACTCTCGCCTTGTGGACGCCAAAGTGGGAATACATCCTTAGTATATGACACGCTCGTCGTGTGGTCGCCAAAGTGAGAATACATCCTTAGCATATGACACTTTCGTCTTGTGGTCGCTAGAGTGAGAATACATCCTTAGTATATGACACGTTCGTCTTGTGGTTGCGAACGTGGGAATGCATCCTTAATATATGACACGCTCGTCTTGTGGACGCCAACTTTGAGAATACAGCCTTCGTATGTGACACCCTCATCTTGTGGTCGCGAAAGTGAGAATAGTTCCTTAGTATATGACACGCTCTTCTTGTGGATGCCAACATTGAGAATACATCCTTAGTATATGATACGCTTGTCGTGTGGTCGCCAAAGTGAGAATGCAACCTTAGTGTATGACACTCTCGCCTTGTGGACGCCTAAGTGGGAATACATCCTTAGTATATGACACGCTCGTCGTGTAGTCGCCACAGTGAGAATACATCCTTAGTATATGACACCCTCATCTTGAGTTCGCGAAAGTGGGAATTCATCTTTAGTATGTGACACGTTCGTCTTGTGGTCGCTAAAGTGGGAATGCATCCTTAATATGTGACACCCTCATCTTGTGGTCGCGAAAGTGAGAATAGATCCTTAGTATATGACACGCTCCTCTTGTGGATGCCAACATTGAGAATACATCCTTAGTATATGACACTCTCGCCTTGTGGACGCGAAAGTGGGAATACATTCTTAGTATATGACACTCCCGTCTTGTGGTCGCCAAAGTGCGAATACATCCTTAGTATATGACACGCTCGTCTTGTGGACGCCAAAGTGCTACTACATCCTTAGTATATGACACGCTCATCTTGTGGTCGCCAACTTTGAGAATGCATCCTTGGTTTATGACACGCTCATCTTGTGGTCGCCAAAGTGGGAATACATCCTAAGTATATGACACGCTCGTCTTGTGGACGCCAACTTTGAGAATACAGCCTTAGTATATGACAACCTCATCTTGAGTTCGCGAAAGTGAGAATACATCCTTAGTATACGGCACGCTTGTCTTGTGGATGCCAACATTGAGAATACATCCTTAGTATATGACACGCTCGTCTTGTGGACGCCAAAGTGGGATTGCATCCTTAATATATGACACCCTCATCTTGAGTTCGCGAAAGTGGGAATACATCATTAGTATGTGACACGTTCGTCTTGTGGTCGCGAAAGTGGGAATGCATCCTTAATATGTGACACTCTCGCCTTGTGGACGCCAAAGGTAGAATGCATCCTTAGTATATGACATGCTCGTCATGTGCATGCCAACGTTGAGAATGCATCCTTAGTATATGACACGATCGTCTTGTGGTCGCCAACTTTGAGAATGCATGCTTAGTATATGACTCGCTCGTCTTGGGGCGCCAAAGTGGGAATACATCCTTAGTATATGACACGCTCGCCTTGTGGTCGCCAAAGTGAGAATGCATCCTTAGTATAGGACACGTTCATCTTGTGGTCGCCAACGTGGGAATACATCCTTAGTATATGACACTCTCGCCTTGTGGTCGCTAAAGTGAGAATGCATCCTTAGTATATGACACTCTCGCCTTGTGGACGCCAAAGTGGGAATACATCCTTAGTATATGACACGCTCGTCGTGTGGTCGCAAAGTGAGAATACATCCTTAGTATATGACACTCTCGTCTTGTGGTCGCCAAAGTGAGAATACATCCTTAGTATATGACACTCTCGTCTTGTGGTCGCCAAAGTGAGAATACATCCTTAGTATATGACACGCTCGTCTTGTGGACGCCAACTTTGAGAATACATTCTTAATATATGACACGCTCATCTTGTGGTCGCCAACTTTGAGAATGCATCCTCTGTATGACGCGCTCGTCTTGTGGTCGTCAAAGTGGGAATACATCATTAGTATATGACACGCTCGTCTTGAGGACGCCAAAGTGGGAATGCATCCTTAATATATGACACTCTCACATTGAGTTCGCGAAAGTGGGAATACATCCTTAGTATATGACACGTTCGTCTTGTGGTCGCGAAAGTGGGAATGCATCCTTAATATATGACACGCTCATCTTGTGGATGCCAACATTGAGAATGCATCCTTAGCATATGACACTTTCGTCTTGTGGTCGCTAGAGTGAGAATACATCCTTAGTATATGACACGTTCGTCTTGTGGTTGCGAAAGTGGGAATGCATCCTTAGTATATGACACGCTCGTCTTGTGGACGCCAACTTTGAGAATACTGCCTTCGTATGTGACACCCTCATCTTGTGGTCGCGAAAGTGAGAATAGTTCCTTAGTATATAACACGCTCTTCTTGTGGATGCCAACATTGAGAATACATCCTTAGTATATGATACGCTTGTCGTGTGGTCGCCAAAGTGAGAATGCAACCTTAGTGTATGACACTCTCGCCTTGTGGACGCCTAAGTGGGAATACATCCTTAGTATATGACACGCTCGTCGTGTGGTCGCCACAGTGAGAATACATCCTTAGTATATGACACCCTCATCTTGAGTTCGCGAAAGTGGGAATACATCATTAGTATGTGACACGTTCGTCTTGTGGTCGCGAAAGTGGGAATGCATCCTTAATATGTGACACCCTCATCTTGTGGTCGCGAAAGTGAGAATAGATCCTTAGTATATGACACGCTCTTCTTGTGGACGCCAAAGTGGGAATACATACTTAGTATATGACACGCTCGTCGTGTGGTCGCCAAAGTGAGAATACATCCTTAGTATATGACACTCTCGTCTTGTGGTCGCCAAAGTGAGAATACATCCTTAGTATATGACACGCTCGTCTTGTGGACGCCAAAGTGGGAATACATCCTGAGTATATGACACGCTCATCTTGTGGTCGCCAACTTTGAGAATGCAACCTTGGTATATGACACGCTCATCTTGTGGTCGCCAAAGTGGGAATACATCCTAAGTATATGACACGCTCGTCTTGTGGACGCCAACTTTGAGAATACATCCTTAGTATATGACACGCTCGTCTTGTGGTCGCCAAAGTGGGAATACAGCCTTAGTATATGACAGGCTCGTCTTGTCGACGCCAACGTTGAGAATTCATTCTTAGCATATGACACCCTCATCTTGTGGTCGCGAAAGTGAGAATACATCCTAAGTATATGACACGCTAGTCTTGTGGATGCCAACGTTGAGAATGCATCCTTAGTATATGACACGCTTGTCTTGTGGTCGCCAAAGTGAGAATACGACCTTAGTATATGGCACGCCCGTCTTGTGGTCGCCAAAGTGGGAATGCATCCTTAGTATATGACACGCTCGTCATGTGGTCGCCAAAGTGGGAATGCATCCTGAGTATATGACACGCTCGTCTTGTGGACGCCAACCTTTAGAATGCATCCTTAGTATATGACACGCTCGTATTGTGGACGCCAAAGTGCTAATACATCCTTAGTATATGACACGCTCATCTTGTGGTCGCCAAGTTTGAGAATGCATCCTTGGTTTATGACACGCTCATATTGTGGTCGCCAAAGTGGGAATACATCCTAAGTATATGACACGCTCGTCTTGTGGACGCCAACTTTGAGAATACAGCCTTAGTATATGACACCCTCATCTTGAGTTCGCGAAAGTGAGAATACATCCTTTTTATACGGCACGCTTGTCTTGTGGATGCCAACATTGAGAATACATCCTTAGTATAGGACACGCTCGTCTTGTGGACGCCAAAGTGGGATTGCATCCTTAATATATGACACCCTCATCTTGAGATCGCGAAAGTGGGAATACATTCTTAGTATATGACACGCTCGTCGTGTGGTCGCCAAAGTGAGAATACATCCTTAGTATATGACACTCTCGTCTTGTGGTCGCCAAAGTGAGAATACATCCTTAGTATATGACACGCTCGTCTTGTGGACGCCAAAGTGCTACTACATCCTTAGTATATGACACGCTCATCTTGTGGTCGCCAACTTTGAGAATGCATCCTTGGTTTATGACACGCTCATCTCGTGGTCGCCAAAGTGGGAATACATCCTAAGTATATGACACGCTCGTCTTATGGACGCCAACTTTGAGAATACAGCCTTAGTATATGACACCCTCATCTTGAGTTCGCGAAAGTGAGAATACATCCTTAGTATACGGCACGCTTGTCTTGTGGATGCCAACATTGAGAATACATCCTTAGTATATGACACGCTCGTCCTGTGGACGCCAAAGTGGGATTGCATCCTTAATATATGACACCCTCATCTTGAGTTCGCGAAAGTGGGAATACATCATTAGTATGTGACACGTTCGTCTTGTGGTCGCGAAAGTGGGAATGCATCCTTAATATGTGACACCCTCATCTTGTGGTCGCGAAAGTGAGAATAGATCCTTAGTATATGACACGCTCTTCTTGTGGACGCCAAAGTGGGAATACAGCCTTAGTATATGACTCGCTCGTCTTGTCGACGCACACGTTGAGAATTCATTCTTAGTATATGACACCCTCATCTTGTGGTCGCGAAAGTGAGAATACATCCTAAGTATATGACATGCTCGTCTTCTGGATGCCAAATTTGAGAATACATCCTTAGTATATGACACGCTCGTCTTGTGGTCGTCAAAGTGGGAATACATCCTTAGTATATGACGTGCTCGTCTTGTGGACGCCAACGTTGAGAATTCATTCTTAGCATATGACACCCTCATCTTGTGGTCGCGAAAGTGAGAATACTTCCTAAGTATATGACACGCTCGTCTTGTGGATGCCAACTTTGAGAATACATCCTTAGTATATGACACGCTCGTCTTGTGGTCGTTAAAGTGGGAATACATCCTTAGTATATGACGCGCTCGTCTTGTGGACGCCAACGTTGAGAATTCCTTCTTACCATATGACACCCTCATCGTGTGGTCGCGAAAGTGAGAATACATCCTAAGTATATGACACGCTCGTCTTGTGGACGCCAACTTTGAGAATACATCCTTAGTATATGACACGCTTGTCTGGTGGTCGCCAAACTGGCAATACAGCCTAAGTCTATGACTCGCTCGTCTTGTGGATTCCAACGTTGAGAATGCATCCTTAGTATAAGACGCGCTCGTCTTGTGGATGCCAACGTTGAGAATGCATCCTTAGTAAATGACACGCTTGTCTTGTGGTCGCCAAAGTGAGAATACGACCTTAGTATATGACACGCTCGTCTTGTGGACCCCAAAGTGGGAATGCATCCTTAGTATATGACACGCTCGTCATGTGGTCGCCAAAGTGGGAATGCATCTGGAGTATATGACACGCTCGTCTTGTGGACGCCAATTTTGAGAATGCATCCTTAGTATATGACACGCTCGTCTTGTGGACGCCAAACTGCTAATACATCCTTAGTATATGACACGCTCATCTTGTGATCGCCAACTTTGAGAATGCATCCTTGGTTTATGACACGCTCATCTTGTGGTCGCCAAAGTGGGAATACATCCTAAGTATATGACACGCTCGTCTTGTAGACGCCAACTTTGAGAATACAGCCTTAGTATATGACACCCTCATCTTGAGTTCGCGAAAGTGAGAATACATCCTTAGTATACGGCACGCTTGTCTTGTGGACGCCAAAGTGGGGTTGCATCCTTAATATATGACACCCTCATCTTGAGTTCGCGAAAGTGGGAATACATCCTCAGTATGTGACACGTTCGTCTTGTGGTCGCGAAAGTGGGAATGCATTCTTAATATGTGACACCCTCATCTTGGGGTCGCGAAAGTCAGAATAGATCCTTAGTATATGACACGCTCTTCTTGTGGACGCCAAAGTGGGAATACATTCTTAGTATATGACACGCTCGTCGTGTGGTCGCCAAAGTGAGAATACATCCTTAGTATATGACACTCTCGTCTTGTGGTCGCCAAAGTCAGAATACATCCTTAGTATATGACACGCTCGTCTTGTGGAAGCCAAAGTGGGAATACATCCTGAGTATATGACACGCTCATCTTGTGGTCGCCAACTTTGAGAATGCATCCTTGGTATATGACACGCTCATATTGTGGTCGCCAAAGTGGGAATACATCCTAAGTATATGACACGCTCGTCATGTGGACGCCAACTTTGAGAATACATACTTAGTATATGACACTCTCGTCTTGTGGTCGCCAAAGTGGGAATACAGCCTTAGTGTATGACTCGCTCGTCTTGTGGATGCCAACGTTGAGAATGCATCCTTAGTATAAGACGCGCTCGTCTTGTGGTCGTCAAAGTGGGAATACATCCTTAGTATATGACGCGCTCATCTTGTGGTCGCCAACTTTGAGAATGCATCCTTGGTATATGACACGCTCATCTTGTGGTCGCCAAAGTGGGAATACAGCCTAAGTATATGACACGCTCGTCTTGTGGACGCCAACTTTGAGAATACATCCTTAGTATATGACATGCTCGTCTTGTGATCGCCAAAGTGGGAATACAGCCTTAGTATATGACTCGCTCGTCTTGTCGACGCCAACGTTGAGAATTAATTCTTGGTATATGACACCCTCATCTTGTGGTCGCGAAAGTGAGAATACATCCTAATTATATGACACGCTCATCTTGTGGATGCCAACTTTGAGAATACATCCTTAGTATATGACACGCTCGTCTTGTGATCGCCAAAGTGGGAATACAGTCTTAGTATATGACGCGCTCGTCTTGTGGACGCCAACGTTGAGAATTCATTCTTAGCATATGACACCCTCATCTTGTGGTCGCGAAAGTGAGAATACATCCTAAGTATATGACACGCTTGTCTTGTGGACGCCAAAGTGGGATTGCATCCTTAATATATGACACCCTCATCTTGAGTTCGCGAAAGTGGGAATACATCCTTAGTATGTGACACGTTCGTCTTGTGGTCGCGAAAGTGTGAATGCATCCTTAATATGTGACACCCTCATCTTGTGGTCGCGAAAGTGAGAATAGATCCTTAGTATATGACATGCCCTTCTTGTTGACGCCAACGTGGGAATACATTCTTAGTATATGACACGCTCGTCGTGTGGTCGCCAAAGTGAGAATACATCCTTAGTATATGACACTCTCGTCTTGTGGTCGCCAAAGTGAGAATACATCCTTAGTATATGACAAGCTCGTCTTGTGGACGCCAAAGTGGGAATACATCCTGAGTATATGACATGCTCATCTTGTGGTCGCCAACTTTGAGAATGCATCCTTGGTACATGACACGCTCATCTTGTGGTCGCCAAAGTGGGAATACATCCTAAGTATATGACACGCTCGTCTTGTGGACGCCAACTTTGAGAATACATCCTTAGTATATGACACGCTCGTCTTGTGGTCGCCAAATTGGGAATACAGCCTTAGTATATCACTCGCTCGTCTTGTGGATGCCAACGTTGGGAATGCATCCTTAGTATAAGACGCGCTCGTCTTGTGGTCGTCAAAGTGGGAATACAACCTTAGTATATGACGCGCTCATCTTGTGGTCGCCAACTTTGAGAATGCATCCTTGGTATATGACACGCTCATCTTCTGGTCGCCAAAGTGGGAATACATCCTAAGTATATGACACGCTCGTCTTGTGGACGCCAACTTTGAGAATACATCCTTAGTATATGACACGCTCGTCTTGTGGTCGCCAAAGTGGGAATACAGCCTTAGTATATAACTCGCTCGTCTTGTCGACGCCAACGCTCGCTCGTCTTGTCGACGCCAACGTTGAGAATTCATTCTTAGTATATGACACCCTCATCTTGTGGTCGCGAAAGTGAGAATAGATCCTTAGTAAATGACACGCTTGTCTTGTGGATGCCAACATTGAGAATACATCCTTAGTATATGACACGCTCGTCTTGTGGTCGCTAAAGTGGGAATACATCCTTAGTATATGACACGCTCGTCTTGTGGCCGCCAACTTTGAGAATACAGCCTTCGTATATGACAACCTCATCTTTAGTTCGCGAAAGTGAGAATTCATCCTTAGTATATGACACGCTTGTCTTGTGGATGCCAACATTGAGAATACATCCTTACTATATGACACGCTCGTCTTGTGGTCGCGAAAGTGAGAATACATCCTTAGTATATGAAACGCTCGTCTTGTGGATGCCAAAGTGAGAATACAGCCTTAGTATATGACACGCTCGTCTTGTGGTCGCCAACTTTAAGAATACAGCCTTAGTATATGACACTGTCGCCTTGTGGACGATAACTTTGAGAATACATCCTTAGCATATGACACGCTCGTCTTGCGGATGGCAAATTGGGAATACATCCTTATTATATGACACACTCGTCTTGTTGATGGCAAAGTAAGAATACATCCTTAGTATATGACACGCTCATCTGTTGAATGGCAAAGTGAGAATACATCTTTGGTATATAAAACGCTCATATTGTGGACGCCATAGGGTCCAACATGTTGATATATTACTGCTGTTGACTTGCAGCTGAATTTAACCAACATTGAACCCTTACTTAATCGTCTTATTAGGTCATGTTCGCAGAGCAGATTTCATTTATCAATGTTGCCCTTGCTCCAAAATATAAATGTCGCAATGTATAATTTGAGCATTGGAACTTGATGAATTTAAGCTAAACTCTGTATATCCTGTTTATCTTAAAGTATATATCTGAGTTCAAGCTATGAATTATGCCATGTTCGTGGTGTGATGTAGCTAGAGATTACATGGCATTCGCCGCATCAATCACCTTTAGGCATCTGAGCATATAGCTGAGGCGACCACGTTTCCACACCGACGTATATATCCTCTCTGTATAGGCGGCATTCTCTAGCTGCTTTGTTCTCACCCTCTACAAAGCCTCTGCGCGTTGACATCATTTGAGGTGTATTAGTTGTTGTGTATTCAAGGCTGCTTCTAACATTAAAACTGTTTCTAGATTTTCCTTTTATGGGATTATGATACAATATATCATTCCCTCTATTGTCTGAAATGGATGCGCGATTGATGAAGCTTATCTCCTGTCTCCCAACTCACGATTTCTTTAGAAATTCATTGATCAATATAGCCATGGTGAGGCATACATACGTGGTGAGGAAGAGAATTGTGTTAATACTGTGTTGCTTATCAGCGGCACACGCCTATCTCGCATAAGATATACAGGCTGTCTATAACGACGACATGTCTGATAGACGCTCACCTGTATCGGAAGCCCGCCTGTGTGTAGCGGCCCCTTGACGAAGCTCTTTAACGTTATAGTTTAAGATATTTTTCTCAAGAACCAACACGCTCTCTGTTATAAGTAAATTTTGAGACTTTTTCCTGTAAAGGAGGGGAGGGGGAAAAGGCGGACAGTGAATTAATCTAAATTTGAACCAATATGATGTTTCAGAACCATTTCAAACAGAATACAAATTTGCATCCTTAACTTTCTTATTTCGAAGTTAATCTAAGAAAGATTAGAATACCGTAATGCATGGCATTTATGATTGTAGCTAACCAATGACCAATTTGCCCCATTTGTAATTGGGGCAGGAATGTTTGTAAACATATATGCCAATTTGTTATCGACTCGTCCGTTCACAAGCTGCGAATGGACCATATGCCAATAGATTATCACCGCACCCATTTGTAAATGGTGCAGACCATTTCACAATTGCTTATCTGTGCATCCATTTGTAAATGGGTGTGCCGATAACAAATTGGCAAATGGGGCTGCAACATTTACAAATGAGCACGTCGATAACAAATTGACATGTGGGCCTACCCCGTTTACGAATGGGACAAATTGGTTATTGCCGCATTACTCTACCTGAACGAAAATGTCTGCTCTAATTGGCTGTCTAGTAAATATATATATTGTCGTTACAAGTTCGTGACTTGCTGAGAAATATGATGATTCGAGAATTAACATATCTGTGTGTAACATATAGATAAACTTGTTTTAAGAGTATGACAATGCTGATCAACAGTCATTGGCATAGATATCCAACGGTATGTCAATCTGCACGAGATCGTCAAACCTCCAGTACTATTGGTGTGAGATTAAGGTGGGGTTGGTGGGTGGGGGGGGGGGGTTGGTGTTGTTATGGATGTTGCATATTTGCGGTATGATAACTGTGTTTGTGGATGAGGGATCAGTTAAAGATACAATATGACAGGTGTTAGTAGTTAACAAATCATGGTGGTGCAAATCCAAACATTTACATAGTGAATCTATGCATGCCTGCCAATCTGCCTTTACCTATCAAACCTCTTCTGTTGTGTGGTAGAAGGAATGAGTAGCGTTATTGCCAGCATGCGTGTTTGTGTGCGCATGAGGTAGTTTGACGGATCCAGGCAAGATGTACGACACAAAACATTCCAAACAACTGCGGCTGAATAAGGAACATTATTGGATAAAAGCATTAAAAACAATACACCCACACACCCACATGGCATTAACAAAAACAACATGAAACCTTAGCAATATCGCACAATTCTGATTGGCAGGCATGCGCCACACTGGTGTAAATGCCTGGATCAGCCTAAGAAACAGACATGCACGTACACACAATAATAATAATAATAATAATAATAATAATAATAATAATAATAATAATAATAATACTATTAATAATACTGATAATAATAATAATAATAATAATAATAATAATAATAATAATAATAATAATAATAATAAAAATAATAATAATAGTCATCATCATCATCATCATCATCATCATCATCATCATCATCATCATCATCATCGTCATCATCATCATCATCATCATCATCATCACTGATTGGCAGGCATGCGTCCACCTGGTGTAAATGCCTGGATTCTCCAAACTGCCTCATGCGCACACAAACACACATGCTGGTAATAACGCTACTCATTCTTTCTACCACATAACGGAAGAGGTTTGACAGGTAAATTGGCATGCATGCAACCCACAGATACGGATGTCTTTCACAGGAGATTTGATATTAGTGTGGCAGCAAACCGAAGCAAACGTGTAGCATACAGATACAGATGTCTTCCACAGCAGATGTGATATTATTGTGCCAGCAAACCGAAGCAAACATGTAACACACAGATACAGATGTCTTCCACAGCAGATTTGATATTACTGTGCCAGCAAACCGAAGCAAACGTGTACAGATGTCTTCCACAGCAGATTTGATATTACTGTGCCATCAAACCGAAGCAAACGTGTAACACGCAGATACAGATAATGTTAACAGTAGGCCTCCACATATAGCATTGATATTGCCTTCTTGCTGTTAACAGTAGGCATCCACATATAGCATTGATATTGCCTTCTTCCTGTTAACAGTAGGCCTCCACATATAGCATTGATATTGCCTTTTTAATGTTAACAGTAGGCGCGTACACATAGCCCTGGGGTTGCCTTCTTGGTGCTAACAATATGCATCCACATATAGCATTGATATTGCCTTCTTCCTGTTAACAGTAGGCCGGTACATATAGCTGTGATGTTGCCTTCTTGGTGTTAACAGTAGGCATGGACATAAAGCTTTGGTGTTGCCTTCCTAGTGTTAACAGTAGGCCTGCACATATAGCATTGGCGTTTCCTTCCTGGTGTTAACAGTAGGCCTGCACATATGGCTTTGGTGGTGCCATCTTGCTGTTAACAGTAAGAATGTACATATAGCTTTTGTGTTGCCTTTCTGATGTTAACAGTAAGCCTACACATATAGCTTTGGTGTTGCCTTTCTCATGTTAGCAGTAGGCCTGCACGTATCGCTGTTGGTATCTTGCTCGTTTGAATAAAGGCCATTTCGGTGGCCCGATCTGTCAGGTCTAATGTCATAATCAAAATATGTCACATGTTAGCTGATGTCACAATCAAATGAGGTATATCTATCGCTAAAGGGTCAATCGTTCACAGTAACCATTTGAATTGTATGAGTTTGGTGAATCTGCAATTTATTAAACATTCTGGTGAATATTATTTTAAACCAATCTGACTGGAAGCTATTGCTACTACACATCACATGTATAGTTATCTTGATATTGAACTCATCGGAATTCACGGTTCAAAGTGTTTTAAAACCAATTCAAACGTACAATATGGGCGGAGGTAGAAAAGGGTGGGCGTGGTTAAAACAGATACTCCATTGTCAAGCAATGGCTTTGAACCGAACTAGATAACATCCATACCAAACCATATATTATAATCTGAACATCATCACAAACATGGACGGTGCAATGTGAACTGGCAGCATTGCTTGTACATTTGGTCGGGTGGGATGCTGGTGGGGTAGGGTGGTATGTTTCTGCAGAAATAGTCCACCTGCACTTTAGAATGGTTTGACAACTGTAACAGATCAGTACGTCTCAATCAGCAAAGCAATTTGTCAAATGATAGATTGAGTTTTAATATTTACATCCATGGTGATTTCCGTATGGTACACTTAACATAATGCTGTAAGGTAAATAACCTTTAAGAGTCATTCATAAGGTTTACTTTGTAGCTTTAGTTTCAAGTTCTAGTCTCAATTTCCACTGTGTGACTCAGTATGTGAAGTCACACTTGGTGCCCCTGTTTCTGTATTAATGTTAGGAAATCACTCCACTCTTTGTTAATAATTTATTGGGAAACCTGCATTGCAATTCATGCAGGAAACCCTCTGTGGCCACAAAATAAAGGTGATCGTTGAAATCAACGACGTTTCTCCTCCTTCATATAGTGTTTCTATCTGCATATGATGGTGGTTCAATAAAACTTAGCCTTACGACCACCGGACTTAGTGAAGCACATATTTCGACCTCAAAAGCAAATTTCATTTTTAAAGTGATTGTGCACACGCATCTCCGCATTGCTACATTACCAGCGGCACTGATAATGGTATCCCGTGCTTTCAACCATGCCATTTACCATGAAATCATTAGAAACAGAATCATTTCCAAATGCGACCTCGCGTGATGTGATCATTCTCGTTCAGATAGCTGAACTGCTTGAAAATGTATGCAAACACAAATGCACATGGTACGTGTTTACATAGGGAATCGATTAACCATGATAACTGTATAGATGTAGTATGGCATTACACATCACATGACCGAGCGACTTTGTAGAGGCCAGTTAATAGCTTATTGCACAATATTTATGTAGCAAATATTTTTAGTGCTGTTTGGACGTTTGATTGAAACCATGGTAATCTACCTGTTTTCTGGCCTGCTATATAAATGTGTTGTTCTTTATACCGAGGAATACTTCGTGATCGCTTGACTATCAAGCTCAGCTGATGGGCGTGGGGTGATGTTGGGACGGGAATCTGTCAAGGCTGTTTGACATGGTACAGAATTCATACCCCATTTCATGTGCCCGTTGAACATATAGCAAGGAGGGAGAGACACCGGCATTTCTCTTTGACTGCTTCTGATTGCTTTCTTTGAATGTCTAGGATGTATTTGTGTGGGTGACATTCTCTATCATGAGCGGGCTTGGTCTGTCAAAGCACCGACATATGCTAAATCACAGAGAAACGTGTTTGTGACATATGAATGCGTATGATTACATGACGCATAATAGGTATTTAAAGCTACATATGCACGTATCCAGCAACATGGATGTTAATAAAAACCTATAACTAGAACACATTTACTGAAGTAACTGTAAATCTGTGATGACTGGGCATTAAGGAGTATTATAAGCCCTCTTCTCATATGATCATTGAACACGTCTGATGCTGATCTGATAAAAAGTCTAAGTGTTGTTGCAGTTCAAAGATCCATAGTTGAAATTAACATAGTTTTACACAGGGTATAGAAAAGTTGATTTCTTGAAAACCGATAGCCTTGATCCTAAAGTATAAAATAATGTGTCCTGAGTTGTTGTAGTGCAATTTTTTTTTACCAAAATCAAGGAAAATGCCATTAAATGTCAAATAAAGGAGAAATTAATGAATTAAAAGTAAAGGGAGGCAATTCATGCAACAAACTGACCAATTTTTGTTTTTGCCATGAATTACCTCCCTTTACCTGTTGAAGTTGATTGTGTCATTTCAATATGATGAATTTCGATTCTCATGATGGTTTGAAATTGACCCGTCCAAGGTCAAGGTCAATCAGTGGTCAAAGTGACCAATTTTAGGTTTTGGCATGAATTGCCTCACTTTACCTGTTGGAGTTGATTGAGGCAATTAAATCTGGTGAATTTCGATTGTTTTTTACTACCTGGGCCAAACGAAATTTATTAATTTCTCCTTTATTTGACATTTGATGGCCTTGTCCTTGATTTTGGGTCAGATGTGTGACTACGGATTCTGGAAGGATGTTAAATTTCAACATGATCTGCAGAAACATTAAGGGGAATCGCTATCAGAATATCACTCTCATACATTTTCTTTGGGGCATTTTGGGCACGGATAAGCGTATTCCTCAGAAATTATTCACTGGATCCAAAAGAAAAATAAAAACATCCCAGGCCCTAAAGTGTGCTGAAAGTGTCTCAAGTTTGGAGGCTAGAAATCGCAAATAGTACTCACTGGACCAGGAAAATATGCGGGTGTCAGCTGCGAGTTAACAGATGCTAGAGGTCTGTTAAGTTTCTCCATGATCTGCAAGAAACTCTAGGACGAGTTGCTGTTCGAATAGCACTCCCTTACATTTCCAATTTGACC
The DNA here is from genome assembly GCA_034401795.1 of Chaetoderma sp. LZ-2023a. Taxonomy (NCBI): domain Eukaryota; kingdom Metazoa; phylum Mollusca; class Caudofoveata; order Chaetodermatida; family Chaetodermatidae; genus Chaetoderma; species Chaetoderma sp. LZ-2023a. The sequence goes on along the minus strand of CM067373.1, from coordinate 1,098,551 downwards.
TTTTTGACAAGAAAACGTGGAATTATCGGGATCCATACACCAGATCCAATTTCTGTAGATGATCTATACATGCCTAGTGCGTACTAGAAATGTACCAAGTTTAGATATGATATTTCCAAAACTGGGTCATTTATCATTAAATCAATTGCCAATACATTCCACATTGACATATTTGTCTACGTTACAAAAATCTAAATATCTCATGAACTGTTCGGGATATCAGAGTTCTGTAAATTGTGTCTGAGAGACAATTCCGCCCAGGTTCAGGCGATCTAAAGGCTGAAACAATCTGACCATGATTCCGTCATCTATCAGCAAATCATGGAAATATTGTTTAGTGTGCAGATTTGCAATAATAGAAATGTTAATATGTCCACTAACAGTTTTATTTTAGTAAGCAATAGTATCTTCTGGTATCTAGGGATGTAAAAAATGTCAACCTTCTGACAGAAACAGAAGTAAGAATTCTTATGATGTCAAATAATTGTTTTTATTCAGCATTTTCTTTAAAAAAATGGTCACTGAACCGAAAAGATTTCCTTGGCTAACTTGCGGGTCAACAGATCTTAGAAATATGTTAGGTTTCAAGATGATCCGGAAAAAATCCTAGGAGCACCAAATATTGCGCCCATACATTCACTATGGGACATGTTGGGAACGGAAATGCAGCGTTCTGAAAGGATAACAAGTTCGCTAACGATTTTATTTTATTAATCCATAGTAGTATGATGTATCTCCGTATATACCAAATATCAAACATCTGACCAACCTAGAACTATGAATTATCCTGATTCCAAAAAATTGGCCTTATGCCAGATTTTCTCAAAAATGGGTCACCGTAGCCAAAAAATATTTTGGGTCACCATGTGGGTCAAGACATGCTAGATGTTTTTCCAGTTTCAAGATGTTAGAGGCAAAACTCTATGAGCAGTCAGTATCCGAATATTGCTCTTATGCATTTCCTATGGGGACATGGGGGCACGGAAATGCAGAGTTCTGAATGGTTACCATGTTCGCTAACGATTTTATTTCACTAATCAAGAGTAGTCTAATACATCTACGTATATGCCAAATTTCAACCATCTGACTGCCCTAGAAATATGAAGTATCTTGATTCCAAAAACCTTGGCTTATGCCAAATTTTCTCCAAATCTGTTCACCGTACCCAAAAAATGTTTTGGGTGGAGATGCAGAGCAATACATGCTAGAAGTCTGTGAAGTTTTAAGATGATTGAGAAAAAACTATGTGAGTAGTCGCTGTCCGAATATTGCTTCCATACATTTCCTATGAGACTTTTTGCCCGCGGAAATGCAGATATCTCGGAAACCATACACCCGATCGAAAAGAAAAGTAATAACAAACAACATCCCATGGGGTACTACGGGTTGACTAAGTTTGAAGCTGATCAGATCAAAATTGTAGGAGGAGAGAGTTTGCGAAAATCCTTGAGAATAATAATAATAATAATAATAATAATAATAATAATAATAATAATAATAATAATAATAATAATAATAATAATAAGAATAAAGATCCTGAGAAAAAAAGAATAATCTGCGATAGATCGCAGATTAATAATAATAATAATAATAATAAGAAGAAGAAAGATCCTGAGTAATTATAATAATCTGCGATAGATCGCAGATTAATAATAATAAGAAAGATCCTGAGTAAAACCAATAATCTGCGATAGGTCGCAGATTAATAATAATAATAATAATAATAATAATAATAATAATAACAAGAAAGATCCTGAGTAAAAGCAATTTCATCGCAGATTAATAATAAAGAAAGAACCGCTAAGAGAACAATAGTCTGCGTGTACTTCATACACACAGACTAACTAGAACACATTCACTGAAGTAACTGTAAATCTGCGATGATTGGGTATTAAGGAGTATTATAAGCCCTCTTCTCATATGATCATTGAACATGTCTGATGCTGATCTGATAAAAAGTCTAAGTGTTGTCACAAAAATCAAGGAAAATGCCATTAAATGTCAAATAAAGGACAGATTAGTGATTAAAGGTAAAGGGGAGGCAATTCATGCAAAATACTTTTTTGTCATGAATTACCTCCCTTTAACTGTTAAAGATGATGATGTGCAGGTAACTTATGCCAAACATGAAAACTGGAAAGCTTTACTCATGAATGACCTTGACCCCAACGGCGATATTAAAATTTTTATTAGAAACTTTTTAGATCTCTCAATGTTCTAGAATCTGGCCAGAATCGGAAGAAAACTATAGGAGATAACACTGTTCCAATATTGTTCCCATAGGTTTACTATGGGGATATGTGGCACCCAAAAGCTAATTTTCTCGAAAGGTGTTGGCCGGATCAACTTTAAATTTGATATCAAATCAAGTCAATATAAGCCCTAGAAGTTTCTCAAATTTCAAGTCCATCGGAGCAAACCTCATTTTGGCGGGCATTTTGAAAAGAAATTTTGAACAAAAAATATTTTTTCACCGTGAGTTCATTTCTGAAAAAGGAATTTTGGGTCACTTTGACCCCAAAAGGTGAGCCTGGTCCTCATTTTTGGGCCAAAATTTTTTTTTTCAAACTTGGTCGCCATTTTTCCCAAAAAATATATTTTTAAAAAAATAAAAAAAATTAGATTTTTCACCCTGAGTTCATTTCTGCAAAAAACGAAAACTTGTATCTTTGCCAAAATATTTTTCATGGCGGCCATTTTGAAAAAATATTATTTAAAAAAATGATCATCAGTGGCAACATCCTGCCCCTGTATGGGAGTGATCCGATCAAAACGGTAGGTGTAGTACCACTTCAAACATCCATTTGAAATCCCCATACATTTCCTATGGGACTTTTTTCATGCGTTCTGGGGTCGAAGGTCTGGTGGCCATTTTGAAAAAAAAATGGTAGTGATCTGTTCAAAACTCTATGTGTAGTAGTAACTCAAAGATCAATTTTGAAAATCCCCATACATTTCCTATGGGACTTTTTACCCACTCAAAGGTGGGTAGCTCGAAAACTATTGGCTGGATCCAAAATGAAAGTAATAGCTATCGATTCCCATATGGGTACTAGAAGTTTACCACGTTTGGACTTGATCAGATGAAAACTAGGAGGAGATGCTGTCCAAACTTTTGAAGGAAGAATAAGTTTAATAATAAGTATAAAAAGAAAGATCCGGAGTAAAAATAATAATCTGCGATTGCATCGCAGCTTACTAAGAATATTAAGAAAGATCCTGAGTAATTATAATAATCTGCGATAGACCGCAGATTAATAATAATAAGAATAAAGATAGCAGATTAATTATATATATGCACGATTGAAATTGGCGTGGCCTATCAGTACAAACAAACAGCCAGTCGTGTCAATACAGTTATAGCACTATTTCTTCCGAGTAATTTGCGCTAAGGCATTCTGACTTGGTCCGTATCTGTGTGGGAATCAAAGCTTCGATTCGCACGTAGTTAGTGAAAAGGGAGATGTCAGTTCCTCTGAAAGGCTTTCTCTGATCTAGAAATGGACCCATTTAATATGCAAGAACATCAATATGCAGCACAATTTGGGATAGTTCTGTTATCTCGCGTTGAGCGCTGTCTGTATTCCGTTAAAGCTGCCAATAACGTTCATCTCAGATAGCATCCAATAGGTGCTACTAAAACAGGCCACAAAATGGTATTTTGTGCTATAACGATCAGCCCTGATATCACCCCAATTACTGGTATTCTTTAAGGATATGATTGGCCCAGTCTCGTTCACGCGGCAATCCAGTCAAGTGATGAGTGAGGGGATTCGTCATCAAACATGATCCGAGCGACCGCCTACGATTGGAACCAGACCTTGGTAGTTGATTAACCTCATAAAACTCAATCTGGCCTAAGGTGACTTCATTGGTGCTCTCAAAAAATGAGCATTTGTAGACCGAGAGAAAACTGTTTCTGACAATTAATCACACGATTGCCTGACTAGATAACCGGATCAGTCATTCTAGTGGTAAATTGTTAAGAATAGTACTCTGGTATGCAGAATGGACACTTTCTATGACAAAAAAATGAATTCCTTAAAACAAATGGCTGATAGATGCGGTCAGTAGAAACGACATCCTAATGAAGATGTATGTTATGGCATCAGTTCTTTAATGACGCAGTATGTTCGGGCACCAGTCCCTTAATGAAGCAGTATGTTATGGCACCAGTCTCTTAATGAAGCAATATGTTATGGCACCAGTCTCTTAATGAAGCAATATGTTATGGCACCAGTCCCTTAATGAAGCAGTATGTTATGGCGCCGGTCCCTTAATGAAGCAGTATGTTATGGCACCAGTCCCTTAATGAAGCAGTATGTTATGGCACCAATCACTTAATGAAGCGGTGTGTTATAGTACCAGTCCCTTAATGAAGCAGTATGTTACAGCACCAGTCCCTTAATGAAGCAGTATGTTACAACACCAGTCCCTTAATGAAGCAGTATGTTATGGCACCATTCCCTTAATGATGCGGTGTGTTATGGCACCAGCCACTTAATGAAGTGGTATGTTATGGCACCAGTCCCTTAATGAAGCAGTATGTTATGGCACTAGTCCCTTAATGAAGCAGTATGTTATGACACCAGTTCATTAATGAAGCAGTATGTTATGGCCCCAGTCCCTTAATGAAGGGGTGTGTTATGGCACCAGTCCCTTAATGAAGCAGTGTGTTATGGCACCAGTCCCTTAATGATCCAATATGCTAACGCACCAGTCCCTTAATGAACCAGTATGTTATGGCACCAGTCCCTTAATGAAGCAGTATGTTATGGCACCAGTCCCTTAATGAACCAGTATGTTATGGCACCAGTCCCTTAATGAACCAGTATGTTATGGCACCAGTCCATTAATGAAGCACTATGTTATGGCATCAGTCCCTTAATGAACCAGTATGTTATGGCACCAGTCCCTTAATGAACCAGTATGTTATGGCACCAGTCCATTAATGAAGCACTATGTTATGGCACCAGTCCCTTAATGAGGCGGTGTGTTATGGCACCAGTCACTTAATGAAGCGGTGTGTTATGGTACCAGTCCCTTAATGAAGCAATATGTTATGGCACCAGTCCCTTAATGAAGCAGTATGTTATGGCACCAGTTCATTAATGAAGCAGTATGTTATGGCACCAGTCTCTTAATGAAGCAGTATGTTATGGCACCAGTCCCTTAATGAAGCAGTATGTCATGGCACTAGTCCCTTAGTGAAGCAGAATGTTATGGCACCAGTTCCTTACCGAAGCAGTATGTTATGGCACGGTCCCTTAACGAAGCAGTATGTTATGGCACCAGTTCTTTAATGAAGCAGTATGTTATGGCACCAGTCCCTTAATGAAGCAGTGTGTTATGGCACTCGTTCTTTGGTGAAGCATTATGTTATGGCACCAGTTCTTTAGTGAAGGAGTATGTTATGGCACCAGTTCCTTAATGAAGCAGTATGTTATGGCACCAGTTCCTTAATGAAGCAGTATGTTATGGCACCAGTCCCTTAATGAAGCAGTATGTTATGGCACCAGTCCCTTACTGAAGCGGTGTGTTATGGTACCAGCCCCCTTAATGAAGCAGTATGTTACGGCACCAGTCCCTTACTGAAGCAGTATGTTATGGCCCCTGTCCCTTAATGAAGCAGGATGTTATGGCACCATACCCTTAATGAAGTGGTATGTTATGGCACCAGTTCCTTAATGAAGCAGTATGTTATGGCACCAGTCTCTTAATGAAGCAGTATGTTATGGCCCCAATCCCTCAATGAAGCAGTATGTTATGGCCGCAGTCCCTTAATGAAGCAGCATGTTACGGCACCAGTCCCTTAATGAAGCAGTATGTTATGGCACCAGTCACTTAATGAAGCAGTATGTTATGGCACCAGTCCCTTAATGAAGCAGCATGTTACGGCACCAGTCACTTAATGAAGCAGTATGTTATGGCACCAGTCACTTAATGAAGCAGTATGTTATGGCACCAGTTCTTTAGTGAAGCAGCATGTTACGGCACCAGTCCCTTAATCAAGCAGTATGTTACGGCCCCAGTCCTTTAATGAAGCATTCTGTTGTGGCACCAGTTCCTTAATGAAGCAGTATGTTATGGCACCAGTCCCTTAATGAAGCAGTATGTTATGGCACCAGTCATTTAACGAAGCAGTTTGTTATGGCACCAGTCACTTAATGAAGCAGTATGTTATGGCACCAGTCCCTTAATGAAGCAGTATGTTATGGCACCAGTCACTTAATGAAGCAGTATGTTATGGCACCAGTCCCTTAATGAAGCAGTATGTTATGGCACCAGCCCCTTAATGAAGCAGTATGTTATGGCACCAGTCACTTAATGAAGCAGTATGTTATGGCCCGAGTCCCTTAATGAAGATGTATGTTATGGCACCAGTCCCTTAATGAAGCAGTATGTTATGGCACCAGTCACTTAATGAAGCAGTATGTTATGGCACCAGTCACTTAATGAAGCAGTATGTTATGGCACGAGTCCCTTAATGAAGATGTATGTTATGGTACCAGTCCCTTAATGAAGCAGTATGATCGGCACCAGTCCCTTAATGAAGCAGTATGTTATGGCACCAGTTCCTTAGTGAAGCAGTATATCATAGCACTAGCACTAAACGACTTTCCAAAGTGACCGCCATATATTGACACATAAAAGCGTCGTTATATAATGTATAACCGTAGTGCAAGCATAAGCGAACTGTTGTTGAATAATTTGAATCCGCGTTTACTGAAGGGCGTTAGGGAATAACACCTCGAAACCCTTTTAGCCTAATTGTTTGAATTATATATTCCCCAGCTATCCACTATTGGCAGGCCTGCTTTGAGCGTGTGGTACATTGAATGAGAGATGAAAGCGCCTCATCAATAATAGCAGCATAATCGATGAATGCATTTTCTCTGTTTGACGGAGAATTCCAATATCAAAGACATGCAATGTTTCTGTGTGAAGGATTTTCTAGCAGTTTGCCAGGAAATTGATCAGCTATGTGCTTGACAGATTTACCAACATTATGGGACTGTTCTTGAAGTATTTACGCGGTAGATAAGCATGTATGTTTTAATGAATAAATATTGACATACAGGTATCGCTAAATGTTGGGATCGAGAGCCTTGTATCTGGAGAGCATAATAATTCCAATTTGTGAATCAAATGCTTTAGTTGTCTGAGATGTGGCTGGGCAAATTTGGCGAGGCACGTCATGTAGTTGTGCTCGATTCATTCTAATAATCTTGTATGCGCCGCATAATAAATGTTGCTAAAACTGCCCTATGCGCAGAGTGTAAAATATTAAACTGTATGATATCTTAGCCGACATGGCGACAGGATATCCGGAATCCGGAATTCACACAATCTCAATTTCAATATAACTATATAGCTTATAGGCGAGAAGCGATTGTGAAAAAATGCCTCTAGATTTTGAGCTTAAAAGACCCGAGAGTCGCGCACCTAATCATATGTCATTTTAAAACATATTCTTCCTAGTATTATGTGTGAGAAAATATGTTCTGGAGATCACAGGAAGTGCAATTTCGGTGAAAAATTGGTATTGAAAGGGGTTGAATGGTGGCATACATAATAAATGTTAGGGAACCGTGCTAAAACGATAGCAAATAGAACATTAGGGTGTTTACTAAGCTTTTATTTCCGATCATGTCATGGAGATTTAAATATATTTTCTTATGTCATAGATTCGCCAAGAACAGTGAACAAAAGCGCCACGCGCGTTCAGCTGTTTTATAATCAATTTCAGCTTTAAATTAAGTATCCATGTTCTTATAAAGGAAGCATAGATAATTGTTCATTTTAAAATGCCACAGTACTTGCATATTAAAATGCCACAGTACTTGCATATTATAACGCCACAGTACTTGCATATTGAAATGTCACTGTACTTGCATATTAAAATGCCACAGTACTTGCATATTAAAATGCCACAGTACTTGCATATTAAAATGCCACAGTGATTACATATTAAAATGCAGTATGCATTTGTTCTAGAGGGGTGTCTAAGATTTATACAGTGCTGAATCGTGACTTTAAGTTATTAATATTTGATTAGTATCACCAACAAAGCGTCATGCGTCATTGTGTATGTGGGTGTCTGTATGACTGTGTGTATGTAGGTCTCTGTATGGCTGTGTGTATGTAGGTCTCTGTATGGCTGTGTGTATGTGGGTGTTTGTATGTATGTGTGTATGTAGGTCTCTGTATGGCTGTGTGTATGTAGGTCTCTGTATGGCTGTGTGTATGTAGTGGCTGTATGGCTGTGTGTATGTAGGTCTCTGTATGGTTGTGTGTATGTAGGTGGCTGTATGGCTGTGTGTATGTTGGTGTATGTATGGCTGTGTGTATGTGGGTGGCTGTATGACTGTGTGTATGTGGGTTTCTGTATGGCTGTGTGTATGTAGGTGTCTGTATGGCTGTGTGTATGTGGGTGTCTGTATGACTGTGTGTATGTAGGTCTCTGTATGGCTGTGTGTATGTGGGTGTCTGTATGACTGTGTGTATGTGGGTGGCTGTATGACTGTGTGTATGTGGGTAGCTGTATGACTGTGTGTACGTATGTGGCTGTATGGCTTTATGTATGTGGGTGGCTGTATGACTGTGTGTATGTAGGTGTCTGTATGGCTGTGTGTATGTGGGTGTCTGTATAACTGTGTGTATGTGGGTATCTGTATGGCTGTGTGTATGTAGGTCTCTGTATGGCTGTGTGTATGTAGGTCTCTGTATGGCTGTGTGTATGTAGGTCTCTGTATGGCTGTGTGTATGTAGGTCTCTGTATGGCTGTGTGTATGTAGGCGTCTGTATGACTGTGTCTATGTGGGTGTCTGTATGACTGTGTGTATGTGGGTGGCTGTATCAATGTGTGTATATGGGTGGCTGTATGGCTTTATGTATGTGGGTGGCTGTATGACTGTGTGTATGTAGGAGTCTGTATGGCGGTGTGTATGTGGGTGTCTGTATGACTGTGTGTATGTGGGTGTCTGTATGGCTGTGTGTATGTAGGTCTCTGTATGGCGGTGTGTATGTAGGTCTCTGTATGGCTGTGTGTATGTAGGTGGCTGATGGCTGTGTGTATGTAGGTCTCTGTATGGCTGTGTGTATGTAGGTCTCTGTATGGCTGTGTGTCTGTAGGTGGCTGCATGGCTGTGTGTGTGTAGGTTTCTGTATGGCTGTGTGTATGTAGGTGGCTGTAAGGCTGTGTGTATGTGGGTGTCTGTATGTATGTGTGTATGTATGTCTCTGTATAGCTGTGTGTATGTGGGTCTCTGTATGGCTGTGTGTGTGTAGGTCTCTGTATGGATGTGTGTATGTGGGTGGCTGTATGACTGTGTGTATGTGGGTGGCTGTTTGACTGTGTGTATGTGGGTGTCTGTATGGCTGTGTGTATGTGGGTGTCTGTATGGATGTGTGTATGTGGGTGTCTGTATGACTGTGTGTATGTAGGTTTCTGTATGGCTGTGTGTATGTGGGTGGCTGTATGACTGTGTGTATGTGGGTGTCTGTATGGCTGTGTGTATGTAGGTGTCTGTATGGCTGTGTGTATGTAGGTCTCTGTATGGCTGTGTGTATGTAGGTGTCTATATGACTGTGTGTATGTAGGTAGCTGTATGACTGTGTGTACGTGGGTGTCTGTATGTATGTGTGTATGTAGGTCTCTGTATGGATGTGTGTTTGTGTGTGGCTGTATGGCTTTATGTATGTGGGTGGCTGTATGCCTGTGTGTATGTAGGTGTATGTATGACTGTGTGTATGTGGGTGTCTGTATGGCTGTGTGTATGTAGGTCTCTGTATGGCTGTGTGTATGTAGGTCTCTGTATGGCTGTGTGTATGTAGGTCTCTGTATGGCTGTGTGTATGTAGGTCTCTGTATGGCTGTGTGTATGTAGGTGTCTGTATGACTGTGTGTATGTGGGTGTCTGTATGACTGTGTGTATGTGGGTGGCTGTATCAATGTGTGTATGTGGGTGGCTGTATGGCTTTATGTATGTGGGTGGCTGTATGACTGTGTAATGTAGGTGTCTGTATGGCGGTGTGTATGTGGGTGTCTGTATGACTGTGTGTATGTGGGTGTCTGTATGGCTGTGTGTATGTAGGTCTCTGTATGGCTGTGTGTATGTAGGTCTCTGTATGGCGGTGTGTATGTAGGTCTCTGTATGGCTGTGTGTATGTACGTCTATGTATGGCTGTGTGTATGTTGGTGGCTGTATGGCTGTGTGTATGTAGGTCTCTGTATGGCTGTGTGTATGTAGGTGGCTGTAAGGCTGTGTGTATGTGGGTGTCTGTATGTATGTGTGTATGTATGTCTCTGTATAGCTGTGTGTATGTGGGTCTCTGTATGGCTCTGTGTGTGTAGGTCGATGTATGGCTGTGTATATGTGGGTGGCTGTATGACTGTGTGTATGTGGGTGGCTGTTTGACTGTGTGTATGTGGGTGTCTGTATGGATGTGTGTATGCGGGTGTCTGTATGTATGTGTGTATGTAGGTCTCTGTATGGCTGTGTGTATGTGTGTGTCTGTATGGCTGTGTGCATGTAGGTCTCTGTATGGGTGTGTGTATGTGGGTGTCTGTATGGCTGTGTGTATGTAGGTCTCTGAATGGCTGTATGTATGTAGATCTCTGTATGGCTGTGTGTATGTAGGTGGCTGTAAGGCTGTGTGTATGTGGGTGTCTGTATGTATGTGTGTATGTAGGTGTCTGTATGACTGTGTGTATGTGGGTGTCTGTATGACTGTGTGTATGTGGGTGTCTGTAAGGCTGTGTGTATGTGGGTGGCTGTATGGCTGTGGGTATGTGGGTGTCTGTATGGCTGTGTGTATGTGGGTGTCTGTATGGCGGTGTGTATGTGGGTGTCTGTATGGCTGTGTGTATGTAGGTCTCTGTATGACTGTGTGTAGGTCTATGTATGGCTGTGTGTATGTAGGTGGTTGTATGGCTGTGTGTATGTAGGTCTCTGTATGGCTGTGTGTATGTAGGTGGCTGTATGGCTGTGTGTATGTGGGTGTCTTTATGTATGTGTGTATGTGGATGTCTATATGGCTGTGTGTGTGTGGGTTTCTATATGGTTGTACGTATGTTGGTGTCTGTATATATGTGTATATGTGGGTGTTGGTATGTATACAGATGTCTCTGTGCGTCCGGTATAGATTGTACTGAATCGCACTGTACTAGATTTGTGTGGGATGATGATAGTGTAATCCCGAAGAAGTCTCTTGAATGTAAGGTCAACTTCAAGTTAATCAAAAGGTAAAATCACTATTATCGCGATAACTCAGGCTCTACTAAAGCGACCGTCATAAAATCTGGGTGCGACATTCGCCATTTGGGTATTGACGTCAGTTCAATTTGCCTGTGCGGTTCGTGGACGAGCACTAGCCTATGTGGCTTTATCAGCGCTGAGGTTCGTGAATATCACTGGCCCATATAGCTTTCTCAGTGCTGTGATTCGGGAATATCACTAGCCTATCTGGCTTTATCAGCGCTCTGGTTTGTGAATATCACTAGCCTATGTGGCTTTATCAGCGCTCTGGTTCGTGAATATCAGTAGCCCATGTGGCGTTATCAGCGCTGTGGTTCATGAATATCACTATGCTATGAGGCTTTATCAGCGCTATGGTTCGTGAATAGCACTAGCCTATGTGGCGTTATCCGTGCTCGGATTCATGAATATCACTAGCATATGTGGCTTTATCAGTGCTGTGGTTTGTGAATATCACTAGCCTATGTGGCTTTATCAGCGCTGTGGGTCATGATTATCGCTAGCCTATGCGGCTTTATAAGCTCTGTGGTTTGTGAATATCACTAGCCTATGCGGTTTTATCAGGGCTGTGGTTCATGAATATCACTAGTCTATGCGGCTTTATCAGCGCTGTGGTTCGTGAATATCACTAGCCTGTGTGGCTTTATCAGTACCGTAATTCATGAATATCACTAGCCTATGTGGCTTTATCAGCGCTGTGGTTTGTGAATATCACTAGTCTATGCGGCTTTATCAGCACTGTGGTTCGTGAATATCACTAGCCTATGCGGCTTTATCAGTGTTGTGGTTCATGAATATTACTAGCCTATGCGGCTTTATCAGCGCTGTGGTTTGTGAATATCACTAGTCTATGCGGCTTTATCAGCACTGTGGTTCGTGAATATCACTAGCCTATGCGGCTTTATCAGTGTTGTGGTTCATGAATATTACTAGCCTATGTGGCTTTATCAGGGCTGTGGTCCGTACATATCACTAGCCTATGCGGCTTTATCAGCACTGTGGTTCCTGAATATGACTAGCCTATGCAGCTTCATCAGCACTGTGGTTCATGAATATCACTAGCATATGCAGCTTTATCAGCGCTGTGGTTCATGAATATTACTAGCCTATGTGGCTTTATCAGGGCTGTGGTTCGTACATATCACTAGCCTATGCGGCTTTATCAGCACTGTGGTTCCTGAATATTACTAGCCTATGTGGCATTATCAGTGTTCTGGTTCGTGAATATCACTAGCTTATGTGGCTTTATCAGCACCGTGGTTTGTGACTATCACTAGCCTATGTAGCTTTATCAGTGCTGTGGTTCATGAATATCACTAGCCTATGTGGCTTTATCAGTGCTGTGGTTTATGAATATCACTAGCCTATGTGGCTTTGTCAGCACTGTGGTTTGTGGATATGACTAACCTATGTAGCTTTATCAGCGCAATCGTTCGTGAGTATCACTAGCCTATGTGCATTTATTAGCGCTGTGGTTTGTGAATATCACTAGCCTATGTGGCTTGATCAGCTCTGTTGTTTGTGAATATCACTAGCTTATGTCGCTTTATCAGCGCTGTGTTTTGTGAATATCACTAGCCTATGCGGCTTTATCAGTGCTGTGGTTCATGAATATCACTAGTCTATGCGGCTTTTTCAGGGCTCTGGGTCGTGAATATCACTAGTCTATGCGGTTTTATCAGTGCTGTGGGTCGTGAATATCACTAGCCTATGCGGCTTTTTCAGCGCTGTGATTTGTGAATATCACTAGTCTATGCAGCTTTATCAGCGCTGTGATTCGTCAATATCACTAGCCCATGCGGCTTTATCAGCACTGTGGTTCATGAATATCACTAGCCTATGTGGCTTTATCATCCCTGAGATTGGTGAATATCACTAGCCTATGCGGCTTTATCAACGCTGTGGTTTGTGAATATCACTAGTCTATGCGTCTTTTTCAGCACTGTGGTTCGTGAATATCCCTAGCCTATGCGGCTTTATCAGCACTGTGGTTCGTGAATATAACTAGTCTATGCGCCTTTATCAGGGCTGTGGTTCATGAATATCACCAGCCTATCCGGTTTTATCAGGGCTGTAGTTCGTGAATATCACTAACCTATGTGGCTTTATCAGTGCTGTGGGTTATGAATATCACTAGCCTATGCGGTTTTATCAGGGCTGTGGTTCCATGAATATCACTAGTCTATGCGGCTTTATCAGCGCTGTGGTTCGTGAATATCACTAGCCTATGTGGCTTTATCAGCGCTGTGGTTCGTGAATATCACTAGTCTATGCGGCTTTATCAGCACTTTGGTTCGTGAATATCAATAGCCTATGCGGCTTTATCAGCGCTGTGGTTTGTGAATATCACTAGTCTATGTGGCTTTATCAGCACTGTGGTTCGTGAATATCACTAGTCTATGCGGCTTTATCAGTCTTGTGGTTTGTCAATATTACTAGGCTATGCGGCTTTATCAAGGCTGTGGTTCGTGAATATCACTTGCCTATGTGGATTTATCAGCACTGTGGTTCCTGAATATCACTAGCCCATGTGGCTTTATCAGTGCTCAGGTTCATGAATATCACTAGCCTATGCAGCTTCATCCGCACTGTGGTTCCTGAATATCACTAGTCTATGCGGCTTTATCAGCGCTGTTGTTCGTGAATATCACTAGCCTATGTGGCTTTATCAGCGCTGAGGTTGGTGAATGTTATCAACATGGATGGGCAGCACTCCATCTCACTTAGTTAGATACATAGATGACATATTTTTCATTTGGAACACCAGTGAGAACGAACTACTTGAATTTCACGCACACATGTATTAAGAGCATCCCACAATAAAATTTGACTTTTTGTCTGTAGGTTTTCTGTATAGGCCCAATTTAAGCTTGTTATCTTCTTTGTATACCATTGTGTCCAAAATGGGATTTTTTCTGTTGAATATTCCAAGTCAAATTTTATTGTGGGATGCTCTTTATTCATGTATGCGTGAAATTCAAGTAGTTCGTTCTCACTGGTGTTCCAAATGAAAAATATGTCATCTATGTATCTAACTAAGTGAGATGGAGTGCTGCCCATCCATGTTGATAACATTCACCAACCTCAGCGCTGATAAAGCCACATAGGCTAGTGATATTCACGAACAACAGCGCTGATAAAGCCGCATAGACTAGTGATATTCAGGAACCACAGTGCTGATGAAGCTGCATAGGCTGTAGTTCCTGAATATAACTAGCCTATGGGGCTTTATCAGCGCTGTTGTTCGTGAATATCACTAGCCTATGTGACTTTATCTGCGCTCTGGTTCGTGAATATTACTAGCCTATGTGGCTTTATCAGTGGTGTGGTTCCTGAATATTACTAGCATATGCGGCTTTATCAGGGCTGTGTTTCGTGAATATCACTAGCCTATGGGGCTTTATCAGCACTGTGGTTCCTGAATATCACTAGCCTATGTGGCTTTATCAGCGCTGTGGTTCCTGAACATCACTAGCCTATGTGGCTTTATCAGCACTGTTGTTATCTCGTTTCATCAAATGGTGTGAAAAGAATTGCATTCTCAAAATCATGACCTTATCTTTTGGGAGACATTGGTAGATACACAGTCTGCAATCTGGGAACACAAGGAAACTGTAATAGAAATTGTCATAGGCTTGACTTATTCATACTCGAGCACTTTGTAGAACACTTTCAAACATATCGACAAAGTCCCCAGCATTCAAAGAATGGTATCTGTTTAACGACAGTGTACAAATCCTTCTGCAGAATATTCATTCGGTTAGAACGCGACAGTAATTGCTTTCTTCCCCTCAGTCGCCAGAGTCACATTTACCATAGAACATTACAACAAAGTGTGTAATCTTTATTCACGCTGCACACAAGTATGGGCACGCTGGACACCAGTTTGCTTGGCTGGTGGTTTTGCTGTCCCACAACATGATAACGTATTTCGTACACTTGGAACTGAAGAAGCCCGGACACGACACAGGACAGCATATAAAGGCAGGACTATTATCAGATCAGCAGAAACAGACGCTTTAGTTCTCGGTGTTCACTATTTCTGTAGTATTAATAATAGTAAGAAACTCTGGATTGAGCCTGAGACAGTGACTAAAGCTTTCTAGCTGCGACGTTATGTTCCAGTGCATTCAATTTGCATGACCGTGTCACCAGCATTCTGTCAAATACAGCCTGCTGTACATGCGATACCTGGATGTGATACTACATCTGCCTACCTCAGCAACGGCATAAAATACGTATTTAAGCTTCTGCGACATATGACATATGGTGGATAGCATTGGCGATACTACATCTGCCTACTTCAGGATCGACATGAAATACGTATTTAAGCTTCTGTGACATATGGCGGATGGCATTGGCGATACTACATCTGCATACTTCAGCATCGGCATGAAATACGTATTTAAGCTTCTGCAACATATGACATATGGCGGATGGCATTGACGATACTCCAACTGCCTACTTCAGCATCGGCATGAAATGCATATTTAAGCTTCTGTGACATATGGCGGATGGCATTGACGATACTACATCTGCCTACTTCAGCAACGGCATGAAATACGTATTTAAGCTTCTGTGACATATGGCGGATGGCGGATGGCATTGACGATACTCCAACTGCCTACTTCAGCATCGGCATGAAATACATATTTAAGCTTCTGCGACATATGGCGGATGGCATTGGCGATTTTCTGGCCCAGTTCAGGGTTGTGATTCCATTACAGATGCTAGAAAACTCATAGCATAGCATTACTATATGATCCCAGAGAAAAGTGCAAAGTGGATCACAAGAACTGTTATTACCTTCGTTGTGTTTAGCATGCCAGAATGATGTTAGTCCCATAGAGATGCCAACATGTAAAATGAGAATCCGGGAAAAATAAAATCTGGATGAACTCTGATCTTGTCATGCAAATCCTCTGGACTCCAATTGTTCACAGGACAGAAAACAGGATGACACGCATGTATGTACGACGATATTTTACAAAGGTTTAATTGTTTCTGAAGTACTAGCTGATCTCATCTGTACATCTGGTGGAAGAAGTATGTGTGGAATAAATTGTATGTGTAGTCGATAAAACCTACTATATACATAGTTGTGCCCCTACAATGGAAGCGGTGATTGCAAAAATAAGCACACATAATATAGTGGCATTGTGGATGACGAGTATTAGTAAAATGTAGGTAGATATTTCTTACAGAATGGTAAATGTAATCATGAACATCAAATAAAGTTATGCTTCGCAAAGGAGCATGTCACGATATTTACTTAAATGCCCATTCTTATATCATATTTTGGAATATGAAACACAGGTGAACTGAATATGACAGTTTCTTGCCATCTATTGCCATAATACAGTTGAGCGTGTCTATGATAGAAAGACGCTATCACAATGGTCACTAAGAAAGGTAGTCGCGTAAATCCACTGATTTGCAACAGAAAATAACGTTGGGCACTAAATGAGTGTAGTTTTTTCAAGACGAATGGTTTTAACCCTCGGGTAACACTACCATCACAGAGAGTGGCATTTCTGAGCAAGTGTTTTCTCTGACATTCGAGGGATCTATTCAGTCATTGGCCAGCATCTCTGCTTCGTTATCATCATCATCATCATCATAGCCGTCGTCATCATATACGCACACAAACGCGCACATGAATGTAAGAACACATCACAAATGTATATTTAACCCTTTGAAGACTGAATTCGCAGAATCTCAAATCAAGCTAATTAAGCAGGGTAACGGTTCAATATTGTGGAAGCAATTAGAATGGGAGCCCATGGCGTCATGGGCAGCAACAACCTCCATTCAAATTCGCTTTAAAATATTCAACACAATGTTTAGTAAACTATACATAGGTTTTCGAATTCTCACTTTTGGTTTGAAAGAGTTACTCGTGAGATCATCTGTTCTCAACCACTCTGACTCAAGTAGCTCAGTATCGATCTGACATAAACTTTATACTAGAAACGTAAGCGCGTAGACTACATGGATGCAAATGCCCCCATGTGCACTGCTTGAAGCACACAGATTGGAATTACAAAAAAGCAATTTTCCCTTCCGTAACATGCCGTCGTGGATTTAGTTTGATTTAGAAGGTATTAAACTGGATTTTGAGTCTGAATAAGTGGAAGTGCGTTAATGCAAGCAATTCCACTGTTTTCTTTCTCGTGCCGGGAAACGTCTTTCCAAATACCACTTGGTGCCGTTTTGGCTCGATTATACTGAATTTGCAATTCTGTATTAAGGTTATGTCACATAAAGTGCAATCCCGCTGAAAGTCAATTGATTGCAATAGCAATTTCAGCTCAGAGCATTGATCACATCTATAACCTTCAACATTTGAGCAGTTTTACTGCCAAGTCTATTTGCTCTGACCTTTGCACAGCGGCTACAAGATCGGATCTGTAATAGTAATAGAGGATTGACAAATTAGCCTCCGAGCCTAGATGCGAATCTGCCACCCGAGACTAGGCGCAACTCTGCCACCCGAGACTAGGCGCCACTCTGCCACCCGAGACTAGGCACGACTCTGCCACCCGAGACTGGGCATGACTCAGCCACCCGAGACTAGGTACGGCTCTGCCACCCGATACTAGGCATGGCTCTGTCACCCGAGACTAGGTGCGGATCTGCCACCCGCGACTAGGCGTAACTCTACCACTTTGAACTAGGCATGACTTTGTCACACGAGACTGGGCGTGACTCTGCCACTCGAGATTAGGCACAACTCTGCCACCCAAAACTAGGCGTGACTCTGCCATACGAGACTGGACGCGACTCTGCCACCCGAGACTAGGCGCCACTCTGCCACCCGAGACTAGGCGCCACGCTGCCACCCGAGACTAGGCG
The DNA here is from genome assembly GCA_034401795.1 of Chaetoderma sp. LZ-2023a. Taxonomy (NCBI): domain Eukaryota; kingdom Metazoa; phylum Mollusca; class Caudofoveata; order Chaetodermatida; family Chaetodermatidae; genus Chaetoderma; species Chaetoderma sp. LZ-2023a. Next base: position 1,080,436 of record CM067373.1, on the reverse strand, counting down.
CGACTCTGCCACCCGAGACTGGGCATGACTCAGCCACCCGAGACTAGACATGACTCTGTCACCCAAAACTAGGCGTGACTCTGCCATACGAGACTGGATGCGACTCTGCCACCCTAGACTAGGCACAACTCTGCCATCCGAGACTAGGCACGTCTCTGCCACCCGAGATTAGGCACGACACTGCCACCCAAGACTAGGCGCGGATCTGCCACCTGCGACTAGGCATAACTATGCCACTTGGGACTAGGCGTGACTCTGCCACATGAGACTAGGCATGACTCTGCTACCCGAGACTAGGCATGACTCTGCCACCCAAGACTAGGTGTGACTCTGCCACCCGAGATTAGGCACGCCTCTGCCATATAGCTTCTCGACATAGTGAAGCATGTGCAGTACTGCCTCTAGCTACATGTTATTTATTATTTTAAAGAAACCCCAAATGATTGATATTACTATCGTTGTTTATTTAGCTGTTTTTGCTAATGAGCTTATTCGCTTTCTGCATGTGGAGACTGTTTTACTAAATTGATGCTTATTACAAAACTGCAATATATCTAAGCTATTAGTGTGACTGGTCATCTAGTCTATGTACGTGTATGCTTCGACATGAGCAAAAATGCAAGTTCAAGTTCAAGTTCTCCTTATTACACCCAGGCCCTTGAGGGCATATGAGGGTAAAATGCACAGAATGATTGTGGCGAAGAGTATAAGCAGCACAGTAAAATGCATGTGTATAATATCTATAATTCCATGGCTGTGGTAGTAGTAGTAGTAGTAGTAGTAGTAGTAGTAGTAGTAGTAGTAGTAGTAGTATTAGTAGTAGTAGTAGTAGCAGTAGCAGTAGGAGCAGCAGCAGCAGCAGCAGCTGTAGCAACAGCAGCAGCAGCAATAGTAGAAGTAGCATTAGTAGCAGTACAATTTGATCTACTGGTATCAACATTATCAATATTTCATCATTCTCATCTCATCGTAGTAGTAGTAGTAGTAGTAGTAGTAGTAGTAGTAGTAGTAGTAGTAGTAGTAGTAGTAGTAATAGTAGTAGCAGCAGCATGGCAGTAGCAGCAGCAACAACAGCAGCAGCAGCATTAATAGTCGAAGTAAACGCACGCGTTTATTTAGCTCTGCAATTGCTGCCCGAATTTACTAGTTTCTAGTGCGATTTTGTAGATAAATTTTGTACACATATTTTGTATTAGTATTTCCTTTCAAACTTTGTTTAATTTGTAAATTCTTCTCTTTGTTGGAGCTGATTTTGTGTCTCCATTTTCTTAAGGCACTCCTCTTAGCTGCCATTTAATAGGGCTCCTCTTACTGTGGTTAATGCAATACATTTCTCCACGCGCCAGTATGCTATTTCTATAGTTTGTTGGCTAGCTCATTATATTTGGCAAGATCGCTGGAGTGAGTAGATTTAATTCCTTTGTCATTTGTAAGTGCAAGCCTAGTAGTTTGACTATATAAATCTTTATAGTCAGTTGGCTGTCCCCGGTAAACTCGAACAGACTAACAAATATATGACTGTAATACGTTAGTATGCATTAGGAAACCACTTTAATCGGTTAGGTGTTAGTGAACCACTTAATAAATGGTTCAAACTAACAAATATACGACTGTGCTCTCTATTCATATATTTGTTGGTAGACGTCAGGGTTTCAAAAGGGGCCACTATTTATTTAGTGTTTAGCTCTTTCCCCGACGTCTTGGTGTTATATATTTATATATTTGTATTATATATTGTAGTAGTATCGGTTTCCTCTTTTTGTAAAACACCATGGCAACCTATAAGCGTACCCTTAGCCTTAAAATAACAACTAATGGGTGGGTGTCACGGCTATCGACGTGTATCATGGGTTAAAGGACGTCGTTGGCACGGGACATGCTGCTTTGCAGGGGCTTATCAATGTTACTAAAACTGTAAAAGCTTCTAGAAGGTGTTCTTATTGTAAAGGGCGAAGTTTGTAATGTAGAGGAAATCGAGTCAGATAGGTTACTAGTGAAGATGAAAGCTCCACTAGAAATTCCAGATGACAGAATCATGAATGAACTCAAGAAGTATGGCAAAGTGCAAAAGATTGAATGGGAATCGTATCCCTTTGACAGAACGCTAGAAACGGTGTAAGACGCATCTGGTTTGATAAAGTTTATAGCCCTTTACCAAGCAGACGCTTGATGGCAGCTTTGGCCTGCCCTTATGGTATAGATCTGCCTAAGTACTGACCATTTGGCAACAGATTGTCCCAATCGAAACAAATGTTCGCTCTGTGGTTCAGTTGACCATTTTAAATGTCGCTGTCCAAAAAATCAAAACAAGCCCTCAGTATCAGGAGATAATCGCCCATTAAAGGATGCAACTGAGACAAATGCTTCTGAAGCAATCGCTACGGAAACTGTTGTTGTGATTCATGCCACTGAAAATGACACAAGCAAATCATCAAATCCTGTTACGGTAACTGCAGTTGATGAAATTCAAGTATTAGAGGAGGGTATAACCTTAAGTCAAGAAAATACTCAAAATGCAGTGGAGCCAAACGTGGCTGTAAAAGATACGCAGAAAAATGATGATCTTACAGAAGAGCCAGTTTAAAATTCCTTAGAAGATGAATTAAAATTAGGAGAGGATAAGTTTAGGACTCAGAAGATGGAGAGTTCAGTCGAATTTCCGCTAAGCCCGCATGATTTAAATCAGCTTGAAGATATGGTAAATGACGCTCCTGCCAAATGTAACTTAAGTAGCAATAAGCGTCATAAAGAAGACAATAGCTCAGAATCTGAGATTGAAGTAAATGTTATGGATGATGATACAATGCCAGTTGCAGAATCAGATGTGTCCATTCAAACACAGAGTTCACAGATGAAAGATGAAATGGCAATGTACCGATCAGAAGGGGGTGAAGTGTTAGTGCCATATGTAACGGCGAGAGGCGCGGAATATCGTCTGCTGCGCCATGATTCTTATATTTCCAAATATGAATATTTGTCTAGGAAACAATGAATTCGCAGGAAAATTAGGTAAATGGTCTAGGAAACGAGCTAAAGAAACCAAATCAAGTTAATCTAATGATGGCGGTTGTAAACATCATTTTACAAATTATGATTATCTGCACCATCAATTGCAGAGGATTAAATACCGAATTCAAGCAGCGCCACTTGCTTGAAGAATTAGCAAATGAGAGAGTTGATATTGCTTTTCTACAAGAGACCAACATTAAAAAAACGGAAGTGTATGAATCTCTCAAAGATATTTCAAAAGGGCAGATCTTTTATTCTTTATCACAAGATAATAGTGCAGGAGTGGCCATTCTTATCCTGCCCCGCTGTCTCAACTATGTTGACGTTATATCGTCGTCATCAGATACAAATGGACGATGGATTTGTGTATCAATTGATGTACTAAACACAAGTTTAAATTTGATGTGCCTTTATGCACCTACCTCTTATCAATTGCGCAGTGAATTTCTAAATGATGTTTCCACAATAATTCAAGACAGAACTCCTGAAAACCGAATTATGGGCGGTGACTTTAATTGCATATTAGATGAGGCTAAAGACAGAAACTCTAGGTCTAATTTTAATGACACATCGCATAATATTTTGAAACACATTTGTGAAAATAAAAGCTTGGTAGACACTTATCGGATTGAAAATCCAAAAGCCCGGGAATTTACTTGGTTTTCAACCGATGGAAGATTAGCTTCAAAGTTAGACAGGATCGATGTAGAACGATCACTGAAAGGTTAAATGTGTAAAACTAACATAAAACCAGTAACTTTCTCTGATCACAATATATTTTCCATCACATTAGATAATGGTGACTGGGTCAAACGAGGAGATGGATTTTGGAAACTTAATGTAGCATTGCTACGAGATAGTTGCTATCACAAATGTCTGGAAAGTTGTTGGAGGCATTGGGATGAAAGAAGAGGTTCGTATGAATGCATAACAAAGTGGTGGGAAGATGCTAAATCGGACCTGAAATATACTTCAAGGAAGTATTCCATCAGGAAAGCACAAGAAATACGAAAGCGTAAAAAGGCGCTTCAGAGGTCGTTGTGTAAAATTAATAACAAAATTAGTGATGGGGAATATAATTATTACGACCTATTAGTTAAATTAAAAGGTAGACTAAGTGAAGTAGAGCAATATTAGTTTAATGGCGCCAAAATAAGGTCAAGAGCACAAATGCACACCAGGGCAAAAAGCCTAAACGTTACTTTTGTAACTTGGAAAAAGCAAGAGGTATAGAGAAATTAATGCGCTCACTGAAGACTAATGATGGAGTATCAGTGTGCTCAAATGCAGACATGATGGAAACAGTATCCGAATTTTACAAATCATTGTATAAATCTAAGGGAAGCGGTGAAACTGCAACTATAGATGTTTTAGCTAATATAACGAAAAGACTTCCAGATTCATGTCGAGAAAGCTGTGACCAATCAATAACAATTGATGATTTGACAAAATCCCTCAAAGGTATGAAGTTAGAAAAGTCTCCTGGATGCGACGGACTTGCAGTTGAACTTTATCAAACATTCTGGCACATATTTGGGCCAGTATTAGAAGAAATAGCAACCATAATTTTTAAGCAAGGGCATCTCCCTCCATCGATGGCCCAAACATATGTTCGGCTTATATACAAGAGGGGTAACAGAAATCAAATACAGAATTATAGACCAATCTCTCACTCTGTGTAGATTATAAGATTATTACTCGGGCACTAACATTAACACTTGGCACTGTCCTAGGCGAAGTCATTGATGATGATCAAACCTGCTCTGTGCCAGGAAGATCAATAATAAACAACACTTTGCTTATACGGGACCTTATTCAATTAGTTGAAAAGGATTGTATCCCAGCAGCAATAATAGCACTTGATAACGAGAAGGCATTTGCCAGACTAGAATGGGATTTTTTGTTTAAGTCTTTAGACCATATCGGCTTTGGTTCAAGATTTATTAAATTGGTAAATATTTTATATACTGATATAACAAGTTGCTATTTAGTAAACAATCAGCTATCCGAACCTGTAGTGCTGGAACGAGGTATCAGACAGGGTTGCTCACTGTCCCTGCCTCTATTCGCCATAGCTATGGAATCGTTGGGGGCCACATTGAGGTAACGCAATGACTTTCAAGGAATATGTATACATGGCGTAGAAAGGCCACTAAAGGTTTCTCAATATGCAGATGATACGACTGTGTTTGTGGGTAAAATACGGATTTTAGAATTTTAAATGGAGTATTAAAAGATTTTCAAAAGGCATCAGGGCTTAAAGTCAATAAAGACAAATCTAAGGGCTTATTTTTGGGCGATTGGAAGGGCAGAACTGACAATGTGATGGATATTAACTGGTCAAATGATGTCATAAAGATTTTGGGTATTTACTTTAGTAGAGAACAAAATGTATTACTAAACTGGGAAGAAAGGCTATCCAAGCTAAAGTGTGCATTACTAAATTGTAAACGACGTTGCCTAACTGTCTTTGGCAGGACATTTGTCCTTAATAATTTTATTTTATCTTGGCTGTGGTATACCGCTTCTGTAGTTCATATGCCCAAATCAGTTGAATCAAAGATCAACACGTTACTTTTGTCCTTCTTATGGGAGGACAAAGCCCATTTAGTATCACAGTCAATCCGTACCAATGAAAAGCATGCCGGAGGCCTGGATTTGCTTAATGTTTTAGCAAAGTGTGCTTCTTTAAAATTGAAATTCTTGTATAAGTTACTCACTTCAAACTCATCTTGGTCAAGTGTTCCAAGGACACTTCTCCAAAGGTACGTAGACCCATTTCCAGTAGAATGGTTATTTTTGTGCAATAAACTGCCACCTAATCATCAAAAGATACCAAACACATATAAAGAACAGCTCGAAGCCATAAAAATATTTACACGATCAATGCCACAACCCAATTGTTGGGAAGATGCCTTAGAGAAACGTCTTTGGGGCAACGAGTTGATTCGTGGTAATGTTGATGTATTATATTTGCCCTCTATGGCCAAAAATGATATTCAATAGTTACGTGACTTGGTAAATCCGAAATCTCGTAAATGGATTGCGATGTAAGATGTAGCAAGAATAACATCAATGAGATATATTGATGCTCAGCGCTTATTTGTTAGAATAAAGAATGCAGTACCTGCTGTATGGTTCAAATTGTCGAAAGCACGTAGCAACATTGATATGTTGCAACCAACATTATGTCAGAGCATATAAAATACAACATGGCATCTAGAGACTGGTATAGAATCATAATGCAAAGTCGGAGACAGACTCCTATTGTGGTTAGGCATTGGAACAATTTAGGATGCACGCCAAAGAACTGGAAAAATGTCTGGAAAGCAATACATCTACCTTGTCTACCAGGAAATGCACGGGACCTGGCATGGCGATTACTCCATCGAAGCCTATGGGTCGGCCATCTTACTTATATGTGTAATATAACAGGTACAGACCAGTGCTTATTATGTAATACTGAGGAGAGAACGAGAGACAATCTATTTACTCAGGGTCGCATAACTACAGGCTTTTGGGTCATATCAATATGCTCCTTGCTAAATTTGGAACCAAATATGTGAATTTAGTGGCTGAAACAATTTTGTTCAAAGATTGCTCAACTATCGGACGAATCATTAATAGCAAGGAGAAATAATTGTTAATAACCCTGTTATATGTAGGAGTGTGGGCCATCTGGAAGCATCGGTGTTCAGAGGCCACAGATTAAAGCGGCAACAACCATCAAAGAGCCATACAAGCTATATTTCGATCATTGTTGTTAAACTGCATTCATTGTGAATTTTACAGGCTAGTAGAACATGGGAGAGAAAGTAGATTTAAAGATGTATGGTGTAAAACTGGCCTAGTATCAATTGAATATGGATATCTAAAAATATCAGAAGCGGAACTTATATAAGCTAGCACACTCGCTGCTTGCTGTATATTGATAAATGCTATTTTAATTTAATTTAATTGCCTTTATTTTAAAATTGTAATGCCTTAGGAGACTCTAATCTTGACGAATATCCTAACCTTGGGAATCAGTATATTTTAATATCAAATGAGCATTGTGTTAATATTCTGAAGGCGGTCCGATTTTCAAGTTAACAGCGTGTGATATCTTACAATTAGCTTCCTGTTGTAAATGTTTACTGTAGGTGTATTTGTTCCAGGGTAATATGCAAAAACTTACAATGAAGTAAATTTATAATGTGAACCCAAAGCGCCATCTATGTAGTCATAGTTTGTATACTTTTGCTTTGTGCATTATATTACATAAAGGCTACTAAGTCCGCCGGCATTAAGAATCGGCTAACTGGCGTCAATGAGTGACTTTTTGTTACTTATTGACGAGTCACCTCGCCACTTGTTGGTGAGCTGCACACGCCATTTGGCCCTACTACTATATGGCGTGCTACGTTAAACTACATATGATCTACTTAGCCTGCCGGTCATGAATCGGCTCAATGGCGTCACTGAGTAGCAGTAGCTTACTGCTAATTACTGATGAGTCGCTTTACCCCTTGTTGGTTAGCTATGCTCGCCGTTTGGGCCTACTACTACACGGTGTGCAAATAGTAATGGCGTTGCTGGATTATGTTATGTTATCAGCTCTTTATTAATTGTGTTTTCTATGTAGTTATGCCACGGTTGTGGTATATGATAATCAAGTATTTTAGCATGCACTGTTTTGATATGTTAGGTTTGTATTGTTATTCTATTAATAAAGTCTGCTATTTCATCCAATTTTTATGGGGATTTGCAAGCCTTTTTTAAAGGAGTTCCGCGATGAAGTGTATCCGACTGCGTCAGCGTCGGATTTTCAACAAAAAAAAATGTGTAGTAGTAGTAGTGATAGTAGCAGTAGCAGTAGCAGCAGTAGTAGTAGTAGTAGTAGTAGCAGTAGTAGTAGTAGTAGTAGTAGTAGTAGTAGTAGTAGTAGTAGTAGTAGTAGTAGTAGTAGTAGTAGTAGTAGTAGTAGTAGTAGTCGAAGTGAACGTAGGCGTTTATTTAGCTCTGCAATTGCTGCCGGAATTTGCTAGTTTCTAGCGCGATTTTGTAGATACATTTTATACATATATTTCGTATTAGTATTTCCTTTCAAACTTTATGTTTAATTTGTAAATTCTTGTCTTGGTTGGAGCGGATTTTGTGTCTCAATTTTCTAAAGGCACGCCTCTTAGTTTCTCCAGCGCCAGTATGCTATTTCTATAGTTCGTTGGCTAGTGCATTATATTTGGCAAGATCGCTTGAGTGAGTTGATTTTATTCCTTTGTCATTTGTAAGCGCAAGCCTAGTTCTTTAATTATATAAATCTTTATAGTCAGTTGGCTGTCCCCGGTCAACTCTAACAGACTAACAAATATATGACTGTACTATCTATTCATAAATCTGTTAGTATACTTTAATCGGTTAGGTGTTAGTGAACCACTTAATAAGTGGTTCAAATTAACAAATATACGACTGTACTATCTATTCGTATATTTGTTGGTAGGCGTCAGGGTTTCAAAAGGGGACACTATTTATTTAGTGCTTACCTCTTTCCCTGCCGTCTTGGTATTATATATCTGTATTATCTCCCTTTATATGTTGTAGTAGTATGGGTTTCCTTTTTTTATTAAAACAACATGGCAACCTCTTATAAGCGTACCCTGAGTCTTAAAATCACGACAAAGGCTTGGGGTGTTTCGGCAATTGAGGTGCATCATGGGTTGAAGGACGTAGTTGTGGCAAGGCCACGTGTCCTTCAAGGTCTCATTAACGTTTCCAAATCCGTATGGAATGTCACCGTGGTTAATGAAAGTGTGAAGGAAGAGTTGCTCGATGAGGTCCTTGTCATGAAGGGAGAGGTATGCAATGTGGAGAAAATAGATTTTGATCGTCTATTAGTTAAGATGAAGGTTCCGTTAGAGATCTCAGATGAACGGGTTATCAATGAATTGATCAAGTATGGCAAAGTAGAAAAAGTAGAACACGAGACCTATCCATTTTATCGAACCTTAGAAAATGGAATCAGAAGAATTTGGTTCGAAAAGGTAGTACAACCTCTCCCAAGTAAGGTCGCGGTAGATGGTTTATTTATGGTACAGGGGGCAAATCAAAGAGTCTGGAATCTGCTTAAGCACAGAACATCTTGCAACAGATTGCCCTAACAAAAGCAAATGTCTAGTTTGTGGGTCATCTGATCATTTTAAGTGGCGATGCCCGGAGAACAAATCTGTCAAAGAGGGTGCTGATAAAATTGCAGAGCAAGTTGTTTCTAAAGAAAATGTCATAGAGCCGGTAGTTGCTGGGATTGTAGCTGAAATCCATGTTAATGAGACGCATGTTTCTAAAGAAAATATCATAGAACCGGTAGTTGCCGAGACTGTAGCTGAAGTCCATGTTAATGAGAAGCATGGTGAAAAACCAAAGAATCCAATTGCAGTAGTTGCAGGTGATGAAATAGAGGTTCTAGATGAGGGGATAAGTCTTACTCCAGTAACAAGTCAATCCAAGTCTGATGTCAGGGAGGTTAATTCCACACAAGTTGAAGATGATGATCAATACCCTCTGGAAGAAAGTTTTAATTTACGACAAGTAAAATTCAGGTCACAAGATACTGAAATTAACTTTGATTTTCCACTAAGTACACTCAATCTAGACGATTTGAATAATATAGAGAATGTAATTGGTGTCTCCGGACGATTGAGTGGAACAAAGCGACTGAAAGATGGAGACAGTTCTGAATCAGAAATAGAGGAAAGTGATATAGAAGACGATAATATGTCTTCAACAGCACTAGATAACATCACTGAGAACTTAGTAATGGGTGGTGACTTTAATTGTGTCGTAGATAAGGAAAATGACAGGAATGCAACTTCAACTTATACTGATACATCACATAGACTCTTAAAACAAATATGTGATAATGAAAATTTAGTTGACACCTATAGAATATCAAAACCTCACGGTAAAGATCTTACATGTTTTTCGGCAGATGGTAAAGTTGGGACAAGGATCGACAGAATTTATGTGAATAGTTTGTTGACAGGGTACTGGAGAGATGTTAATATTAAGCCAGTCGCATTCTCAGATCACAACATGGTTTGTGTAACCTTTGTCAATGCTGATTGGGTAACAAAATGGGTCGGGTTTTGGAAATTAAACACAACACTGTTGGGAGAAGAATTTTATAAGAATAATATAGAGAGTTGTTGGCAGCATTGGATTAATAGAAAAGCATCATATAAGAGTACAATGCAATGGTAGGAGGATGTAAAACTGAATTTAAAGTATGTTTCCCGACAGTATGCTATTAGAAAAGCACGGCAAAAACGCAAATGCAAGAAAACACTTCATCGATCACTGATGAAAATTAATGCTAAAGTAAATAATGGTGAAAATAATTATTATGAATTACTGGTTAAAATTATAAGTAAAATAAGAGCTATAGAACAATATGAGTTTGAAGGTGCACACATTAGAGCAAGAGCCCAGATGCATGCAGAATGGGAAAAGCCAACCCGATATGTTTGCACATTAGAAAAAGCATGGGCAATAGATAAGGTGATGTGCTCATTAAACATGCCGGATGGTTCAACCATCTTTACCAACAATGAAATGAGTACTATTGCATGCAATTACTATGAGTCATTGTACAAGTCAGAAGGAATTGATGAAGATGCAAAATTGGATTTGCTAGCAAATATAGACAAAAAAGTGTCAGACACAGGCAGTGAATTCTGTGATCAACCCTTAACACTAGAAGATTTAACTAAATCCCTCAAAGGCATGAAACTAGAAATATCACCTGGGTGTGATGGCCTTCCAGTTGAATTTTACCAAACCTTTTGGCACCTTGTAGGTTCACTAATGGAAGAACTAGCCACTGAAATCTTTGATAAAGGACATTTACCACCAACCATGGCTAGGGCATACGTAAGGCTCTTAGATAAACGAGATGACAGACGTCTAATATTCAGAATTACAGACCAATTTCTCTACTATGTGTAGACTACAAAATAATATCCAGAGCACTAGCATTGAAACTTGGTAGTGTTTTAGGTGAAATTATTGGAACAGATCATACATGTGCTGTGCCTAGGAGGACAATTTTAACCAACACCATGTTAATAAGAGACCTTATACAATTGGTTGAGAAGGATAGCATCCCTTCAGCTGTGATTGCCTTGGACAACGAAAGGGCATTTGACCGTGTGGAATGGGATTTTATTTTTAATTCTTTGCAATCGTTTGGCTTAGGCACAAACTTTATTAAATGGGTTAAGATTTTATATACGGATATCAATAGTAGCTATTTAGTGAACAATCAATTATCCAGAGAAATTGTCTTAGAACATGGTGTTAGACAGGGGTGTTCCCTATCGCCATTATTATTTGTTATTGTGATGGAATCCCTTGGCATAGCATTGAGGCAAAATAATAACTTTCAAGGCATATGGATCCGTGGCATAGAAAGACCACTTAAGCTGTCACAATATGCTAATGACACTACTGTGTTTGCTAGTTCAAACAATGATTTTACACTTTTAAACCAAATACTAGAACAGTTCCAAAATGCATCTGGCTTGAAAATCAATAAAGGAAAATCCAAAGGATTATTTTTGGGGCCATGGAAAGAGCGGAATGACCAACCACTTGAAATCAATTGGTCTAATGATACCATTAAGATTTTAGGCATCTATTTTAGCAGGAAACCGAATACAGCACAAAATTGGGATGAACGAGTATCTAAGCTTAAGAGAATATTAGCAAATTGGAAGCATCGTCGTCTTTCAATTTTTGCTAGAGTGTTTGTTGTCAACAACTTGGTATTATCTGCGCTATGGTATACAGCATCTGTTGTACACATGCCAAAACATGTAGAAAAGGAGGTTAACCAGTTGATATTGTCATTCATATGGGAAGAAAAGGGTCATTTAGTTTCGCAGCGTGTTTTCAATAATGCTAAGTTAGAAGGAGGACTTTATTTAATTGATCTTAAAGTGAAATGTGTTTCTTTAAAGCTAACATTTGTGAATGATCTTATTACATCAGATGCGACGTTGGCGTGGGCATGTGTTTCACGAGCTCTCGTGGAGAGAATTGTAGAACCATTTCTGGCGTAGTGTGTTTTTACCTCAAAGAAGCCACCTCCAAATAGCAAAATGATACCAGATGTGTTTAAAGATCAAGGTAAGGAGTTAGAAATATTTGACAGATACATGCCCCCGCCTACGTGCTGGAAGGAAGTACTAGAGCAGCAATTGTGGGGCAATAGTAATATATGTTATAATAATGCAGTACTTTATCTACCGCCCTTTGCAAAATATGGCATTCTACGTTTGTCTGATATGACACCCCCCCAAACACGTAAATGGATTTCAATGCAAGAAGTAGCTAGAAAAACACATATGAGGCATATAGATACCCAGCGGTTACTAAAAAAATAAAACATTCTGTACCAATTAAATGGGTTTATCTGCCAAATGTAAATCATAATAGTTTGACTCCGCAGCCTGCACTAGTTCTTAATGATGAGATGTTAAAATACGAAATGAGGTCCAAGGAATGGTAGCACGTTATGAGACGAAAACAAGTAACACCTCCCATAGAAATTAAGAGATGGGATGACTCAAGCTATAAACCATCCAGTTGGAAAAATGTATGGAAAATCTTACATTCTCCATACATACCACATATCGCTCATGATTTATTGTGGCGATTACTACATCGACGGCTATGGGTGGGACACTTGATATACAAGTGCAATATAACGATTTCTGATAGGTGCTACTTATGTCAAACAGACGAGGAAACAATCGAGCATTTATTTGCAGAATGTCCAATATCATCAAAATTGTGGGAGTATATCAGCCAAATCTTGGCACAATTTGGAGCTAAGCCCATTGTTCTAGAAACACCTGTAGTCTTATTTAGAGAATTTGGATCAAGCGGTGTAAATATCACAAAGTCTGATAAGACTATTTTAATAACAATGCTAACCATAGGTGTTTGGGCCATTTGGAAACATCGGTGTGCGCAGATGTGCGCAGACGAAAAATCCATCTATGGGCAATCACAATAGAGCAATAACGGCAATACTTCGTTCATTGCTGCTGAATCATATTCCTTGCGAATATTTTAGATTAAAACAGCATGGTAAAGAAAAAGTATTCAAGGATATATGGTGCAAAACAAACAAAGTTTCAATAAAATTGGGAACTGTAAAAATAAATGAGCCTGCACTAGCATAAATCATTCAATTACTATGACTGTTTTATCTGTGTGTTTTAATTGATCTGTGTTTTGTAATTCATTTTAGTCTGCATTTTGATATTATTATGTTTAATAATTCATGTTAACAAATAAACAGACTGGGGTAATTTAATAATCAATCGTTAAAGTAAGTTGTCATTGAATTATAAAATAGCCCCCGGTAATCAGCATATCATGGGCACTGTGTGATACATCAACAATCACCACCAGCATCTCATGGACACTGTGCATATGCTTCAACAATCGACATCAGCATATCATGGAGACTATGCTGGATCAACAATTACCACCAGCATATCATGGACACCATGGAGCATCAACAATCACCACCAGCATCTCATAGACACTGCGCGATACCTAAAAAATCAACATCAACATGTAAGGGACACCATGCTATATCAACAATCACCATCAGCATATCGTGGGCACCGTGCGATACATCAACAATCAAATTCAGCGTATCATGGACACTGCGTGATACATCAACAATCACCATTAGCATATCATGGGCACTGTGAGATACATCAACAATCACCAGCAGCATATCATGGACACTGTGCGATACATCAACAATCCATATCAGAAAATCATGGACACTGCGTGATACATCAACAATCACCATCAGCATATCATGGATACCGTGCGATACATCAACAATCACCACCCACATATCATGGACACCACGCGATACATCAACAATCACCATCAGCATATCTTGGACACCACGCTACATCAACAATCACCACCAGCATATCATGGATACCGTGCGATACATCAACAATCAATATCATCATATCATGAACACTGCGTGATACATCAACAAACACCATCAGCATATCTTGGATACCGTGCAATACATCAACAATCACCACCAGCATATCATGGATACTGTGCGATACATCAACAATCACCATCATCATATCATGGACAACATGCTACATCAACTATCACCACCAGCATATCGTGGGCACCGGGCGATACATCACCAATCACCACCAGCATATCGTGGACACTGTGCCATACATCAACAATCACCATCAGCATGTCATGGACACCATGCTACATCAACAATCACCATCAGCATGTCATGGACACCCTGCGATACATCAACAATCACCATCAGCATATCATGGCCACCATGCTACATCAACAATCAACATCAGCATATCATGCACGCCATGCTACATCAACAATCAACATCAGCATATCATGGGCACCGTGCGATACATCAACAATCACCATCAGCATATCATGGGCACTGCACGATACATCAACAATCAACATCAGTATATCATGGACACCGTGCGATGCATCAATAATCACCACCAGCATATCATGGCCACCATGCTACATGAACAATCACCATCAGCATATCATGAACACTGCGTGCTACATGAACAATCACCATCAGCAGATCATCAAGAATCGCCGTCAGCATATCATGTACACAGTGCGATATATCAACATTCACCATCAGTATATCATGGACACCGTGCGATACATCAACAATCACAACCAGCATACCATGGGCACCACGCTACATCAACAATCATCATCAGCGTATCATGAACACTGCGTGCTACATCAACAATCACCATCAGCATATCATGGACACAGTGCGATACACCAACAATCACCATCAGCATATCATGGGCACCGCGCAATATGTCAACAATCAACATCAGCATATCATGGACACCATGCGAGACATCGACAATCACCAACAGCATATCATGGCCACCATGCTACATCAACAATCACCATCAGCATATCATGAACACTGCGTGCCACATGAACAATCACCATCAGCATATCATGAACACGGCGCTACATCGACAATCACCATCAGCATATCATGGACACCGTGCGATACATCAACAATCGCCATCAGCATATCATGTACACAGTGCGATACATCAACATTCGCCATCAGCATATCATGAGCACGGTGCGATACCTCAACAATCAGCATCAGCATATCATGGACACCATGCGATACATCAACAATCACCATCAGCATATCATGGACACCACGCTACATCAACAATCACCATCAGCATACCATGGGCACCGCACGATACATCAACAATCACCATCAGCATATCATGGGCACCGCTCGATACATCAACAATCACCATCAGCATCAATGGGCACCGCACGATACATCAACAATCACCATCAGCATACCATGTGCACCGCACGATACATCAACAATCACCATTAGCATACCATGAGCACCACACGATACATCAACAATCACCATCAGCATATCATGGGCACCGCACGATACATCAACAATCACCATCAGCATATCATGGACACCGCATGATACATCAACAATCACCATCAGCATATCATGGCCACCATGCTACATCAACAATCACCATCAGCATATCATGGGGACCGCATGATCCATCAACAATCACCATCAGCATATCATGGACACCATGCTACATCAACAATCACCATCAGCATATCATGAACACTGCGTGCTACATGAACAATCACCATCAGCATGTCATGAACACGGCGCTACATCGACAATCACCATCAGCATATCATGTACACAGTGCGATACATCAACAATCGCCGTCAGCATATCATGTACACAGTGCGATACATCAACATTCACCGTCAGCATATCATGGACATCGGGGGATACATCAACATTCACCATCAGCATACCATGGACACCGTGCGATATATCAACATTCACCATCAGCATATCATGGACACCGTGCGATACATCAACAATCACCACCAGCATACCATGGGCACCACGCTACATCAACAATCACCATCAGCATATCATGGACACCGTGCGATACATCAACAATCACCATCAGCATATCATGGGCACGGCCCGATACCTCAACAATCACCATCAGCATATCATTGGCACCGCGCGATATGTCAACAATCACCATCAGCATATCATGGGCACCAGGCTACATCAACAATCATCATCAGCATATCATGAACACTGCGTGCTACATCAACAATCACCATCAGCATAGCATGGACACCATGCGATACACCAACAATTACCATCAGCATATCATGGGCACCGCGCGATATGTCAACAATCAATATCAGCATATCATGGACACCATGCGATACATCGACAATCACCAACAGCATATCATGGCCACCATGCTACATCAACAATCACCATCAGCATATCATGAACACTGCGTGCCACATGAACAATCACCATCAGCATATCATGAACACGGCACTACATCGACAATCACCATCAGCATATCATGGACACTGCCCGATACATCAACAATCAACATCAGCATATCATTGACACCGTGCAGTACATCAACATCTATCATCAGCGTATTGTGGGCACCGTACGAAACATCAACAATCACGATCAGTGTATCGTGAGCACCGTATGATACATCAACAATCACCATCAACATGGACACTGCGCGATACGTCAACAATCACCATCAGCATATCATGGCCACCACGCTACAGCAACAATCACCACGACCATATCATGAGCACCACGCTACATCAAGAATCATCATCAACATATCATGGACACCGTACGATACATCAACAATCACCATCAACATATCATGGACACCGCACGATACATCAACAATCACCATCAGCATACCATGGGCACCGCACGATACATCAACAATCACCATTAGCATACCATGGGCACCGCACGATACATCAACAATCACCATCAGCATATCATGGGCACCGCACGATACATCAACAATCAACATCAGCATATCATGGTCACCGTGCAATGCATCAACAATCACCACCAGCATATCTTGGACACCATGCGATACATCAACAACCATCACCAGCATATCATATGCACCATGCTACATCAACAATCACCATTAGCATATCATGCACACTGCCCGATACATCAACAATCACCACCAGCATATCATGGACACCGCACGCTACATCAACAATCACCATCAGCATATCATCTGCACTGCATGATACATCAACAATCAACATCAGCATATCATGGGCACCGTACGATAATCAACCATCAACATCAGCATATCATGGACACCACGCTACATCAACAATCAACATCAGCATATCATGGACACCACGCTACATCAACAATCAACATCAGCATATCATGGACACCGCACGCTACATCAACAATCAACATCAGCATATCATGGTCACCGTGCAATGCATCAACAATCACCACCAGCATATCTTGGACACCATGCGATACATCAACAACCATCACCAGCATATCATATGCACCATGCTACATCAACAATCACAATCAGCATATCATGAACACTGCGTGCCACATGAACAATCACCATCAGCATATCATGAACACGGCACTACATCGACAATCACCATCAGCATATCATGGACACCGTGCGATACATCAACAATGGCCATCAGCATATCATGGACACCGTGCGATACATCAACAATCACCATCAGCATATCATGGACACCACGCTACCTCAACAATCACCATCAGCATACCATGGGCACTGCACGATACATCAACAATCACCATCAGCATATCATGGGCACCGCACGATACATCAACAATCACCATCAGCATCCATGGGCACCGCACGATACATCAACAATCACCATCAGCATACCATGGGCACCGCACGATACATCAACAATCACCATCAGCATATCATGGGCACCGCACGATACATCAACAATCACCATCAGCATATCATGGACACCGCACGCTACATCAACAATCAACATCAGCATATCATGGTCACAGTGCAATGCATCAACAATCACCACCAGCATATCTTGGACACCATGCGATACATCAACAACCATTACCAGCATATCATATGCACCATGCGATACATCAACAACCATCACCAGCATATCATATGCACCATGCTACATCAACAATCACCATTAGCATATCATGCACACTGCCCGATACATCAACAATCACCACCAGCATATCATGGACACAGCATGATACATCAACAATCAACATCAGCATATCATGGGCACCGTACGATAATCAACAATCAACATCAGCATATCATGGACACCACGCTACATCAACAATCAACATCAGCATATCATGGACACCACGCTACATCAACAATCAACATCAGCATATCATGGACACCGCACGCTACATCAACAATCAACATCAGCATATCATGGTCACCGTGCAATGCATCAACAATCACCACCAGCATATCTTGGACACCATGCGATACATCAACAACAATCACCAGCATATCATATGCACCATGCTACATCAACAATCACCATTAGCATATCATGCACACTGCCCGACACATCAACAATCAACATCAGCATATCATTGACACCGTGCAGTACATCAACATCTATCATCAGCGTATTGTGGGCACCGTACGAAACATCAACAATCACGATCAGTGTATCGTGAGCACCGTATGATACATCAACAATCACCATCAACATGGACACTGCGCGATACGTCAACAATCACCATCAGCATATCATGGGCACCGCACGATACATCAACAATCACCATCAGCATCCATGGGCACCGCACGATACATCAACAATCACCATCAGCATACCATGGGCACCGCACGATACATCAACAATCACCATCAGCATATCATGGGCACCGCACGATACATCAACAATCACCATCAGCATATCATGGACACCGCACGCTACATCAACAATCAACATCAGCATATCATGGTCACAGTGCAATGCATCAACAATCACCACCAGCATATCTTGGACACCATGCGATACATCAACAACCATTACCAGCATATCATATGCACCATGCGATACATCAACAACCATCACCAGCATATCATATGCACCATGCTACATCAACAATCACCATTAGCATATCATGCACACTGCCCGATACATCAACAATCACCACCAGCATATCATGGACACTGCATGATACATCAACAATCAACATCAGCATATCATGGGCACCGTACGATAATCAACAATCAACATCAGCATATCATGGACACCACGCTACATCAACAATCAACATCAGCATATCATGGACACCACGCTACATCAACAATCAACATCAGCATATCATGGACACCGCACGCTACATCAACAATCAACATCAGCATATCATGGTCACCGTGCAATGCATCAACAATCACCACCAGCATATCTTGGACACCATGCGATACATCAACAACAATCACCAGCATATCATATGCACCATGCTACATCAACAATCACCATTAGCATATCATGCACACTGCCCGACACATCAACAATCAACATCAGCATATCATTGACACCGTGCAGTACATCAACATCTATCATCAGCGTATTGTGGGCACCGTACGAAACATCAACAATCACGATCAGTGTATCGTGAGCACCGTATGATACATCAACAATCACCATCAACATGGACACTGCGCGATACGTCAACAATCACCATCAGCATATCATGGGCACCGCACGATACATCAACAATCACCATCAGCATCCATGGGCACCGCACGATACATCAACAATCACCATCAGCATACCATGGGCACCGCACGATACATCAACAATCACCATCAGCATATCATGGGCACCGCACGATACATCAACAATCACCATCAGCATATCATGGACACCGCACGCTACATCAACAATCAACATCAGCATATCATGGTCACAGTGCAATGCATCAACAATCACCACCAGCATATCTTGGACACCATGCGATACATCAACAACCATTACCAGCATATCATATGCACCATGCGATACATCAACAACCATCACCAGCATATCATATGCACCATGCTACATCAACAATCACCATTAGCATATCATGCACACTGCCCGATACATCAACAATCACCACCAGCATATCATGGACACTGCATGATACATCAACAATCAACATCAGCATATCATGGGCACCGTACGATAATCAACAATCAACATCAGCATATCATGGACACCACGCTACATCAACAATCAACATCAGCATATCATGGACACCACGCTACATCAACAATCAACATCAGCATATCATGGACACCGCACGCTACATCAACAATCAACATCAGCATATCATGGTCACCGTGCAATGCATCAACAATCACCACCAGCATATCTTGGACACCATGCGATACATCAACAACAATCACCAGCATATCATATGCACCATGCTACATCAACAATCACCATTAGCATATCATGCACACTGCCCGACACATCAACAATCAACATCAGCATATCATTGACACCGTGCAGTACATCAACATCTATCATCAGCGTATTGTGGGCACCGTACGAAACATCAACAATCACGATCAGTGTATCGTGAGCACCGTATGATACATCAACAATCACCATCAACATGGACACTGCGCGATACGTCAACAATCACCATCAGCATATCATGGCCACCACGCTACAGCAACAATCACCACCACCATATCATGAGCACCACGCTACATCAACAATCATCATCAACATATCATGGACACCGTACGATACATCAACAATCACCATCAACATATCATGGACACCGCGCGATATGTCAACAATCAACATCAGCATATCATGGACACCATGCGATACATTGACAATCACCAACAGCATAGCATGGCCACCATGCTACATCAACAATCACGATCAGCATATCATGAACACTGCGTGCCACATGAACAATCACCATCAGCATATCATGAACACGGCACTACATCGACAATCACCATAAGCATATCATGGACACCGTGCGATACATCAACAATCGCCATCAGCATATCATGAGCACGGTGCGATCCCTCAACAATCAGCATCAGCATATCATGGACACCGTGCGATACATCAACAATCACCATCAGCATATCATGGACACCACGCTACATCAACAATCACCATCAGCATATCATGGTCACAGTGCAATGCATCAACAATCACCACCAGCATATCTTGGACACCATGCGATACATCAACAACCATTACCAGCATATCATATGCACCATGCGATACATCAACAACCATCACCAGCATATCATATGCACCATGCTACATCAACAATCACCATTAGCATATCATGCACACTGCCCGATACATCAACAATCACCACCAGCATATCATGGACACTGCATGATACATCAACAATCAACATCAGCATATCATGGGCACCGTACGATAATCAACAATCAACATCAGCATATCATGGACACCACGCTACATCAACAATCAACATCAGCATATCATGGACACCACGCTACATCAACAATCAACATCAGCATATCATGGACACCGCACGCTACATCAACAATCAACATCAGCATATCATGGTCACCGTGCAATGCATCAACAATCACCACCAGCATATCTTGGACACCATGCGATACATCAACAACAATCACCAGCATATCATATGCACCATGCTACATCAACAATCACCATTAGCATATCATGCACACTGCCCGACACATCAACAATCAACATCAGCATATCATTGACACCGTGCAGTACATCAACATCTATCATCAGCGTATTGTGGGCACCGTACGAAACATCAACAATCACGATCAGTGTATCGTGAGCACCGTATGATACATCAACAATCACCATCAACATGGACACTGCGCGATACGTCAACAATCACCATCAGCATATCATGGGCACCGCACGATACATCAACAATCACCATCAGCATCCATGGGCACCGCACGATACATCAACAATCACCATCAGCATACCATGGGCACCGCACGATACATCAACAATCACCATCAGCATATCATGGGCACCGCACGATACATCAACAATCACCATCAGCATATCATGGACACCGCACGCTACATCAACAATCAACATCAGCATATCATGGTCACAGTGCAATGCATCAACAATCACCACCAGCATATCTTGGACACCATGCGATACATCAACAACCATTACCAGCATATCATATGCACCATGCGATACATCAACAACCATCACCAGCATATCATATGCACCATGCTACATCAACAATCACCATTAGCATATCATGCACACTGCCCGATACATCAACAATCACCACCAGCATATCATGGACACTGCATGATACATCAACAATCAACATCAGCATATCATGGGCACCGTACGATAATCAACAATCAACATCAGCATATCATGGACACCACGCTACATCAACAATCAACATCAGCATATCATGGACACCACGCTACATCAACAATCAACATCAGCATATCATGGACACCGCACGCTACATCAACAATCAACATCAGCATATCATGGTCACCGTGCAATGCATCAACAATCACCACCAGCATATCTTGGACACCATGCGATACATCAACAACAATCACCAGCATATCATATGCACCATGCTACATCAACAATCACCATTAGCATATCATGCACACTGCCCGACACATCAACAATCAACATCAGCATATCATTGACACCGTGCAGTACATCAACATCTATCATCAGCGTATTGTGGGCACCGTACGAAACATCAACAATCACGATCAGTGTATCGTGAGCACCGTATGATACATCAACAATCACCATCAACATGGACACTGCGCGATACGTCAACAATCACCATCAGCATATCATGGCCACCACGCTACAGCAACAATCACCACCACCATATCATGAGCACCACGCTACATCAACAATCATCATCAACATATCATGGACACCGTACGATACATCAACAATCACCATCAACATATCATGGACACCGCGCGATATGTCAACAATCAACATCAGCATATCATGGACACCATGCGATACATTGACAATCACCAACAGCATAGCATGGCCACCATGCTACATCAACAATCACGATCAGCATATCATGAACACTGCGTGCCACATGAACAATCACCATCAGCATATCATGAACACGGCACTACATCGACAATCACCATAAGCATATCATGGACACCGTGCGATACATCAACAATCGCCATCAGCATATCATGAGCACGGTGCGATCCCTCAACAATCAGCATCAGCATATCATGGACACCGTGCGATACATCAACAATCACCATCAGCATATCATGGACACCACGCTACATCAACAATCACCATCAGCATACCATGGGCACTGCACAATACATCAACAATCACCATCAGCATATCATGGGCACCGCACGATACATCAACAATCACCATCAGCATCCATGGGCACCGCACGATACATCAACAATCACCATCAGCATACCATGGGCACCGCACGATACATCAACAATCACCATTAGCATACCATGGGCACCGCACGATACATCAACAATCACCATCAGCATATCATGGGCACCGCACGCTACATCAACAGTCACCATCAGCATATCATCGGCACTGCATGATACATCAACAATCAACATCAGCATATCATGGGCACCGTACGATAATCAACAATCAACATCAGCATATCATGGACACCACGCTACATCAACAATCAACATCCGCATATCATGTACACCACGCTACATCAACAATCAACATCAGCATATCATGGACACCGCACGCTACATCAACAATCAACATCCGCATATCATGGTCACCGTGCAATGCATCAACAATCACCACCAGCATATCTTGGACACCATGCGATACATCAACAACCATCACCAGCATATCATATGCACCATGCTACATCAACAATCACCATTAGCATATCATGCACACTGCCAGATACATCAACAATCAACATCAGCATATCATTGACACAGTGCAGTACATCAACATCTATCATCAGCGTATTGTGGGCACCGTACGAAACATCAACAATCACGATCAGTGTATCGTGAGCACCGTATGATACATCAACAATCACCATCAACATGGACACTGCGCGATACGTCAACAATCACCATCAGCATTTCATGGCCACCACGCTACAGCAACAATCACCACCACCATATCATGAGCACCACGCTACATCAACAATCATCATCAACATATCATGGACACCGTACGATATGTCAACAATCAACATCAGCATATCATGGACACCATGCGATACATCGACAATCACCAACAGCATATCATGGCCACCATGCTACATCAACAATCACAATCAGCATATCATGAACACTGCGTGCCACATGAACAATCACCATCAGCATATCATGAACACGGCACTACATCGACAATCACCATCAGCATATCATGGACACCGTGCGATACATCAACAATCGCCATCAGCATATCATGTACACAGTGCGATACATCAACATTCACCATCAGCATATCATGAACACGGTGCGATACCTCAACAATCAGCATCAGCATATCATGGACACCGTGCGACACATCAACAATCACCATCAGCATATCATGGACACCACGCTACATCAACAATCACCATCAGCATACCATGGGCACTGCACGATACATCAACAATCACCATCAGCATATCATGGGCACCGCACGATACATCAACAATCACCATCAGCATCCATGGGCACCGCACGATACATCAACAATCACCATCAGCATAACATGGGCACCGCACGATACATCAACAATCACCATTAGCATACCATGGGCACCGCACGATACATCAACAATCACCATCAGCATATCATGGGCACCGCACGATACATCAACAATCAACATCAGCATATCATGGTCACCGTGCAATGCATCAACAATCACCACCAGCATATCTTGGACAGCATGCGATACATCAACAACCATCACCAGCATATCATATGCACCATGCTACATCAACAATCACCATTAGCATATCATGCACACTTCCCGATACATCAACAATCACCACCAGCATATCATGGACACCGCACGCTACATCAACAATCACCATCAGCATATCATCTGCACTGCATGATACATCAACAATCAACATCAGCATATCATGGGCACCGTACGATAATCAACCATCAACATCAGCATATCATGGACACCACGCTACATCAACAATCAACATCAGCATATCATGGACACCGCACGCTACATCAACAATCAACATCAGCATATCATGGTCACCGTGCAATGCATCAACAATCACCACCAGCATATCTTGGACACCATGCGATACATCAACAACCATCACCAGCATATCATATGCACCATGCTACATCAACAATCACCATTAGCATATCATGCACACTGCCCGATACATCAACAATCAACATCAGCATATCATTGACACCGTGCAGTACATCAACATCTATCATCAGCGTATTGTGGGCACCGTACGAAACATCAACAATCACGATCAGTGTATCGTGAGCACCGTATGATACATCAACAATCACCATCAGCATGGACACAGCGCGATACGTCAACAATCACCATCAGCATATCATGGCCACCACGCTACAGCAACAATCACCACCACCATATCATGAGCACCACGCTACATCAACAATCATCATCAACATATCATGGACACCGTACGATACATCAACAATCACCATCAACATATCATGGACACCGCACGATATGTCAACAATCAACATCAGCATATCATGGACACCATGCGATACATCGACAATCACCAACAGCATATCATGGCCACCATGCTACATCAACAATCACAATCAGCATATTATGAACACTGCGTGCCACATGAACAATCACCATCAGCATATCATGAACACGGCACTACATCGACAATCACCATCAGCATATCATGGACACCGTGCGATACATCAACAATCGCCATCAGCATATCATGTACACAGTGCGATACATCAACATTCACCATCAGCATATCATGAGCACGGTGCGATACCTCAACAATCAGCATCAGCATATCATGGACACCGTGCGATACATCAACAATCACCATCAGCATATCATGGACACCACGCTACATCAACAATCACCATCAGCATACCATGGGCACTGCACGATACATCAACAATCACCATCAGCATATCATGGGCACCGCACGATACATCAACAATCACCATCAGCATCCATGGGCACCGCACGATACATCAACAATCACCATCAGCATACCATGGGCACCGCACGATACATCAACAATCACCATCAGCATATCATGGGCACCGCACGATACATCAACAATCACCATCAGCATATCATGGATACGGCACGCTACATCAACAATCAACATCAGCATATCATGGTCACCGTGCAATGCATCAACAATCACCACCAGCATATCTTGGACACCATGCGATACATCAACAACCATCACCAGCATATCATATGCACCATGCTACATCAACAATCACCATTAGCATATCATGCACACTGCCCGATACATCAACAATCACCCTCAGCATATCATGGACACCGCACGCTACATCAACAATCACCATCAGCATATCATCGGCACTGCATGATATTTCAGCTGCAAAAAAGGTGTCTAGGCAACTCGAGAGAAGATGGAGAACTACTCGCTCAACATCTGATAGATTGTCTTTTCAGGCTCAGAGAACACGTGTAGTTAATATGTTTCATACAGCCAAATCAGACTACTATTCGAATCTCATCGAAATATCACCAGACCAGAAATCACTGTTTAAGGTCATTGATGAACTCCTCCATAGGAAAGCTAAACCCAAATTGCCCACTCATATGGATGCTGTCGAAGTAGCAAATCGGTTCAATACGTTTTTCTCTGAGAAAATTGCTAACATCCGCAATAATCTTGACAATCAAAAGCCAGTAGTTATGGATGACAATGAGGCAATTAATCAACCGCCAATACTCGAAAGCTTTGCACTAGCTACTGAGTCTGAGATCACTAATCTCATTGTGTCATCCCCAAGCAAAACGTGTTCACTAGATCCTATACCAACATCAATAGTAAAGCAACATGTGCACATTCGTACACCAATAATCACTAACATCGTGAATATGTCTTTAACAGACGGTGTTTTCCCATCTATCATGAAGAGTGCCTTAGTTACGCCATTGCTGAAAAAATCTTCACTAGACCCTGAACAATTGAACAATTACCGACCGATTTCGAATTTAACATTTCTGTCTAAGCTCGTTGAAAAGCTTGTGTCTACCAGAATAACTGTGCATATGCAACAGAATAAATTGTCCGAAAAATTCCAGTCCGCATATCGAGAGAACCACGGTACGGAAACTGCCTTGTTACGGGTCCAAAATGATATTCTGAGATCATTAGATAATCATAACGCAGTTTTTCTCGTATTATTAGATCTCTCAGCCGCGTTCGATACAATCGACCACGAGATACTATGTGAACGACTGAGGAATAACATCGGCATCAGCGGTACAGCCTTAGCCTGGATAAAATCATATCTTACGGACAGACATCAATCAGTGTGCATTGACAAATCATTAAGTTCCAGCATTCGGCTAAAGTATGGTGTCCCTCAAGGATCGGTCCTCGGTCCCAGATTCTTTACTGTTTACTCTGCTCCTATAGCAGATATAGTGCGGCGACATAACCTTCAGGTGCATATGTACGCAGATGACACGCAGCTTTATCTAACATTTAAGCCTAACATACCTTGTCAGGAAACATCAGCTCTACAACAGGTCCGAACATGCGTCGCCGATATTAGCCGGTGGATGACCAAGAACAAGCTAAAACTCAATCCAGACAAGACTGAGTTCCTTATCATAGCGACAAATCAACAACGCAGCAAAATCGGCACTACGGAAGTTCAGTTAGTTGACAGCGTGATCCCGGCAACTACATCCGCTAGGAACTTGGGCGTGTATCTAGACCAGGCTATGAATATGGATGCACATGTAAGCTCTGTGTGCAAATCTGCGACTTACCATTTGCGTAACATTAATTCCATCAGAAATGTGCTGACATATCAGACCACAGAGACACTTGTTCACGCGTTTATCACATCACGATTGGACAATGGAAACAGTCTCTTATATGGCATCACCGAAAAATCCCTTGATAAACTGCAATATGTGCAAAATGCTGCGGCTCGTCTGGTAGTCAAGGTCGAAAAGCGTCATCACATAACACCAATTTTGAAAGATCTTCATTGGCTCCCCATCCGGAAACGGATTGAGTTCAAGATTCTGCTCTTGACTTGGAAATGTCTAAACAACAACGCTCCCGACTATTTGCAGGAACTTCTCTTGACATATGATCCATGTCGCAGACTTCGTTCTGTGGATAAGCTATTGCTCCAAATTCCGCGATCGAATTTACGCTCCTGTGGGGACAGAGCCTTCAGTGTTGTGGCTCCGAGACTATGGAACCAGCTACCTGTCCACATCAAATCCATCCAATCAATTAATGATTTCAAACAAAAATTAAAAACACATCTCTTCACAAGCGCCTTTGAAAATTGACATTGACACATGGCGCTTTACAAATGCTGTATTATTATTATTATTATTATTATTATACATCAACAATCAACATCAGCATATCATGGGCACCGTACCATAATCAACAATCAACATCAGCATATCATGGACACCACGCTACATCAACAATCAACATCAGCATATCATGGACACCACGCTACATCAACAATCAACATCAGCATATCATGGACACCGCACGCTACATCAACAATCAACATCAGCATATCATGGTCACCGTGCAATGCATCAACACTCACCACCAGCATATCTTGGACACCATGCGATACATCAACAACCATCACCAGCATATCATATGCACCATGCTACATCAACAATCACCATTAGCATATCATGCACACTGCCCGATACATCAACAATCAACATCAGCATATCATTGACACCGTGCAGTACATCAACATCTATCATCAGCGTATTGTGGGCACCGTACGAAACATCAACAATCACGATCAGTGTATCGTGAGCACCGTATGATACATCAACAATCACCATCAACATGGACACTGCGCGATACGTCAACAATCACCATCAGCATATCATGGCCACCACGCTACAGCAACAATCACCACCACCATATCATGAGCACCACGCTACATCAACAATCATCATCAACATATCATGGACACCGTACGATACATCAACAATCACCATCAACATAACATGGACACCGCGCGATATGTCAACAATCAACATCAGCATATCATGGACACCATGCGATACATCGACAATCACCAACAGCATATCATGGCCACCATGCTACATCAACAATCACAATCAGCATATTATGAACACTGCGTGCCACATGAACAATCACCATCAGCATATCATGAACACGGCACTACATCGACAATCACCATCAGCATATCATGGACACCGTGCGATACATCAACAATCGCCATCAGCATATCATGTACACAGTGCGATACATCAACATTCACCATCAGCATATCATGAGCACGGTGCGATACCTCAACAATCAGCATCAGCATATCATGGACACCGTGCGATACATCAACAATCACCATCAGCATATCATGGACACCACGCTACATCAACAATCACCATCAGCATACCATGGGCACTGCACGCTACAGCAACAATCACCACCACCATATCATGAGCACCACGCTACATCAACAATCATCATCAACATATCATGGACACCGTACGATACATCAACAATCACCATCAACATATCATGGACACCGCGCGATATGTCAACAAACACCATCGGCATACCATGGGCACCACGCTACATTAACATTCACCACCAGCATATCATGGACACCACGCTACATCAACAATCACCATAAGCATATCATGGACACCGTACGATACATCAACAATCACCATCAACATATCATGGACACCGCGCGATACGTCAACAATCACCACCAGCATACCATGGACAACACGCTACATCAACAATCACCATCAGCATATTATGGACACCGCGCAATACATCAACAATCAACATAAGCTTTCCGCACGAGGCGTGGTGGCCGAGTGGTTAGGAACTTGAGCTCGTAACTCCAGGTTCGCAAGTTCGCTTCCTGGCCGGTCTGCTACGTTGTGTCCTTGAGCAAGTCACTTAACTCTGCGTTGCTCCAGTCAACCTAGCTGTAAATAGGTACCCGTGATGGCATAGCTCTCTGTGCGCCGTATGTGGCTGCCGGGCTTGGACTGTCAAATGAACAGGGGATCAGATGTACAGCGCTTAGAGCATGCAATCACATGGAGTTCAGCGCAATATAAATCTATCTATCTATCTATCGATCTATCTGTGATTACAATTGTGCCCTGGCCGTGTAAACCCGACATAAATACATCCCTAAATGATGGGCACATACTTCCCGTCACGTTCAATGATCGTGGAGACCGGTAGTTGTGCAATCTTTAATGTATACATCAGCAGGAGACAATGTTCCCAGAATGTGATATAAAGTGAAGACAGATCACAGACTCAGCGGGATCATACTGAGAAAGAAATCTCTCATATAGATTATGAAGCAGCCATTGACCAGTGACCATTCTCATCATGTATCGACTCATACACACTTAAAGCCGGTATGGTGAGCATATCTGCTAAATGATCGCTTTGAAATTTATTGCCGCCAGAGGAAGCAAGAAATTGCATCAATCTTTCTTCATAATTTACATTCGGAGTTTCAACAGATTATTACTAAAGGTCCCCTGTGTTTTTGTGGATAAATAATGTTGGCAACGTGTTCACATTGATGGCCGAGGAATTGCCCAATGTATTTGAAGGATAGATTTCTGTTCATGTAGCATTACTTGAAGCAGAGTCATGGCTCCAGGGCATCAAGAAGTGCATCGACGCCATTTATTTTTTGGTTATGGCTAGGGTTAACCCTAGCCCTAGCCCTAGTCCTAGTCCTAGTCCTAGTCCTAGTCCTAGTCCTAGTCCTAGTCCTAGTCCTAGTCCTAGTCCTAGTCCTAGTCCTAACCCTAACCCTAACTGTAACTCTGGCTACAAGGGATCTACAGGACGCCATTTATTCTATGCTCCCTATAGATCTCATAAACCAAGTGTGTTAGAAACATATCGCATCCATTCGACGATGCCGTAGTTGTGTTAAGCATTGGATACACCTGTTCCATGCCGTGGCTGGACACTACAGTCCAGCAGTAAATAAACTAGTTTTATTATATAAACAAGGCTTTCAGCTCATTCCATATTTCTCGATATGAGTACATGTGTAACATTCAACGACAGCTTTTCATTGGTTAGATCACGCGTAAGAATTATTGTCATTGGTTGGATAACACGTAATCATCCTACGTCCCCCATGACGCCACACATGATCCCAGCGACGACGACGGCAAATATTTGAAGAAGACGGGACACGTTATAACGTTGATTTAAAATGTGCAATATATACTACATAAATTTTAAAAGTTGGTTTAAAAGTATTTTCACGTCCGAAATAACGTTGTTTTGTTTGTGTATTGGCGCAATAAACCAATGACAAATACAATGCATTAGACCCACTTTCCATGTAAGCTTTTTGCAGAAAAGCCGATCTAGTGCATTTAGATAGAGCCATTTCCACTTGAGCGTTTCAGCGCGGTGAAACTCTCGCGGCGAAAAACCCCGTCGCATGGTGAGTGACCTTTCTGCCTGCTTTTCTGCGAGCAGAAAAGTCGGTCTAGTGCATTTAGATAGAACCATTTCCATTGGAGCGTCTCCGTGCAGCAGGTACAAGCGCGTGATGTGCATGTTGATTTTGTGTGCATGCGTTTTGCCTTATAAGCAGGTTATTGTGTAACATTGACTTTGAACGCTATGCAAATATAATAATGATGCCATGCAACAGCCATTTTCTTTTGTATTATTTGCTCAAGAGATAAAGAACTCGCATTCGCATGATGCGTTTAATGCAGTTGACAAACCAAAACAGAGCACAGATTTTGGGTGCAGATATTGTTCTACCAGATCAATTAACTGCTCCTGTTTTTGAAAGCTCAGCTTCAGGACCTGGCCTTTGCACGTTTGCGGCATGACACATGTAGTGTGTGGGAAAGCAAGATTGATCAAAGATATGCAGAACTAGACCCTGAAATTCGCTTGCCTACGCTAGGAAAACAGCCGCATTCGCTGGTAAACTTGCCCGCATGGAAATAGATAAACCCGCGAGCATAAAAGCGTGCGAGAACACGCGAGAAGAAAATCCCACATGGAATGCGGGCCATGACTCATTCACACCTGTCCCTTGTCGTTTGTGCAACAAACTATAATATAATGCGTCAACACGGTTTGGTTTCCCTTTTACCCGCCAATGCTGGTCTCTTACTTTCAAGACATTTATACAGAAAGGTCTTTTGAATATTTTGAAATCAATTTGACTGGAACTTGTTGTTGCCATATGCAACATCGGCTCGCAGTCAAATTAAGTTTAGAATAGGCATCATAATATTCCATATATCATTTAAGATTATTACAATATTCACCTTTCTGGTCTAACGGGTTAAGGCTTCAGTTAAATGCTTACTGAGAATGCTAGATCTTCATGACATATGACAGTTTAATTTCTTGACTATGCCACCAGATTCGGGACATGTCTGACACACTTGATATATATGCCATCAGATTCTGGACATGTCTGACATATTTGATATACTATGCCACCAGATTCGGGACATGTCTGACATACTTGATATAATATGCCACCAGATTCGCGACATGTCTGACATACTTGATATAATATGTCACCAGATTCGCGACATGTCTGACATACTTGATATAATATGCCACCAGATTCGCGACATGTCTGACATACTTGATATAATATGTCACCAGATTCGCGACATGTCTGACATACTTGATATAATATGCCACCAGATTCGGGACATGTCTGACATACTTGATATATATGCCACCAGATTCGCGACATGTCTGACATACTTGATATGGTTATAAAGCCCACTCAGCAACGTTGACAAATGATTTGGAATTTTGAACCGCATCACATTACATATAATACAATGAAAAACAGAATTTATAAGATACTAAACTGTAACATAGTTTTCTGGAAAATTAGCTTAACTTTTAATCTGCATGATTTTAATTAGGACCATGGTCGTCGTCGCGTTCGTCGTGGTCGACGTCGTTGTCGTCGTCGTCGTCCACGGCAGGGCAATGGTGGCGTCTAAATGATGCTGATTTATATCGTCCTAGTTAATAAGT
Source organism: Chaetoderma sp. LZ-2023a (assembly GCA_034401795.1). Classification (NCBI taxonomy): domain Eukaryota; kingdom Metazoa; phylum Mollusca; class Caudofoveata; order Chaetodermatida; family Chaetodermatidae; genus Chaetoderma; species Chaetoderma sp. LZ-2023a. Next base: position 1,047,159 of record CM067373.1, on the reverse strand, counting down.
AAAGATCAATCCTCCTCATTAATCGTGATATATTAATAATCAAATACAACATTCTTCAAACAAGTCCTAATTTACAGATGACCTCGACCTTTTGTATCGTACATGTAGACATTCTTTCATGCTGTGGTCGATAAAAATAACTATCTTATACCAATCTAGAGATATGTGCATTGCTGGTCTTTCACCCTAATAAAGGGAAATGCGTCGCATAGATAGCGCGCATCACGATAGTGCGATCCCATCTGAACTTACACTTTACTAAAGACCCCGTTGAATATTTTGCAACTAATTTAAATGGGTCCATTGGTGACAAATGTTCAACAGTCCGCGCGTATAGATATGTTGACATTTTAGATTATGAGAATTCAGGGTTCAAACCAATTCCCGCACGGAGCTTAGGTATAGACATGGGCGTGGAATAGCTAGACATGTTATGGCTTAGCTAGACATGGGTGCGGTATTGTTAGAAATGGGCGTGGCTTAGCTAAACCTGGGCGTGGAATCGCTAGACATGCGTGTAACTTAGCTAGACAAGGGGGCGTGGCAAAACCTAGACATGGGCGTGGAATAGCTAGAAATGAGTGTGGCTTAGCTAGACATTGGTGTGGCTTAGCTAGACATTGGCGTGGCATAGAGAGAAATGGGCGTGGCTTAGCTACACATTGGCGTGGCATAGCTAGACATGGGTGCGGCATAGATAGAGTTGGGCGTGGCATACCTAGAACAAAGAATTCATATTATAACCAATGATAGATATACTTATGTCTGAGTGGTTATCTTGTATACTGCGAGCAGTTTGATTTACATTTACCGTACTTCCTTCTAAGAGAGAGCATGCTGATTTTCATTTACCTTCACTCGATTAGAGAGCATGCTTATTTACATATACCTTCACCCTATTAGAGAACATGCCGATTTACATTTACCCTCACTCTATTAGAGAGCATGCTGATTTACATTTACTGTACTTCACTCTATTAGAGAGCATGCTGATTTACATTTACCGTACTTCCTTCTAAGAGAGAGCATGCTGATTTTCATTTACCTTCACTCGATTAGAGCGCATGCTTATTTACATTTACCGTCATTCTATTAGAGAGCATGCTGATTTACATTTACTGTACTTCACTCTATTAGAGAGCATGCTGATTTACATTTACCATCACTCCATTATAGAGCATGCTGATTTACATTTACATTCACTATATTGGAGAACATGCTGATTTACATTTACATTCACGCTATTAGAGAACATGCTGATTTACATTTACATTCACTCTATTAGAGAACATGCTGATTTACATTTACTGTACTTCACTCTATTAGAGAAATTGCTGATTTACATTTACATTCACTCTATTGGAGAACATGCTGATTTACATTTACATTCACTCTATTGGAGAACATGCTGATTTACATTTACTGTACTTCACTCGATTAGAGAGCATGCTTATTTACATTTACCTTCACCCTATTAGAGAGCATACCGATTTACATTTACCCTCACTCTATTAGAGCGCATGCTGATTTAAATTTACCATACTTCACTCTATTAGAGAGCATGCTGATTTACATTTACCGTCTCTCTATTAGAAAGCATGCTGAGTTACATTTACTGTACTTCACTCTATTTGAGAGCTTGCTGATTTACATTTACTGTACTTCACTCTATTAGAGAGCATGCTAATTTACATTTACCGGCACTCTATTAGAGAGCATGCTGATTTACATTTACTGTACTTCACTCTATTAGAGAGCATGCTGATTTACATTTACCCTCACTCTATTAGAGAGCATGCTGATTTACATTTACTGTACTTCACTCTATTAGAGAGCATGCTGATTTACATTTACCGTACTTCCTTCTAAGAGAGAGCATGCTGATTTTCATTTACCTTCACTCGATTAGAGAGCATGCTTATTTACATATACCTTCACCCTATTAGAGAACATGCCGATTTACATTTACCCTCACTCTATTAGAGAGCATGCTGATTTACATTTACTGTACTTCACTCTATTAGAGAGCATGCTGATTTACATTTACCGTACTTCCTTCTAAGAGAGAGCATGCTGATTTTCATTTACCTTCACTCGATTAGAGAGCATGCTTATTTACATATACCTTCACCATATTAGAGAGCATGCCGATTTACATTTACCCTCACTCTATTAGAGAGCATGCTGATTTACATTTACTGTACTTCACTCTATTAGAGAGCATGCTGATTTACATTTACCGTACTTCCTTCTAAGAGAGAGCATGCTGATTTTCATTTACCTTCACTCGATTAGAGCGCATGCTTATTTACATTTACCGTCATTCTATTAGAAAGCAGGCTTATTTACATTTACCGTCTATCTATTAGAGAGCATGCTGATTTACATTTACTGTACTTCACTCTATTAGAGAGCATGCTGATTTACATTTACCATCACTCCATTATAGAGCATGCTGATTTACATTTACATTCACTCTATTGGAGAACATGCTGATTTACATTTACATTCACTCTATTAGAGAACATTCGGATTTACATTTACCTTCACTCTATTAGAGAACATGCTGATTTACATTTAAATTCACTCTATTAGAGAGCATGTTGATTTACATTTACATTCACTCTATTAGAGGAAATGCTGATTTACATTTACATTCACTCTATTAGAGAACATGCTGATTTACATTTACATTCACTCTATTGGAGAACATGCTGATTTACATTTACATTCACTCTATTAGAGAGCATGTTGATTTACATTTACATTCACTCTATTAGAGAATATGCTGATTTAAATTTACCTTCACTCTATTAGAGAACATTCTGATTTACATTTACCGTCACTCTATTAGAGAACATTCTGATTTACATTTACCCTCACTCTATTAGAGAACATGCTGATTTACATTTACATTCACTCTATTAGAGAACTAGCAGATTTAAATTTACCTTCACTCTATTAGAGAACATTCTGATTTACATTTACATTCACTCTATTAGAGAACTAGCTGATTTAAATTTACCTTCACTCTATTAGAGAACATTCTGATTTACATTTACCTTCACTCTACTAGAGAACATTCTGATTTACATTTACCTTCACTCTATTAGAGAACATGCTGATTTACATTTAAATTCACTCTATTAGAGAGCATGCTGATTTACATTTAAATTCACTCTATTGGAGAACATGCTGATTTACATTTACATTCACTCCATTAGAGAGCATGCTGATTTACATTTACTGTCACTCTATTAGAGAACATGCTGATTTACATTTACATTCACTCTATTAGAGAACATGCTGATTTAAATTTACCTTCACTCTATTAGAGAACATGCTGATTTACATTTACATTCACTCTATTAGAGAACATGCTGATTTAAATTTACATTCACTCTATTAGAGAACATGCTGATTTACATTTACTGTACCTCACTCTATTAGAGAGCATGCTGATTTACATTTACATTCACTCTATTAGAGAGCATGTTGCTTTACATTTACCTTCACTCTATTAGAGAACATGCTGATTTACATTCACTCTATTAGAGAGCATGTTGATTTAAATTTACCTTCACTCTATTAGAGAGCATGTTGATTTACATTTACCTTCACTCTATTAGAGAACATGCTGATTTAAATTTTCATTCACTCTATTAGAGAGCATGTTGATTTACATTTACCTTCACTCTATTAGAGAACATGCTGATTTAAATTTACCGTCACTTTGTTAGAGAACATGCTGATTTACATTTACATTCACTTTATTGGAGAACATGCTGATTTAAATTTACCTTCACGCTATTAGAGAACATGCTGATTTACATTTACTGTCACTCTATTAGAGAACATGTTGATTTAAATTTACCTTCACTCTATTAGAGAACATGCTGATTTACATTTACCGTCACTCTATTAGAGAACATGCTGATTTACATTTACATTCACTCTATTAGAGAGCATGCTGATTTAGATTTACATTCACTCTATTAGAGAACATGCTGATTTAAATTTACCTTCACTCCATTAGCGAACATGCTGATTTACATTTACCTTCACTCTATTAGAGATCATGCTGATTTACATTTACTGTACTTCACTCTATTAAAGAGCATGCTGATTTACATTTACATTCACTCTCTTAGAGAACATGCTGATTTACATTTACCGTTACTCTATTAGAGAACATGCTGATTTACATTTACACTCACTCTATTAGAGAGCATGCTGATTTACATTTACATTCACTCTATTAGAGAACATGCTGATTTACAGTTACTGTACTTCACTTTATTAGAGAGCATGCTGATTTACATTTACATTCACTCTATTAGAGCGCATGCTGATTTGCATTTACATTCACTCTATTAGAGAGCACGCTGATTTACATTTACATTCACTCTATTAGAGAACATGCTGATTTAAATTTACCTTCACTCTATTAGAGAACATTCTGATTTACATTTACCGTCACTCTATTAGAGAACATTCTGATTTACATTTACCCTCACTCTATTAGAGAACATGCTGATTTACATTTACATTCACTCTATTAGAGAACTAGTAGATTTAAATTTACCTTCACTCTATTAGAGAACATTCTGATTTACATTTACATTCACTCTATTAGAGAACTAGCTGATTTAAATTTACCTTCACTCTATTAGAGAACATTCTGATTTACATTTACCTTCACTCTACTAGAGAACATTCTGATTTACATTTACCTTCACTCTATTAGAGAACATGCTGATTTACATTTAAATTCACTCTATTAGAGAGCATGCTGATTTACATTTAAATTCACTCTATTGGAGAACATGCTGATTTACATTTACATTCACTCCATTAGAGAGCATGCTGATTTACATTTACTGTCACTCTATTAGAGAACATGCTGATTTACATTTACATTCACTCTATTAGAGAAAATGCTGATTTAAATTTACCTTCACTCTATTAGAGAACATGCTGATTTACATTTACATTCACTCTATTAGAGAACATGCTGATTTAAATTTACATTCACTCTATTAGAGAACATGCTGATTTACATTTACTGTACCTCACTCTATTAGAGAGCATGCTGATTTACATTTACATTCACTCTATTAGAGAGCATGTTGCTTTACATTTACCTTCACTCTATTAGAGAACATGCTGATTTACATTCACTCTATTAGAGAGCATGTTGATTTAAATTTACCTTCACTCCATTAGAGAACATGCTGATTTAAATTTACCTTCACTCTATTAGAGAGCATGTTGATTTACATTTACCTTCACTCTATTAGAGAACATGCTGATTTAAATTTTCATTCACTCTATTAGAGAGCATGTTGATTTACATTTACCTTCACTCTATTAGAGAACATGCTGATTTAAATTTACCGTCACTTTGTTAGAGAACATGCTGATTTACATTTACATTCACTTTATTAGAGAACATGCTGATTTAAATTTACCTTCACGCTATTAGAGAACATGCTGATTTACATTTACTGTCACTCTATTAGAGAACATGTTGATTTAAATTTACCTTCACTCTATTAGAGAACATGCTGATTTACATTTACCGTCACTCTATTAGAGAACATGCTGATTTACATTTACATTCACTCTATTAGAGAGCATGCTGATTTAGATTTACATTCACTCTATTAGAGAACATGCTGATTTACAGTTACTGTACTTCACTTTATTAGAGAGCATGCTGATTTACATTTACATTCACTCTATTAGAGCGCATGCTGATTTGCATTTACATTCACTCTATTAGAGAGCACGCTGATTTACATTTACATTCACTCTATTGGAGAACATGCTGATTTACATTTACCTTCACTCTATTAAAGAGCATGCTGATTTACATTTAATGCATTTCTGTAAATGCGTTCTAGTATATATTGATGAGTGATCGTATTTATTAAATTCTAGGATAGTCATTCTATATTGCTTAGACATAGGTGTATTCGAGCCCGGGGCACCAGATACTGGCTTTCCACTCAATATAACGCTGTATATTCACGCAAGGCACATCATATATTGAGACACATGACATTATACGATTCCTGCCAGAGGGTGTGAACATCAACATCATACAATAGACTGATAATCTTGGCAGCAGTAGCCGCCTAACACCCTGTCATTGGAGCCTGTCAAACGTAATTACCTGGTTTCCCGTCCGGCCAGTAGAACTGCTGCCGCGTTTTCGATGAGCGCGGCCGAATCTTGGCAGCTTCCATACTCTTTGAGATGCTTGAATGGCATTGTAATTATAAGCGTGAATCACACCGGCTACAAGTTTAATAATCCACTCAAATGAAGCCACACGATTGAGTTGTCTGGTTGCTGTTGCGTTCACTCGGTAGCGCGGCGCTTACTTGATTACCGAGCTTAATAGCCGCCAAATCGTCCAATCCTTGCGAAATATTAGCACTGACAGTTGTGAAGGGCTTTCGTCCAATCTAGACATTTTGAACGATGGGTAATTAGTTTTGGCAAATAAATACATATCCTATTAAATTTGATGAAAGTTCTAATTATTGGGATAAAGCCAGTAGAATAAATGGCATTATGCCAAGCTACAGATGAGTGTGAATGGTCATGGAATAATTAGCTAACAGCCTGCCTGCTTATACTGACAGAGGATGAGACACTGAATAACTAAATAACAGCCTGCCTGCTTATAATGACAGGGGATGAGACACTGAATAACTAAATAACAGCCTGCCTGCTTAAAATCACAGGGGATGAGACACTGAATAACTAAATAACCGCCTACCTGCTTATAATGATAGGGAGTGAGACACTGAATAACCAAATAACCGCCTGTCTGCTTATAATGACAAGGGATGAGACACTGAATAACTAAATAACCGCCTGCCTGCTTATAATGATAGGGAGTGAGACACTGAATAACTAAATAACCGCCTGCCTGCTTATAATGACAGGGAATGAGACACTGAATAACTAAATAACAGCCTGCCTACTTATAATGACAGGGGATGAGACACTGAATAACTAAATAACAGCCTGCCTGCTTATAATGACAGGGGTATGCGACATTGAAAAACTAAATAACAGCCTGCCTGCTTATGATGACAGGGAATGAGACACTGAATAACTAAATAACAGCCTGCCTGCTTATAATGATAGGGGTGAGACGCTGAATAACTGAATAACCGCCTGTCTGCTTATAATGACAGGGGATGAGAGACTGAATAACTAAATAACAGCCTGCCTGCTTATAATGACAGGTGCATGCGACACTGAATAACTAAATAACAGCCTGCCTGCTTATAATGACAGGGGTATGCGACACTGAATAACTAAATAACAGCGTGCCTGCTTATAACGACAGAGGTATGCGACACTGAATACCTAAATAACAGCATCCCTGCTTATAATGACAGGGGTATCCGACACTGAATAACTAAATAAGAGCCTGCCTGCTTATAATGACAGGGGATGAGAATGTTATGCCGTACATTTGTCAATCCAACGCTTTTACATCTGGTTTAATTCATTTTGGGTAAACTGTCATCGCCAAGCAGCAATACTTGTTGTTGTTGTTTTTGTTGTTGTTATTGTTGTTGTTGTTGCTACTGCTTCTGCAGTTGTTGTTATTGTTGTTGTTGTTGTTGTAGTTGTTGTTTTACTGTTGTTGTCGTTGTTGTTGCTGTCATCATTGTTGTAGATGTTTCTTGTTGTTGTTGCTGTTGTTGTTGATGATGTTGTTTGTGTTGTGCTCATACATTTCAAACAAGGAATTACATGGCATAACATGTTGTGACATCTTCAACGCAGGTTTCCCGGATGATAATGATAACTATATTTCAGCAAATAGTTAAATATATGTAGGATTTTAATGTGCCGATAGTAATTTTTATTAAGGTGGAGAAGCTCCCCATCATGTTGGGAGAACGTTCCAAAATTTAATATCTCGGGTAATAACCTATTATGTTGTGTATTATCCCTCACTCGCAGAAAGAGATATGAAATATGTACGTGATATTGTCAACCATGTTACCCGCAAATGGAAGCCATTAATAGAAATTTAATAAAAACTACAGAATTCTCACGATGGAATGTAAGGCAATTACCAAAGAAGAAGTCGAATTAAAGATGATTAATGACGATAAAGAGATTTCCCGCAAATAAACACAAATAATAGGTATGAACTGCTTCGCAGTCAACAAATTAGTCATTCGAAATGTAAACGATCTTTGGAAGATTATAGATATCATATAGAAAACTGGGAAATGTATCCAAGCTTAGGAAGACTATAGATATCATATAGATAAATGGGGAATGTATCCGTGCTTGGGAAGATTACGGATATCATATAGATAACTGGGAAATGTATCCGAGCTTGGGAAGCTTATGGATATCATATAGATAACTGGGAAATGTATCGGAGGTTGGGAAGATTATGGGTATCATATAGATAACTGGGAAATTTATCCGAGCTTGGGAAGATTATGGATATCATATAGATAACTGGCAAATGTATCCGTGCTTTGAAAGATTATGGATATCATATAGATAACTCGGAAATGTATCCGAGCTTGGGAAGATTATGGATATCATATATGGATATCATATAGACAACTGGGAAATGTATCCGAGCTTGGGAAGAGTATGGATATCATATAGATAACTCGGAAATGTATCGGAGCTTGGGAAGATTATGGGTATCATATAGATAACTGGGAAATTTATCCGAGCTTGGGAAGATTATGTCTATCAGATAGATAACTGGGAAATGTATCCACGCTTGGGAAGATTATGGATATCATATAGATAACTGGGAAATGTATCCGCGCTTGGGAAGATTATGGATATCATATATGGATATCATATAGACAACTGGGAAATGTATCCGAGCTTGGGAAGAGTATGGATATTATATAGATAACTGGAAAATGTATTCATGCTTGGGAAGATTATGGATAGCATATGGATAGCTGGGAAATGTATCCCAGCTTGGGAAGATTATGGGTATCATATAGATAACTGGGAAATTTATCCGAGCTTGGGAAGATTATGGCTATCAGATAGATAACTGGGAAATGTATCCAAGCGTGAGAAGATTATGGATATCATATAGATAACTGGGAAATATATCCGCGCTTGGGAAGATTATGGATATGATATAGATAACTGGGAAATGTATCTGAGCTTGGGAAGATTATGGATATCATATATGGATATCATATAGACAACTGGGAAATGTATCCGAGCTTGGGAAGAGTATGGATATCATATAGATAACTCGGAAATGTATCGGAGCTTGGGAAGATTATGGGTATCATATAGATAACTGGGAAATTTATCCGAGCTTGGGAAGATTATGTCTATCAGATAGATAACTGGGAAATGTATCCACGCTTGGGAAGATTATGGATATCATATAGATAACTGGGAAATGTATCCGCGCTTGGGAAGATTATGGATATCATATATGGATATCATACAGACAACTGGGAAATGTATCCGAGCTTGGCAAGAGTATGGATATTATATAGATAACTGGAAAATGTATTCATGCTTGGGAAGATTATGGATAGCATATGGATAGCTGGGAAATGTATCCCAGCTTGGGAAGATTATGGGTATCATATAGATAACTGGGAAATGTATCCAAGCGTGAGAAGATTATGGATATCATATAGATAACTGGGAAATATATCCGCGCTTGGGAAGATTATGGATATGATATAGATAACTGGGAAATGTATCTGAGATTGGGAAGATTATGGATATCATATATGGATATCATATAGATAACTGGAAAACATATCCGCGCTTGGGAAGGTTATGGATATCATATAGATAACTCGGAAATGTATCCGCGCTTGGGAAGAGTATGGATATTATATAGATAACTGGAAAATGTATTCATGCTTGGGAAGATTATGGATATCATATGGATAACTGGGAAATGTATCCCAGCTTGGGAAGATTATGGATATCATATAGATAACTGGGAAATTTATCCGAGCTTGGGAAGATTATGGATATCATATAGATAACTGGGAAATGCATCCGTGCATGGGAAGATTATGGCTATCATATAGATAACTGGGAAATGTATCCGAGCTTGGGAAGACTACGGATATCAGATAACTGGAAAATGGTATGCAAAAAGTACACATGTCGAGCATTTGATACCATGCCAGAGATGTTGTCTGGAGGCTGATCGATCCATGAAAGACTCCGAGTTAAGCATCTCATGGTTAAAGCTAAATTATGTGATACTGACGACAATAAGTGTCTACTTTGTATAGACTCCGAAGAAACGTTACAGCACTTATTCATTGAATGCAGTAGTGCAGCTATCGCAATGTGTGCAGAAGATTCTGCTGAAATTTACTGTACCTAGATTTGATATAGCAGCTGGTACAGTTTTACTTCATGAACTGGCCAGTATATCCATGTTCAAAGCTGATCAGAGTATTGTCAAATGCTGTATAAGCGTCAGAATTTGGACTATTTCTAAACACCTGGCTTATGATATCAGCACAAGTACCGAAATAAACCCGTTAACATCACTGCAAGGATGCTTTGCTATGACACAATGTTATAAGAGAATTTAACAAGGATATGAAACATCATAAACTACAAGACTTTTAAAATGCTTGGTGCCGAGGAGAATTAATATTAATTGAAAATATCAAATTAGTTATAAACTAGATTGATCGGCCGATGACGCGTCATCGAAAATCTCCACGTTCACGGATTTTAACTTTTGACACACACTCATAACCCACCCCCGGAGCGGAGCCAAATATAAATATCCTTTTGAACTCTACGGTCACATGGGTGACTTACATACCAAATTTGGTGGAATTTCGTGTCAGAGGAGTTACATTACAATCGATTCCATGACCTTTTGACTCCACCCCACCCCCGGGGGCGGGACCAAATGTAAATGTGCTCATCCACTCCACATTGATATGGATAACGCGCATACTAAATTTGGTTGAATTTCATCCAATTTTTCGGAGTTGCATTACAATCAATTTCATGACACTTGGACCGCACCCAGCCACCCCTAGAGGTGGGACAAAATCTAGACGGGTTCATGTACTCCACATTGATATGGGCAGCTTACATACCAAATTTGGTTGACTTCCGCCAAACAGTTTTGAAGGAGTTGCATTACAATTAATGTCTTGACCTTTATACCTCCATCCCCAACCCAAAGGGGCCGGAGCCAGATATAACTGTGCTCAACCGCTTCACATTGCTATGGATAAACCACATACCAAATTTCGTTGAATTTCGTCTAATGGTTTCGGAGGAGTTGCATTACAATCTATTTCCGCAGGTTAAAATTTAACTTTTTGACACATTCCCCGCCCTATTGGGGGCGGAGTCAAATGTAAATGGCCTCGTGCACTCAAATGGGTAGCTCACATATCAAATTTGGCTGATTTCGGTCTCAGAGTAGTTGTGTTACAAGGGGTTTGATCTTTTGACCCCTGCCCAGCCCCCACCCCCTGGTGGCGGAATTAAATGTAAATATTGCCATGCAAAGCGGAATCATATGGGTAACCCACATACCAAATTTGGTTGAGTTCCACCCAATGGTTTGGGAGGAGACGGCGTGACGGACGGACGGACAGACAGACAGACGGACGGACGGACGGACGGACGGACGGACGGACGGACAGACAGACGGACGGACAGACGGACGGACAGACGGACGGACGGACGGACGGACAGACGGACGGGCGGGCGGGCGGGCGGGCCGGCGGGCGGGCCGGCGGGCGAGCGGGCGGGCGGGCGGGCGGACGGACGGACGGACGGACGGATGGGCGGACGGACGGACGGACGGGCGGGCGGACGGACGGACGGACAGACAGGTAATAGGGCGAATGACGTAGCGAAGCAAAACATGGAAGCCATTATTAACAAACTATTATCAAAACAATGGTAAATTGTGCGCCGGTCAATGGCAAAACAACTATACCAATAAGCTATAGAATTTTTTTAAAAGTAGCCACTACCAGCTTTCAGTCAAATTGTTGCGACACAATATTTCTTAGATCATCGATAGTTTGTATTAGTTAGATTGTAAAGGGACACAGTTTAAGAGAATACATATGAAATGTTTGAAGGGGTTTTCTCATAAAGCGCGGATACAGCCTGCGGTATCAGCAGCAAATGAAATGTTATTAGGTGATCAAATGAAATGTTATTAGGTGATCAGATGAAATGTTATTAGGTGATCAAATTAAATGTTATTAGGTGATCAAATGAAATGTTATTAGGTGATCAAATGAAATGTTATTAGATGATCAAATGAAATGTTATTATTAAGTGATCAAATGTATAATACCAGTTTAAAGGCATTTAACAAATTACAAGAGCTCCGCAAAAAGCGCATAATATCCCGGCCATGATGACAAACCAATGAATTAAAGCTATCAAAAGATAATGATTTCTTATTCAGACGTAGACGGTCATCCTATGATGTTTCAAAGTAATCCACTTAACGGTTATGGAGTTATCATCCTGAAACGAATTTTCAAGATGGCCGCCGGTGGTTGGTGGACATATTGCATTTCGAATAATCTTTTCATCTCGAAAACTAGTCCAAAACGACCATGAAATTTTAAAGTGATCCGATAAGCGGCCATATTAGAATTAGGATCATCCACGATTTCGATAAGTTCATTCCTCAGACCTAGTCCAGTCATCCTATCAAGTGCCAAAGCAATCCGATAGACGTTAATGGAGTTATCATCCGGAAACCAACGTTGAAGATGGTCACCCTTGGCTAGGGCAGGTATCTTGGATTTCAAGTTATCGTCGATTTCAATAGGTGTCTTCTACAAACCTAGTCCAAGAACGCTATGATGTTTCAAAGTGATCTGATATACTTTAACGGAGCTCTCATAGAGAAATCAATTTTGAAGATGGGTGCCAATGGCTGGAAGCCATCTTGGATTTTGGATCACAGACCTCTCTCAAACACCCTATATTTCAAAGTGACCCAATAAAATGTAAGGGAGCTATCATCTGGAAACCAATTTCCCATATGGCCTCTGGTGGTTGGCGGTTATTTTGGATATCTGATCATAGTAAATTTCGATCAGTTTCTTCCTCAGACGTAGTCCAGTCAACCTTTGAAGTTTCAAAGCGACCCGATCAATGGTAATGGACTTATCGTCCAAAACCTATTTTCAAGATGGCGGCCATCTTGGAGTTCAGATTATCTTTGATTTCGATAGGTTTCTTCTCCAGCACTAGTCCAACCACCCTATGAAGTATCAAAGCGATCCGATAAATGGTAACGGAGCTATCATATGTAAATCAATGTTCAAGATGGCAGCTGGTGACTTGCTGGCATCTTGGATTTCGGACCATCGTCGACTTCGATAGCTTTCTTATCCAGACATAGACCAACCACCTATGACGTTTCAAAATGATCCCATAAACGGCAACAGAACTATCATCCTGAGACCAATTTTCAAGATGGCCGGCAGTGACTGGCGGCCATCTTGGATTGTGGATCATCGTCAATTGCGATAGGTTTCTTCCACAGAATTAGTCGAACCACCCTATGTAAATGTGGTATTGAGAATGAATATATGTGCTTTGCGTAGAGCGAAGAAAATATTGGAATGTGTATCATATGCGGTAACTAAGGCTTGTTTGAATCAGAATTTTGTTTAAGAAAAATCAATCTCCATCCGAAAAAGAAATAAGGACTACGTGTCAGTTTCTAGTTTCCTGAGAACTACATTACTGTTATGGCAACGTATTCGGTACTCTACTCAGAGCAGCAACTGGCAGTACGAGTTATCAACATTTTTATCATGGCTCAAAAAAGTAATGGTGGAAATATGTTTTTCACTACATAGACGTCAAAATTGGTGAAACTATCAATTGCTCTAGTCGCATATTCTTAAAATATGCAGATGGAGTGTAAAAATACCGTATCTATTCAAAGACATACGATTGGTTGACCTAACCTATGAGACGCCCACGTGCGAACGTCAATTTCTTAAATTTTGTAATACATATCGTCCAGTAAGGTGTTTTGAGGTTCATGCGATTTCGAGATTAAATACTAATCTCGAAATCGCATGACCCTAAAAAACACGTTACTGGACGATATGTATTACACAATTAAATTCAATAACATAACGTATCCTTCTTCATTAAATTTTCGCCGTCGTCATCGGTAGGACACATTTGTGGTGTCACGGGGTTTGTGGGCTTATTACACGTTATGTAAACAATGAAAAAACTTTCTTACAATATTACAAGGTGTGTTCATATCGAGAAACATGGAACAGGCTGAAGGCCTTGTTAAAAAAATTCTAAATAACTTACTCCTTAAAGAAGTGTTCGACTCTGACATATTTGACACATACACGCGCAGATTTAAACCGATTTCCGGAAAGTACATTAATCAGTCGCCGAATTTGCATATGACGCAGATGTATCTCGTGGATAAATCAAATCCATTTGAAAATTTAGACCACGTGATGATTTCATGAAATTGACTCATGTAATACTTGAAGCGCCGTCCGCTAATCTTCTTAATAACTGATTTTATTTCCAATCCCTTTTTCATGTCGATTACAGCCACTTTCCAGCGGTTCTCACCCTCACCGAGAGTAAATTAGTGCAATCGTCCTGGCGACGCGCCATATCTCGCCAATATTCTAAAAAGTATCCATATCGTGAGACCAGATCGAAAACATTTCCCCATTCCAGGAAAAGCCTAAATTAAATTAATATCAGATATATGACGCTTGACGCGGAGGAATCTGTACGAAATTGTCTCCACCATGACACAATAGACTGTTTTAAAACGTCAGATTGTGGTTTTGTTTTAGCGTTCTATTTCTGTGGCAAACCATCCGCAACCAAATCATATTCGATTCCACGTCGTTAGAGAATGGCACAATTGAATTAGTTGAGGCTGAACTGGAATCTTATTCACGGTAACTCAAACTGATATATTGCATTTCCCATCATCAAGACAAGAAATGTGTGAGTGAGTTTTCCCGAAGAATTACGTTTATTGTCAGTCTCTGGCTAATAAATGTGCCTCCCATTCTGCCAGCAAAAAGCCAGAACAAGATTGAATTACATATCGCTTAATGATCCACGTACGCAGCTTG
This sequence comes from Chaetoderma sp. LZ-2023a, assembly GCA_034401795.1. Classification (NCBI taxonomy): domain Eukaryota; kingdom Metazoa; phylum Mollusca; class Caudofoveata; order Chaetodermatida; family Chaetodermatidae; genus Chaetoderma; species Chaetoderma sp. LZ-2023a. Next base: position 1,032,004 of record CM067373.1, on the reverse strand, counting down.
TTCCAACGTCTATGAAGTAAAATATCTTTTATTTAGGGCCAAGCTTAAGCTTGGATACACTACATACTTAATTTTTTTGTGTGCATCGGAAATATTTTATGGCTAAAACCTGATTCACTACATTTCAAAAGTCGAATGCTAATGCAATTTAAATTAAGATGTATTACCGCACTGCTCTAGAGACCAATGCGCTGTCACTTGGCCTAGATCCTGCTGTTGAGTTGACAGAAGCGTAGACTAAGCGTGTAAGTATCTAATGAGTGATCATAATATGCCTCTACTAAGCGTGCTGTTGTGAGGATAGAGGCGTAGACTAAGCGTGTACAGTCTCCAATGACTGGTCATAATATACCTCTACTAAGCGTGCTGTTGTGAAGACAGACGCGTAGACTAAGAGTGTATAGTCTCTAATGACTGGTCATAATATGCCTCTACTAAGCGTGCTGTTGTGAAGATAGAGGCGTAGACTAAGCGTGTACAGTCTCCAAAGACTGGTCATAATATGCCTCTACTAAGCGTGCTGTTTTGAGGGCAGAAGCGTAGTCTACGCGTGTATAGTCTCCAATGACTGGTCATAATATGCCTCTACTAAGCGTGCTGTTGTGAAGATAGAGGCGTAGACTAAGCGTGTACAGTCTCCAATGACTGGTCATAATATGCCTCTACTAAGCGTGCTGTTTTGAAGGCAGAAGCGTAGACTAAGCGTGTACAGTCTCCAATGACTGGTCATAATATGCCTCTACTAAGCGTGCTGTTGTGAAGACAGACGCGTAGACTAAGCGTGTACAGTCTCCAATGACTGGTCATACTATACCTCTACTAAACGTTCTGTTGTGAAGAGAAAAGCGTAGACTAAGCGTGTATAGTCTAAAGACTGGTCATAATATGCCTCTACTAAGCGTGCTGTTATGAAGACAGACGCGTAGACTAAGCGTGTACCGTCTCTAATGACTGGTCATAACATGCTTTTACTAAGCGTGCTGTTGTGAAGACAAAAGCGTAGTCTATGCGTGTATAGTCTCTAATGACTGGTCATACTATACCTCTACTAAGCGTGCTGTTGTGAAGATCGAGGCGTATACTAAGCGTGTACAGTCTCTAATAACTGTCATAATATGCCTTTACTAAGCGTGCTGTTTTGAAGATCGAGGCGTAGACTAAGCGTGTACAGTCAATAATGCCTGGGCATAATATGCCTCTACTATACTGATACCATATGATTGATGTCGTGTAGTTGAATTAAGAATAGAAATCCATATATCGCGCAGAACACACGGGAATAGATGGGGACCATCACGCGTGCGTGCGTGCGAGCGTGCGTGCGTGCGTGCGTGCGTGCGTGCGTGCGTGCGTGCGTGCGTGCGTACGTGCGTGCGTGCGTGCGTGCGTGCGTGCGTGCGTACGTGCGTGCGTGCGTGCGTGCGTGAGTGACTATCAAACGCGATACTTGAACATGTTTATGCCGCAGATATCGCTGGTTTTTTGGAGAAAGATGGTTTTATATAAAGACAAGATTCACGTCTAGATATATGCTTAAATGTTTATGGTGCACATTACCATTTGACGGTGTTTAACGACGTTTTAATTGAGTAATAAGTATGACAGCTGCAGAGAGGATTGTATGAGACGAATCATTGGGAGGGGTTGGGTGGGGTGAGGTGTGGTGTGGGAGTGAGTGGGGTGGGCGGGCGTGGTGATGACGGCCGATGATGTTAATGCTAATCGCAATGGCCGCAATGCTGGTGGAATCGAAATGGATACACATTCGAAAAACCGATTTCTATAACTTGACTGATTTTCTAATCATTGAAATGAAATCCATGGCACTTTTAAAGCAGACAGGTGAATCTATATCTGAGTTAGTTTTTGGTATCTGCAGTTCATATTCTGGCTCGGTTCAGAGGTATATTTAGATCATTACAGAGCTATATAAGAAATTATGCTCCGTAAATTGATCTATGTGGGCGGGACAGAGATCGCAAAATTGGAGTCATTGATTGTATTCAAGCTATGTCAATAGAATACTCCATTTTAGCTGTGCTCTGCGCACTTTGCGCATGCGCGTGTATAATTTCCAAGCACTGATTGGCATTAAAAGAACTGCATATACTGCATCTTCAGTAATAAAAGAGAAAATAATAATAATAATAATGGATGAATCGGGTCTGCCACTGAAGTATATCACGTCATAGTCAATTACGGCACAGAGAAGCTCCGTTGTGAAGCTGGAATAGTCCTTCGAGTGTACGAATTGTATAGCTTCAATGGATTAGCTATTTAATAGAAAATTGTGGTGAAAAGCTATGTAACTTGACTGGGTGCTGTTGCTGCCATATGCACCCATTCAACTTGGTTTCAAAATATTAAACAGCTTACCTGTATAGTTAACTTGAAAATGGGATTCAGAGAATTCAGAGTTCAAAGTATATAAATTGACCCCAACACGCACAAAGCATTGGCGGAGTTTTGCTAGAAATGGATACCTCTATTATTATCTACTAAAAGAGAGCTGTATTTTCCTTGAAACAATTACAAAGTGCATTGGTTGCAGTTTACTTGAAACAATTACAAAGTTTATTGACTGTATTCTCCTTGAAACAATGACAAAGTGCATTGGCTATATTCTCCTTGAAACAATTACAAAGTGTATTGGCTGTATTGTCCTTGAAACAATTACACAGTGCATTGGCTGTATTCTCGTTGAAACAATTACAAAGTATATTGGCTGTATTCTCCTAGAAACAATTACAAAGCGTATTGGCTGTATTTTCCTTGAAACAATTATAAACTACGTTGGCTGCATTCTACTTGAAACAATTACAAAGTGTATTGGCTGTATTATCCTTGAAACAATAACAAAGTGTAATGGCTGTATTCTCCAAGAAACAATTACAAAGTGTATTGGCTGTATTCTCCTTGAAACAATCACAAAGTGTAATGGCTGTATTCTCCTAGAAACAATTACAAAGTGCATTGGCTGTATTCTACTTGAAACAATTACAAAGTGTATAGGCTGTATTCTCCTTGAAACAATCACAAAGTGTAATGGCTGTATTCTCCTAGAAACAATTACAAAGTGCATTGGCTGCATTCTACTTGAAACAATTACAAAGTGTATCGGCTGTATTCTGCTTGAAACAATCACAAAGAGTAATGGCTGTACTTTCTTTGAAACAACTACAAAGTGCATTGGCTGCATTCTACTTGAAACAATTACAAAGTGTATAGGCTGTATTCTCCGTGAAACAATCACAAAGTGTAATGGCGGTATTCTACTAGAAACAATTACAAAGTGCATTGGCTGTATTCTACTTGACACAATTACGAACTGTATTGCAAATATGTCAGATGTGAGTTTGGTAGGCGTGTATCCTGGCTCATAAAGAATGGACAAATATGTCAGATGAGAGTTTGGTAGGCGTGTATCCTGGCTCATAAAGAATGGACAAATATTTCAGACGTGAGTTTGGTAGGCGTGTATCCTGGCTCATAAAGAATGAACAAATAAGTCAGATGTGAGTTTGGTAGGCGTGTATCCTAGCTCATAAAGAATGGACAAATATGTCAGATGTGAGTTTGGTAGGCGTGTATCCTGGCTCATAAGGAATGGACAAATATGTCAGATGTGAGTTTGGTAGGAGTGTATCCTGGCTCATAAAGAATGGACAAATATGTCAGATGTGAGTATGGTAGGAGTGTATCCTGGCTCATAAAGAATGGACAAATATGTCAGATATGAGTTTGGTAGGCGTGTATCCTGGCTCATAAGGAATGGACAAATATATCAGATGTGAGTTTGGTGGGTGGGTGTGTGAGTGAGTGAGTGAGTGTGTTATGCTTTTTTCCGAACGGGTGAATCATTTTGAGTTCTTTGATCCAGTAGTGTTCTCTGTTTAATCTTAGTTTTTTGTTATCTGTAAAAATTCTTTCAATTGGTCTTATCGTGATGTCTTTCATAGAATGTCTTGGTTGGTTGAAATGCCATGAGATTCTCGTGTCTGTTTGGTGTCGGATTGCATGGATATGTTGTGTGAGTCGTTTGCTGAGTGTTTGACTTGTTTCTCTTATGTATTGAGAGCTGCATTGTTTGCATTCTATGAGGTAAATAATGTTGGGGGTATTGCAGCTCATTTGTGTGTTGATTTTGTAGTCTTTACCAGTGACGTAACTAGTGAATTTGTCAGCAGTCTTCATGTATTGTTTGCATGTGATGCAATTGCTGTTGTTGCATTGTTGGAGTGTCCCTACTATGTCGTGAGTGTCATCTGGTGTCGGTACGATCTTATTGTTAGCATCTGGATTTTTTATTTTAATTAGGCTAGAGTGGACTAGGTGGTCCCTAATGCTATTATTTTTCTTGAATGCTACTACTGGGTAGTTGGGAAAAATTGGTGCTAAGATTGGTGAAGACAAGATTTACTTTTCTCAGTAGGTCCGAATGGATTTGCCTATGTGTTCTAATGATGGGTGGTATTGTAGTATGCAAGCTGGCCTAGGCTGTTTTTGTGTGGGTTGTTTGTAAAGGATGTCTATGATGGCTTTAATTTCTGTCTCTTTGTATCCCCGGTGGATGAATGCATCTGTGAGTTCCTGTGTGCTTTGTTTTAATCTAGTGGGATCTGTGATGATGCGTTTGTATCTTAATGCTTGGCTGTAGATTATGGAATGTTTTGTGTTTTTAGGGTGGCTTGATTGTTTGTGAAGATACTGTTGTTTGTCTGTAGGTTTTCTGTATAGGTCCAATTTAAGCTTGTTATCTTCTTTGTATACCATTGTGTCCAAAAATGGGATTTTTTCTGTTGAATATTCCAAGTCAAATTTTATTGTGGGATGCTCTTTATTCACGTGTGCGTGAAATTCAAGTAGTTCGTTCTCACTGGTGTTCCAAATGAAAAATATGTCATCTATGTGTCAAACTAAGTGAGATGGAGTGCTGCCCATCCATGTTGATAACATTCTGCTTACTATGGTGTACACGTAAATGTTAGCATATTTGACAGCAAACTTGGCTCCCATGGCTGTTCCATGTGTTTGTATGTAGTAGTATTCATTGAATTGGAAGCTGTTTTTTGTAAGAATGTATCTCATTATTTGGGCCAATTCGTCTGGGTAGATGTGTGCAGGTGTGTGGTTATTGTTGTTTGTGTTTGTTTTTTCAAGTGTATGTCTGTAATGTTCTGTGACAATCTATATGCCTTCTTCGTGTGGGATGTTTGTGTATAGTGATCTGACATCCATTGTGCATAGGATTGAGCCAGCAGCCACTGTAGTGTTTTCTATTTGTTGGATGAATGCAGTGGTGTCTTGTAGTAGATTTGGGATATCATTTTCCGTGTCTTTTAGTAGGTGGTCTGTGAATTCATTAATGCGTGACGTGGGGCCATCGCAGTTGGATACAATCGGGCGTCCGGGTGGTGGTATTTTGCCTTTGTGTATCTTAGGGTTAATGTAGATGCGTGGTGTTCTGACTTTGAATTCGGTGAGATATCTGTGTGTCTGTCCTGTGATGGCTCCGGTGATTAGAAGTTCGTTAATGTATGCATCTATGGTGTCTTTATATTCTAAAGTGGGATTTTCACTGAGTTTGGTGTAGTATGCGACATCTGTAAGTTGTCTGTGTACTTCTGCAATGTAGTCTGTTTTGTTGAGAATGACTATTGCGGAGCCTTTGTCTGCTGGTCTGATGACTATGTTTGTGTTATTAGTTAATGTTTTGAGGGCTGTTTTCTCATGGTGTGTGATGTTGGATCGTGGTGACTTGTCGGATAGTTTGGTGATAAGCTTGGTGAGTGATGACCGGAGTTTGTTGATGGCATTGGGTGTTGTGCTTGGTCTCCATTCTGAGGGTAGTTTGAATTTGGATGGTGCTGTGGGTTTTTCAAGGTTGTTGCTGTAAAAGTAGTATTTGCATTCTAACTTCCTGATGAATTGACCTATGCAATGTATTTGTGTGTCTGGTGATATGTGGTGTGGTGTGGGTACAAATGAAAGGCCTTTGTTTAGAACGGAATTTTCTGTTTTGGTAAGTTTGTGGTTGGACAGGTTAACGACAATATCTGGTGTTGTTTTTTGTTTGTTGATGATGCGTTGTTTTCTGCGTTTTTGTAGTTGTGTATCTGATGTTAAACGTCTAATTGGCCGATTATTTCTAAGAGTAGTCTTTTCACATTTTCGTTTTTGGATTGTTTTATGGCTTCGGCATATGATTTGGTTTGTGGTGTGCTTGTACTTGTCTGTGATGTTGTTTGGATGGGTTGGGTTCTGGGTTGGTGTGTTGAGTGTGTGATATGTTGTGTTATCGGAAGGTACATCTGCTCTCTTGGTGGTGATGGATGTGCGTGGTGGATGGGAGGTGGTTGTCTTGAGTAGGGTATTATAAAGTGTCGGTTGTTTGTGTAGTGGCGGTTGGTTTGTGATGTTTGTTTTGGTCCAACTTGCCCTGGTTTGAAGGTGGTTTGTGGTGAATGTGGTTTGTTCTGTATGTGTGGTGCTCCCCCGTTTTTTGGCAAGGGAAGTGGGTTACTCCTCGGTTGTCTCTCTGTGTTGATCTGTGGTTGCTGTTTGAGCTGTGTAGGTCTAAACCATTGAGTTGTGGTTTGGTTGTTCTGTGGTGTTTGTGGTCTTGTGTATGTATGTGGGTTTTGCTTTGTGTGTTGTCTTTGTGCTGGTTGAGGTGTTGGAAACAGCGGTGGTCTGTGGCGTCTCTCTGTTGGTGCGTGTTGTGCTGGGCGTGCTTGCTCCTGCGTGTGGTTTATTTGATGTTGTAGATCCATCAAAGGCGGGATGTTTGCCTTTCGCATGACTGGGTTTTGTGTGCTTTGTTTGTGTGTGTCATTGTGTGTCCTGTTTGTGTTTGTTTTGTGTGTCTTTATGCTGGTTGTGGCGAACTTAGCAGCTATCCTGTGTGCCTTAGCAACAGCTCTGTCCGCTTCGTATGTGTGTGCGTCTAACAGATTCCCTTCAATTATGTGTGCTTGCTGTTTGTGGTAGTGTAGTTTTTTGTAGTAATGTTCTAGGATTGCGTGTTGGATGCTGCTAGCCGCGGCTTTTAAGATCGAGTCGATCTCTGCAGTGGTTTCTGTGTTGGGGTCTATGATGGCTAGTGCTATGTCTGGCTTAACGATATGTGTGTTGTTCTTGATGGCATGTTCTATGTTCTGTATGTGGTGCTGCAGTTGTTCTGTTTTGTATAGGGATTCGTATAGTTGCTGAAATGTGTTTTCATGCTGTTGGTTGACAGGGTGCTCTAAATCGGCTTTGCTGAAGATTGGTGGTAGGCGTGTCTGTGTTTCTGCATTCGTGTGTGCTTTTGTTGTTAATGTGGTGGTGTTAGTAGTGGCTGCAGAGGTGGCCGATTGTTGTGGTGGTGGTGGTGACGGCGGGGTGTTTGCTGTTGGGTTGTGCGTTGTAGTTGTGTGTTCTTCTGTAGGGTTGACTGATTGTGTGGTTTGTATTGGTGTGGGTGTGGACTTTGGGTGTAACTCTGTCTGGCTCCTGGTCTGTGGTCTGTTATCCTCTGGATTCATAGTGGAGAGGTGCGTGCGTGCGCGCGCGCGCGCGCGTGTGTGTGTGTGTGTGTGTGTTAGACGTGTATCATGGCTCCTAAAAAATGGACAAATATGTCAGATGTGAGTTTGTTAGGCGTGTATCCTGGCTTATAAAGAATGGACAAATATGTCAGATGTGAGATTGGTAGGCGTGTATCCTGGCTCATAAAGAATGGACACATATATCAGATGTGAGTTTGGTAGGCGTGTATCATGGCTCATAAAGAATGGACACATTTGTCAGATGTGAGATTGGTAGGCGTGTATCCGGGCTCATAAAGAATGGACAAATATGTCAGATGTGAGTTTGGTAGGCGTGTATCCTGGCTCATAAAGAATGGACAAATATTTCAGATGTGAGTTTGGTGGGCGTGTATCCTGGCTCATAAAGAATGAACAAATATGTCAGATGTGAGTTTGGTAGGCGTGTTTCCTGGCTCATAGAGAATGGACAAATATGTCAGATGTGAGTTTGGTAGGCGTGTATCCTGGCTCATAAAGAATGAACAAATATGTCAGATGTGAGTTTGTTAGGCGTGTATCCTGGCTCATAAAAAATGAACAAATATGTCAGATGTGAGTTTGGTAGGCGTGTATCCTGGCTCTTAAAGAATGGACAAATATTTCAGATGTGAGTTTGGTAGGCGTGTATCCTGGCTCATAAAGAATGAACAAATATGTCAGATGTGAGTTTGGTCGGAGTGTATCCTGGCTCATAAAGAATGGACAAATATGTCAGATGTGAGTTTGGTAGGCATGTATCCTGGCTCATAAGGAATGGACAAATATGTCAGATGTGAATTTGGTAGGAGTGTATCCTGGCTCTTAAACAATGGACAAATATGTCAGATGTAAGTTTGGTAGGCGTGTATCCTGGCTCATAAAGAATGGACAAATATGTCAGATGTGAGTTTGGTAGGCGTGTATCCTGGCTCATAAAGAATGGACAAATATGCCAGATGTGAGTTTGGTAGGCGTGTATCCTGGCTCATAAAGAATGGACAAATATGTCAGATGTGAATTTGGTAGGCGTGTATCCTGGCTCATAAGGAATGGACAAATATGTCAGATGTGAATTTGGTAGGCGTGTATCCTGGCTCATAAAGAATGAACAAATATGTCAGATGTGAGTTTGGTAGGCGTGTATCCTGGCTCATAAAGAATGGACAAATATGTCAGATGTGAGTTTGGTAGGCGTGTATCCTGGCTCATAAAGAATGGACAAATATGTCAGATGTGAGTTTGGTAGGCGTGTATCCTGGCTCATAAAGAATGAACAAATATGTCAGATGTGAGTTTGGTAGGCGTGTATCCTGGCTCATAAAGAATGGACAAATATGTCATATGTGAGTTTGGTAGGCGTGTATCCTGGCTCATAAAGAATGAACAAATATGTCAGATGTGAGGTTGGTAGGCGTGTATCCTGGCTCATAAAGAACGGACAAATATGCCAGATGTGAGTTTGGTAGGAGTGTATCCTGGCTCATAAAGAATGGACAAATATGTCAGATGTGAATTTGGTAGGAGTGTATCCTGGCTCTTAAACAATGGACAAATATGTCAGATGTGAGATTGGTAGGCGTGTATCCTGGCTCATAAAGAATGGACAAATATTTCAGATGTGAGTTTGGTAGGCGTGTATCCTGGCTCATAAATAATGGACAAATATGCCAGATGTAAGTTTGGTAGGCTTGTATCCTGGCTCATAAGGAATGGACAAATATGTCTAATGGGATTTTGGTAGGAGTGTGTCCTGGCTCATAAAGGATGGACAAATATCTCAGATGTGAATTTGGTAGGCGTGTATCCTGGCTCATAAAGAATGAACAAATATATCAGATGTGAGTTTGGTGGGCGTGTATCCTGGCTCAGAAAGAATGGACAAATATTTCAGATGTGATTTGGTAGGCGTGTATCCTGGCTTATAAAGAATGGACAAATATGTCAGATGTGAGCTAGGTAGGCGTGTATCCTGGCTCATAAAGAATGGATAAATATGTCAAATGTGAGTTTGGTAGGCGTGTATCCAGGCTCATAAAGAATGGACAAACTTGTCTGATGGGATTTTGGTAGGAGTGTATCCTGGCTCATAACGGATGGACAAATATCTCAGATGTGAATTTGGTAGGCGTGTATCCTGGCTCATAAAGAATGAACAAATATAGCAGATGTGAGTTTGGTAGGCGTCTATCCTGGCTCATAAAGAATGGACAAATATTTCAGATGTGAGTTTGGTAGGCGTGTATCCTGGCTCATAAAGAATGGACAAATATGTCAGATGTGAATTTGGTAGGCGTGTATCCTGGCTCATAAGGAATGGACAAATATGTCAGATGTGAATTTGGTAGGAGTGTATCCTGGCTCTTAAACAATGGACAAATATGTCAGATGTAAGTTTGGTAGGCGTGTATCCTGGCTCATAAAGAATGGACAAATATGTCAGATGTGAGATTGGTAGGCGTGTATCCTGGCTCATAAAGAATGGACAAATATGTCAGATGTGAGTTTGGTAGGCGTGTATCCTGGCTCATAAGGAATGGGCAAATATGTCAGATGTGAGTTTGGTAGGCGTGTATCCTGGCTCATAAAGAATGGACAAATATCTCAGATGTGAATTTGGTAGGCGTGTATCCTGGCTCATAAAGAATGAACAAATATATCAGATGTGAGTTTGGTAGGCGTGTATCCTGGCTCATAAAGAATGAACAAATATTTCAGATGTGAGTTTGGTAGGCGTGTATCCTGGCTCATAAGGAATGGGCAAATATGTCAGATGTGAGTTTGGTAGGCGTGTATCCTGGCTCATAAAGAATGGACAAATATCTCAGATGTGAATTTGGTAGGCGTGTATCCTGGCTCATAAAGAATGAACAAATATATCAGATGTGAGTTTGGTAGGCGTGTATCCTGGCTCATAAAGAATGAACAAATATTTCAGATGTGAGTTTGGTAGGCGTGTATCCTGGCTCATAAAGAATGGACAAATATGTCAGATGTGAATTTGGTAGGCGTGTATCCTGGCTCATAAAGAATGGACAAATATGTCAGATGTGAATTTGGTAGGCGTGTATCCTGGCTCATAAAGAATGAACAAATATGTCAGATGTGAGGATGGTAGGCGTGTATCCTGGCTCAAAAAGAACGGACAAATATGCCAGATGTGAGTTTGGTAGGCATGTATCCTGGCTCATAAACATTGGACAAATATGTTAAATGTGAGTTTGGTGGGCGTGTATCCTGGCTCATAAAGAACGGACAAATATGCCAGATGTGAGTTTGGTAGGAGTGTATCCTGGCTCAGAAAGAATGGACAAATATGTCAGATGAGAATTTGGTAGGAGTGTATCCTGGCTCTTAAACAATGGACAAATATGTCAGATGTGAGATTGGTAGGCGTGTATCCTGGCTCATAAAGAATGGACAAATATTTCAGATGTGAGTTTGGTAGGCGTGTATCCTGGCTCATAAATAATGGACAAATATGCCAGATGTAAGTTTGGTAGGCTTGTATCCTGGCTCATAAGGAATGGACAAATATGTCTAATGGGATTTTGGTAGGAGTGTGTCCTGGCTCATAAAGGATGGACAAATATCTCAGATGTGAATTTGGTAGGCGTGTATCCTGGCTCATAAAGAATGAACAAATATATCAGATGTGAGTTTGGTAGGCGTGTATCCTGGCTCATAAAGAATGGACAAATATTTCAGATGTGAGTTTGGTAGGCGTGTATCCTGGCTCATAAAGAATGAACAAATATGTCAGATGTGAGTTTGGTAGGAGTGTATCCTGGCTCATAAAGAATGGACAAATATGTCAGATGTGAATTTGGTAGGAGTGTATCCTGGCTCTTAAACAATGGACAAATATGTCAGATGTGAGTTTGGTAGGCGTGTATCCTGGCTCATAAAGAATGGACAAATATGTCAGATGTGAGTTTGGTAGGCGTGTATCCTGGCTCATAAAGAATGGACAAATATGCCAGATGTGAGTTTGGTAGGCGTGTATCCTGGCTCATAAGGAATGGGCAAATATGTCAGATGTGAATTTGGTAGGAGTGTATCCTGGCTCATAAAGAATGGACAAATATGTCAGATGTGAATTTGGTAGGCATGTATCCTGGCTCATAAGGAATGGACAAATATGTCAGATGTGAATTTGGTAGGAGTGTATCCTGGCTCTTAAACAATGGACAAATATGTCAGATGTAAGTTTGGTAGGCGTGTATCCTGGCTCATAAAGAATGGACAAATATGTCAGATGTGAGTTTGGTAGGCGTGTATCCTGGCTCATAAAGAATGGACAAATATGCCAGATGTGAGTTTGGTAGGCGTGTATCCTGGCTCATAAGGAATGGGCAAATATGTCAGATGTGAATTTGGTAGGAGTGTATCGTGGCTCATAAAGAATGGACAAATATCTCAGATGTGAATTTGGTAGGCGTGTATCCTGGCTCATAAAGAATGAACAAATATATCAGATGTGAGTTTGGTAGGCGTGTATCCTGGCTCATAAAGAATGAACAAATATTTCAGATGTGAGTTTGGTAGGCGTGTATCCTGGCTCATAAAGAATGAACAAATATGTCAGATGTGAGTTTGGTAGGAGTGTATCCTGGCTCATAAAGAATGGACAAATATGTCAGATGTGAATTTGGTAGGCGTGTATCCTGGCTCATAAAGAATGAACAAATATGTTAGATGTGAGTTTGGTGGGCGTGTATCCTGGCTCATAAAGAATGGACAAATATGTCAGATGTGAGTTTGGTAGGCGTGTATCCTGGCTCATAAAGAATGGACAAATATGTCAGATGTGAGTTTGGTAGGCGTGTATCCTGGCTCATAAAGAATGAACAAATATGTCAGATGTGAGTTTGGTAGGCGTGTATCCTGGCTCATAAAGAATGGACAAATATGTCATATGTGAGTTTGGTAGGCGTGTATCCTGGCTCATAAAGAATGAACAAATATGTCAGATGTGAGGTTGGTAGGCGTGTATCCTGGCTCATAAAGAACGGACAAATATGCCAGATGTGAGTTTGGTAGGAGTGTATCCTGGCTCATAAAGCATGGACAAATATGTCAGATGTGAATTTGGTAGGAGTGTATCCTGGCTCTTAAACAATGGACAAATATGTCAGATGTGAGATTGGTAGGCGTGTATCCTGGCTCATAAAGAATGGACAAATATTTCAGATGTGAGTTTGGTAGGCGTGTATCCTGGCTCATAAATAATGGACAAATATGGCAGATGTAAGTTTGGTAGGCTTGTATCCTGGCTCATAAGGAATGGACAAATATGTCTAATGGGATTTTGGTAGGAGTGTGTCCTGGCTCATAAAGGATGGACAAATATCTCAGATGTGAATTTGGTAGGCGTGTATCCTGGCTCATAAAGAATGAACAAATATATCAGATGTGAGTTTGGTGGGCGTGTATCCTGGCTCAGAAAGAATGGACAAATATTTCAGATGTGATTTGGTAGGCGTGTATCCTGGCTTATAAAGAATGGACAAATATGTCAGATGTGAGCTAGGTAGGCGTGTATCCTGGCTCATAAAGAATGGATAAATATGTCAAATGTGAGTTTGGTAGGCGTGTATCCAGGCTCATAAAGAATGGACAAACTTGTCTGATGGGATTTTGGTAGGAGTGTATCCTGGCTCATAACGGATGGACAAATATCTCAGATGTGAATTTGGTAGGCGTGTATCCTGGCTCATAAAGAATGAACAAATATAGCAGATGTGAGTTTGGTAGGCGTCTATCCTGGCTCATAAAGAATGGACAAATATTTCAGATGTGAGTTTGGTAGGCGTGTATCCTGGCTCATAAAGAATGGACAAATATGTCAGATGTGAATTTGGTAGGCGTGTATCCTGGCTCATAAGGAATGGACAAATATGTCAGATGTGAATTTGGTAGGAGTGTATCCTGGCTCTTAAACAATGGACAAATATGTCAGATGTAAGTTTGGTAGGCGTGTATCCTGGCTCATAAAGAATGGACAAATATGTCAGATGTGAGTTTGGTAGGCGTGTATCCTGGCTCATAAAGAATGGACAAATATGTCAGATGTGAGTTTGGTAGGCGTGTATCCTGGCTCATAAGGAATGGGCAAATATGTCAGATGTGAGTTTGGTAGGCGTGTATCCTGGCTCATAAAGAATGGACAAATATCTCAGATGTGAATTTGGTAGGCGTGTATCCTGGCTCATAAAGAATGAACAAATATATCAGATGTGAGTTTGGTAGGCGTGTATCCTGGCTCATAAAGAATGAACAAATATTTCAGATGTGAGTTTGGTAGGCGTGTATCCTGGCTCATAAGGAATGGGCAAATATGTCAGATGTGAGTTTGGTAGGCGTGTATCCTGGCTCATAAAGAATGGACAAATATCTCAGATGTGAATTTGGTAGGCGTGTATCCTGGCTCATAAAGAATGAACAAATATATCAGATGTGAGTTTGGTAGGCGTGTATCCTGGCTCATAAAGAATGAACAAATATTTCAGATGTGAGTTTGGTAGGCGTGTATCCTGGCTCATAAAGAATGGACAAATATGTCAGATGTGAGTTTGGTAGGAGTGTATCCTGGCTCATAAAGAATGGACAAATATGTCAGATGTGAATTTGGTAGGCGTGTATCCTGGCTCATAAAGAATGAACAAATATGTCAGATGTGAGGATGGTAGGCGTGTATCCTGGCTCAAAAAGAACGGACAAATATGCCAGATGTGAGTTTGGTAGGCATGTATCCTGGCTCATAAACATTGGACAAATATGTTAAATGTGAGTTTGGTGGGCGTGTATCCTGGCTCATAAAGAACGGACAAATATGCCAGATGTGAGTTTGGTAGGAGTGTATCCTGGCTCAGAAAGAATGGACAAATATGTCAGATGAGAATTTGGTAGGCGTGTATCCTGGCTCTTAAACAATGGACAAATATGTCAGATGTGAGATTGGTAGGCGTGTATCCTGGCTCATAAAGAATGGACAAATATTTCAGATGTGAGTTTGGTAGGCGTGTATCCTGGCTCATAAAGAATGAACAAATATGCCAGATGTAAGTTTGGTAGGCTTGTATCCTGGCTCATAAGGAATGGACAAATATGTCTAATGGGATTTTGGTAGGAGTGTGTCCTGGCTCATAAAGGATGGACAAATATCTCAGATGTGAATTTGGTAGGCGTGTATCCTGGCTCATAAAGAATGAACAAATATATCAGATGTGAGTTTGGTAGGCGTGTATCCTGGCTCATAAAGAATGGACAAATATGTCAGATGTGAGTTTGGTAGGCGTGTATCCTGGCTCATAAAGAATGGACAAATATGTCAGATGTGAGTTTGGTAGGAGTGTATCCTGGCTCATAAAGAATGGACAAATATGTCAGATGTGAATTTGGTAGGAGTGTATCCTGGCTCTTAAACAATGGACAAATATGTCAGATGTGAGTTTGGTAGGCGTGTATCCTGGCTCATAAAGAATGGACAAATATGTCAGATGTGAGTTTGGTAGGCGTGTATCCTGGCTCATAAAGAATGGACAAATATGCCAGATGTGAGTTTGGTAGGCGTGTATCCTGGCTCATAAGGAATGGGCAAATATGTCAGATGTGAATTTGGTAGGAGTGTATCGTGGCTCATAAAGAATGGACAAATATCTCAGATGTGAATTTGGTAGGCGTGTATCCTGGCTCATAAAGAATGAACAAATATATCAGATGTGAGTTTGGTAGGCGTGTATCCTGGCTCATAAAGAATGAACAAATATTTCAGATGTGAGTTTGGTAGGCGTGTATCCTGGCTCATAAAGAACGGACAAATATGCCAGATGTGAGTTTGGTAGGAGTGTATCCTGGCTCAGAAAGAATGGACAAATATGTCAGATGAGAATTTGGTAGGAGTGTATCCTGGCTCTTAAACAATGGACAAATATGTCAGATGTGAGATTGGTAGGCGTGTATCCTGGCTCATAAAGAATGGACAAATATTTCAGATGTGAGTTTGGTAGGCGTGTATCCTGGCTCATAAATAATGGACAAACATGCCAGATGTAAGTTTGGTAGGCTTGTATCCTGGCTCATAAGGAATGGACAAATATGTCTAATGGGATTTTGGTAGGAGTGTTTCCTGGCTCATAAAGGATGGACAAATATCTCAGATGTGAATTTGGTAGGCGTGTATCCTGGCTCATAAAGAATGAACAAATATATCAGATGTGAGTTTGGTAGGCGTGTATCCTGGCTCATAAAGAATGGACAAATATTTCAGATGTGAGTTTGGTAGGCGTGTATCCTGGCTCATAAAGAATGAACAAATATGTCAGATGTGAGTTTGGTAGGAGTGTATCCTGGCTCATAAAGAATGGACAAATATGTCAGATGTGAATTTGGTAGGAGTGTATCCTGGCTCTTAAACAATGGACAAATATGTCAGATGTGAGTTTGGTAGGCGTGTATCCTGGCTCATAAAGAATGGACAAATATGTCAGATGTGAGTTTGGTAGGCGTGTATCCTGGCTCATAAAGAATGGACAAATATGCCAGATGTGAGTTTGGTAGGCGTGTATCCTGGCTCATAAGGAATGGGCAAATATGTCAGATGTGAATTTGGTAGGAGTGTATCGTGGCTCATAAAGAATGGACAAATATCTCAGATGTGAATTTGGTAGGCGTGTATCCTGGCTCATAAAGAATGAACAAATATATCAGATGTGAGTTTGGTAGGCGTGTATCCTGGCTCATAAAGAATGAACAAATATTTCAGATGTGAGTTTGGTAGGCGTGTATCCTGGCTCATAAAGAATGAACAAATATGTCAGATGTGAGTTTGGTAGGAATGTATCCTGGCTCATAAAGAATGGACAAATATGTCAGATGTGAATTTGGTAGGCGTGTATCCTGGCTCATAAAGAATGAACAAATATGTCAGATGTGAGGATGGTAGGCGTGTATCCTGGCTCAAAAAGAACGGACAAATATGCCAGATGTGAGTTTGGTAGGCATGTATCCTGGCTCATAAACATTGGACAAATATGTTAAATGTGAGTTTGGTGGGCGTGTATCCTGGCTCATAAAGAATGGACAAATATGTCAGATGTGATTTGGTAGGCGTGTATCCTGGCTTATAAAGAATGGACAAATATGTCAGATATGAGCTAGGTAGGCGTGTATCCTGGCTCATAAAGAATGGATAAATATGTCAAATGTGAGTTTGGTAGGCGTGTATCCAGTCTCATAAAGAATGGACAAATTTGTCTGATGGGATTTTGGTAGGAGTGTATCCTGGCTCATAACGGATGGACAAATATCTCAGATGTGAATTTGGTAGGCGTGTATCCTGGCTCATAAAGAATGAACAAATATATCAGATGTGAGTTTGGTAGGCGTCTATCCTGGCTCATAAAGAATGGACAAATTTGTCAGATGTGAGTTTGGTAGGCGTGTATCCGGGCTCATAAAGAATGGACAAATATTTCAGATGTGAGTTTGGTAGGCGTGTATCCTGGCTCATAAAGAATGGACAAATATATCAGATGTGAGTTTGGTAGGCGTGTATCATGGCTCATAAAGAATGGACAAATTTGTCAGATGTGAGATTGGTAGGCGTGTTTCCGGGCTCATAAAGAATGGACAAATATGTCAGTTGTGAGTTTGGTAGGCGTGTATCCTGGCTCATAAAGAATGGACAAATATGTCAGATGTGAGTTTGGTGGGCGTGTATCCTGGCTAATAAAGAATGGACATGTATGTCAGATGTGAGTTTGGTAGGCGTGTATCCTGGCTCATAGAGAATGGACAAATATGTCAGATGTGAGTTTGGTAGGCGTGTATCCTGGCTCATAAAGAATGGACAAATATTTCAGATGTGAGTTTGTTAGGCGTGTATCCTGGCTCATAAAAAATGAACAAATATGTCAAATGTGAGTTTGGTTGGCGTGTATCCTGGCTCATAAATAATGAACAAATATGTCAGATGTGAGTTTGGTAGGTGTGTATCCTGGCTCATAAAGTATGGACAAATATGCCAGATGTGAGTTTGGTAGGAGTGTATCCTGGCTCATAAAGAATGGACAAATATTTCAGATGTGAGTTTGTTAGGCGTGTATCCTGGCTCATAAAAAATGAACAAATATGTCAGATGTGAGTTTGGTAGGTGTGTATCCTGGCTCATAAAGAATGGACAAATATGCCAGATGTGAGTTTGGTAGGAGTGTATCCTGGCTCATAAAGAATGGACATATATTTCAGATGTGAGTTTGGTATGCGTGTATCCTAGCTCATAAAGAATGAACAAATATGCCAGATGTGAGTTTGGTAGGAGTGTATCCTGGCTCATAAAGAATGGACAAATATCTCAGATGTGAATTTGGTAGGCGTGTATCCTGGCTCATAAAGAATGAACAAATATATCAGATGTGAGTTTGGTAGGCGTGTATCCTGGCTCATAAAGAATGGACAAATATTTCAGATGTGAGTTTGGTAGGCGTGTATCCTGGCTCATAAAGAATGAACAAATATGTCAGATGTGAGTTTGGTAGGCGTGTATCCTGGCTCATAAAGAATGGACAAATATCTCAGATGTGAATTTGGTAGGCGTGTATCCTGGCTCATAAAGAATGAACAAATATATCAGATGTGAGTTTGGTAGGCGTGTATCCTGGCTCATAAAGAATGGACAAATATTTCAGATGTGAGTTTGGTAGGCGTGTATCCTGGCTCATAAAGAATGAACAAATATGTCAGATGTGAGTTTGGTAGGCGTGTATCCTGGCTCATAGAGAATGGACAAATATGTCAGATGTGAGTTTGGTAGGCGTGTATCCTGGCTCATAAAAAATGGACAAATATTTCAGATGTGAGTTTGTTCGGCGTGTATCCTGGCTCATAAAGTATGGACAAATGTTTCAGATGTGAGTTTGGTAGGCATGTGTCCTGATTCATAAAGAATGAACAAATATGTCAGATGTGAGTTTGATAGATGTGTATCCTGGCTCATAAATAATGGACAAATATGCCAGATGTGAGTTTGCTAGGCGTGTATCCTGGCTCATAAGGAATGGACAAATATGTCAGATGTGAGTTTGGTAGGAGTGTATCCTGGCTCATAAAGAATGGACAAATATGTCAGATGTGAATTTGGTAGGAGTGTATCCTGGCTCTTAAACAATGGACAAATATGTCAGATATGAGTTTGGTAGGCGTGTATCCTGGCTCATAAAGAATGGACAAATATGTCAGATGTGAGTTTGGTAGGCGTGTATCCTGGCTCATAAAAAATGGACAAATATGCCAGATGTGAGTTTGGTAGGCGTGTATCCTGGCTCATAAAGAATGAACAAATATGTCAGATGTGAGTTTGGTAGGAATGTATCCTGGCTCATAAAGAATGGACAAATATGTCAGATGTGAATTTGGTAGGCGTGTATCCTGGCTCATAAAGAATGAACAAATATGTCAGATGTGAGGATGGTAGGCGTGTATCCTGGCTCAAAAAGAACGGACAAATATGCCAGATGTGAGTTTGGTAGGCATGTATCCTGGCTCATAAACATTGGACAAATATGTTAAATGTGAGTTTGGTGGGCGTGTATCCTGGCTCATAAAGAATGGACAAATATGTCAGATGTGATTTGGTAGGCGTGTATCCTGGCTTATAAAGAATGGACAAATATGTCAGATATGAGCTAGGTAGGCGTGTATCCTGGCTCATAAAGAATGGATAAATATGTCAAATGTGAGTTTGGTAGGCGTGTATCCAGTCTCATAAAGAATGGACAAATTTGTCTGATGGGATTTTGGTAGGAGTGTATCCTGGCTCATAACGGATGGACAAATATCTCAGATGTGAATTTGGTAGGCGTGTATCCTGGCTCATAAAGAATGAACAAATATATCAGATGTGAGTTTGGTAGGCGTCTATCCTGGCTCATAAAGAATGGACAAATTTGTCAGATGTGAGTTTGGTAGGCGTGTATCCGGGCTCATAAAGAATGGACAAATATTTCAGATGTGAGTTTGGTAGGCGTGTATCCTGGCTCATAAAGAATGGACAAATATATCAGATGTGAGTTTGGTAGGCGTGTATCATGGCTCATAAAGAATGGACAAATTTGTCAGATGTGAGATTGGTAGGCGTGTTTCCGGGCTCATAAAGAATGGACAAATATGTCAGTTGTGAGTTTGGTAGGCGTGTATCCTGGCTCATAAAGAATGGACAAATATGTCAGATGTGAGTTTGGTGGGCGTGTATCCTGGCTAATAAAGAATGGACATGTATGTCAGATGTGAGTTTGGTAGGCGTGTATCCTGGCTCATAGAGAATGGACAAATATGTCAGATGTGAGTTTGGTAGGCGTGTATCCTGGCTCATAAAGAATGGACAAATATTTCAGATGTGAGTTTGTTAGGCGTGTATCCTGGCTCATAAAAAATGAACAAATATGTCAAATGTTAGTTTGGTTGGCGTGTATCCTGGCTCATAAATAATGAACAAATATGTCAGATGTGAGTTTGGTAGGTGTGTATCCTGGCTCATAAAGTATGGACAAATATGCCAGATGTGAGTTTGGTAGGAGTGTATCCTGGCTCATAAAGAATGGACAAATATTTCAGATGTGAGTTTGTTAGGCGTGTATCCTGGCTCATAAAAAATGAACAAATATGTCAGATGTGAGTTTGGTAGGTGTGTATCCTGGCTCATAAAGAATGGACAAATATGCCAGATGTGAGTTTGGTAGGAGTGTATCCTGGCTCATAAAGAATGGACATATATTTCAGATGTGAGTTTGGTATGCGTGTATCCTAGCTCATAAAGAATGAACAAATATGCCAGATGTGAGTTTGGTAGGAGTGTATCCTGGCTCATAAAGAATGGACAAATATCTCAGATGTGAATTTGGTAGGCGTGTATCCTGGCTCATAAAGAATGAACAAATATATCAGATGTGAGTTTGGTAGGCGTGTATCCTGGCTCATAAAGAATGGACAAATATTTCAGATGTGAGTTTGGTAGGCGTGTATCCTGGCTCATAAAGAATGAACAAATATGTCAGATGTGAGTTTGGTAGGCGTGTATCCTGGCTCATAAAGAATGGACAAATATCTCAGATGTGAATTTGGTAGGCGTGTATCCTGGCTCATAAAGAATGAACAAATATATCAGATGTGAGTTTGGTAGGCGTGTATCCTGGCTCATAAAGAATGGACAAATATTTCAGATGTGAGTTTGGTAGGCGTGTATCCTGGCTCATAAAGAATGAACAAATATGTCAGATGTGAGTTTGGTAGGCGTGTATCCTGGCTCATAGAGAATGGACAAATATGTCAGATGTGAGTTTGGTAGGCGTGTATCCTGGCTCATAAAAAATGGACAAATATTTCAGATGTGAGTTTGTTCGGCGTGTATCCTGGCTCATAAAGTATGGACAAATGTTTCAGATGTGAGTTTGGTAGGCATGTGTCCTGATTCATAAAGAATGAACAAATATGTCAGATGTGAGTTTGATAGATGTGTATCCTGGCTCATAAATAATGGACAAATATGCCAGATGTGAGTTTGCTAGGCGTGTATCCTGGCTCATAAGGAATGGACAAATATGTCAGATGTGAGTTTGGTAGGAGTGTATCCTGGCTCATAAAGAATGGACAAATATGTCAGATGTGAATTTGGTAGGAGTGTATCCTGGCTCTTAAACAATGGACAAATATGTCAGATATGAGTTTGGTAGGCGTGTATCCTGGCTCATAAAGAATGGACAAATATGTCAGATGTGAGTTTGGTAGGCGTGTATCCTGGCTCATAAAGAATGGACAAATATGCCAGATGTGAGTTTGGTAGGCGTGTATCCTGGCTCATAAGGAATGGACAAATATGTCAGATGTGGGTTTGGTAGGAGTGTATCCTGGCTCATAAAGAATGGACAAATATCTCAGATGTTAATTTGGTAGGCGTGTATCCTGGCTCATAAAGAATGAACAAATATATCAGATGTGAGTTTGGTAAGCGTGTATCCTGGCTCATAAAGAATGGACACATATTTCAGATGTGAGTTTGGTAGGCGTGTATCCTGGCTCATAAAGAATGAACAAATATATCAGATGTGAGTTTGGTAGGCGTGTATCCTGGCTCATAAAGAATGGACAAATATTTCAGATGTGAGTTTTGTAGGCGTGTATCCTGGCTCATAAAGAATGAACAAATATGTCAGATGTGAGTTTGGTAGGCGTGTATCCTGGCTCATAGAGAATGGACAAATATGTCAGATGTGGGTTTGGTAGGCGTGTATCCTGGCTCATAAAAAATGGACAAATATTTCAGATGTGAGTTTGTTAGGCGTGTACCCTGGCTCATAAAGTATGGACAAATATTTCAGATGTGAGTTTGGTAGGCGTGTATCCTGGCTCATAAAGAATGAACAAATATGTCAGATGTGAGTTTGATAGGTGTGTATCCTGGCTCATAAAGTATGGACAAATATGCCAGATGTGAGTTTGCTAGGCGTGTATCCTGGCCCATAAGGAATGGACAAATATGTCAGATGTGAGTTTGGTAGGAGTGTATCCTGGCTCATAAAGAATGGACAAATATGTCAGATGTGAATTTGGTAGGAGTGTATCCTGGCTCATAAAGAATGGACAAATATGTCAGATGTGAGTTTGGTAGGCGTGTATCCTGGCTCATAAATAATGGACAAATATGCCAGATGTGAGTTTGGTAGGCGTGTATCCTGGCTCATAAGGAATGGACAAATATGTCAGATGTGAGTTTGGTAGGAGTGTATCCTGGCTCATAAAGAATGGACAAATATCTCAGATGGTAATTTGGTAGGCGTGTATCCTGGCTCGTAAAGAATGAACAAATATATCAGATGTGAGTTTGGTAGGCGTGTATCCTGGCTCATAAAGAATGGACACATATTTCAGATGTGAGTTTGGTAGGCGTGTATCCTGGCTCATAAAGAATGAACAAATATGTCAGATGTGAGGTTGGTAGGCGTGTATCCTGGCTCATAAAGAATGAACAAATATGTCAGATGTGAGTTTGGTAGGCGTGTATCCTGGCTCATAGAGAATGGACAAATATGTCAGATGTGAGTTTGGTAGGCGTGTATCCTGGCTCATAAAAAATGGACAAATATTTCAGATGTGAGTTTGTTAGGCGTGTACCCTGGCTCATAAAGTATGGACAAATATTTCAGATGTGAGTTTGGTAGGCGTGTATCCTGGCTCATAAAGAATGAACAAATATGTCAGATGTGAGTTTGATAGGTGTGTATCCTGGCTCATAAAGTATGGACAAATATGCCAGATGTGAGTTTGCTAGGCGTGTATCCTGGCTCATAAGGAATGGACAAATATGTCAGATGTGAGTTTGGTAGGAGTGTATCCTGGCTCATAAAGAATGGACAAATATGTCAGATGTGAATTTGGTAGGAGTGTATCCCGGCTCTTAAACAATGGACAAATATGTCAGATATGAGTTTGGTAGGCGTGTATCCTGGCTCATAAAGAATGGACAAATATGTCAGATGTGAGTTTGGTAGGCGTGTATCCTGGCTCATAAATAATGGACAAATATGCCAGATGTGAATTTGGTAGGCGTGTATCCTGGCTCATAAGGAATGGACAAATATGTCAGATGTGAGTTTGGTAGGAGTGTATCCTGGCTCATAAAGAATGGACAAATATCTCAGATGGTAATTTGGTAGGCGTGTATCCTGGCTCATAAAGAATGAACAAATATATCAGATGTGAGTTTGGTAGGCGTGTATCCTGGCTCATAAAGAATGAACAAATATGTCAGATGTGAGGTTGGTAGGCGTGTATCCTGGCTCATAAAGAACGGACAAATATGCCAGATGTGAGTTTGGTAGGCATGTATCCTGGCTCATAAAGAATGGACAAATATGTTAAATGTGTGTTTGGTGGGCGTGTATCCTTGCTCATAAAGAATGGACAAATGTGTCAGATGTGATTTGGTAGGCGTGTATCCTGGCTTATAAAGAATGGACAAATATGTCAGATGTGAGTTTGGTAGGCGTGTATCCTGGCTCATAAAGAATGGACAAATATGTCAGATGTGAGTTTGGTAGGCGTGTATCCTGGCTCATAAAGAATGGACAAATATTTCAGATGTGAGTGTGTTAGGCGTGTATCCTGGCTCATAAAGAATGGACAAATATTTCAGATGTGAGTTTGGTAGGCGTGTATCCTGGCTCATAAAGAATGGACAAATATTTCAGATGTGAGTTTGGTAGGAGTGTATCCTGGCTCATAAAGAATGGACAAATATCTCAGATGGTAATTTGGTAGGCGTGTATCCTGGCTCATAAAGAATGAACAAATATATCAGATGTTAGTTTGGTAGGCGTGTATCCTGGCTCATAAAGAATGGACACATATTTCAGATGTGAGTTTGGTAGGCGTGTATCCTGGCTCATAAAGAATGAACAAATATGTCAGATGTGAGGTTGGTAGGCGTGTATCCTGGCTCATAAAGAATGAACAAATATGTCAGATGTGAGTTTGGTAGGCGTGTATCCTGGCTCATAGAGAATGGACAAATATGTCAGATGTGAGTTTGGTAGGCGTGTATCCTGGCTCATAAAAAATGGACAAATATTTCAGATGTGAGTTTGTTAGGCGTGTACCCTGGCTCATAAAGTATGGACAAATATTTCAGATGTGAGTTTGGTAGGCGTGTATCCTGGCTCATAAAGAATGAACAAATATGTCAGATGTGAGTTTGATAGGTGTGTATCCTGGCTCATAAAGTATGGACACATATGCCAGATGTGAGTTTGATAGGTGTGTATCCTGGCTCATAAAGTATGGACACATATGCCAGATGTGAGTTTGCTAGGCGTGTATCCTGGCTCATAAGGAATGGACAAATATGTCAGATGTGAGTTTGGTAGGAGTGTATCCTGGCTCATAAAGAATGGACAAATATGTCAGATGTGAATTTGGTAGGAGTGTATCCCGGCTCTTAAACAATGGACAAATATGTCAGATATGAGTTTGGTAGGCGTGTATCCTGGCTCATAAAGAATGGACAAATATGTCAGATGTGAGTTTGGTAGGCGTGTATCCTGGCTCATAAATAATGGACAAATATGCCAGATGTGAGTTTGGTAGGCGTGTATCCTGGCTCATAAGGAATGGACAAATATGTCAGATGTGAGTTTGGTAGGAGTGTATCCTGGCTCATAAAGAATGGACAAATATCTCAGATGGTAATTTGGTAGGCGTGTATCCTGGCTCATAAAGAATGAACAAATATATCAGATGTGAGTTTGGTAGGCGTGTATCCTGGCTCATAAAGAATGGACACATATTTCAGATGTGAGTTTGGTAGGCGTGTATCCTGGCTCATAAAGAATGAACAAATATGTCAGATGTGAGGTTGGTAGGCGTGTATCCTGGCTCATAAAGAATGAACAAATATGTCAGATGTGAGTTTGGTAGGCGTGTATCCTGGCTCATAGAGAATGGACAAATATGTCAGATGTGAGTTTGGTAGGCGTGTATCCTGGCTCATAAAAAATGGACAAATATTTCAGATGTGAGTTTGCTAGGCGTGTACCCTGGCTCATAAAGTATGGACAAATATTTCAGATGTGAGTTTGGTAGGCGTGTATCCTGGCTCATAAAGAATGAACAAATATGTCAGATGTGAGTTTGATAGGTGTGTATCCTGGCTCATAAAGTATGGACACATATGCCAGATGTGAGTTTGCTAGGCGTGTATCCTGGCTCATAAGGAATGGACAAATATGTCAGATGTGAGTTTGGTAGGAGTGTATCCTGGCTCATAAAGAATGGACAAATATGTCAGATGTGAATTTGGTAGGAGTGTATCCCGGCTCTTAAACAATGGACAAATATGTCAGATATGAGTTTGGTAGGCGTGTATCCTGGCTCATAAAGAATGGACAAATATGTCAGATGTGAGTTTGGTAGGCGTGTATCCTGGCTCATAAATAATGGACAAATATGCCAGATGTGAGTTTGGTAGGCGTGTATCCTGGCTCATAAGGAATGGACAAATATGTCAGATGTGAGTTTGGTAGGAGTGTATCCTGGCTCATAAAGAATGGACAAATATCTCAGATGGTAATTTGGTAGGCGTGTATCCTGGCTCATAAAGAATGAACAAATATATCAGATGTGAGTTTGGTAGGCGTGTATCCTGGCTCATAAAGAATGGACACATATTTCAGATGTGAGTTTGGTAGGCGTGTATCTTGGCTCATAAAGAATGAACAAATATGTCAGATGTGAGGTTGGTAGGCGTGTATCCTGGCTCATAAAGAACGGACAAATATGCCAGATGTGAGTTTGGTAGGCATGTATCCTGGCTCATAAAGAATGGACAAATATGTTAAATGTGTGTTTGGTGGGCGTGTATCCTGGCTCATAAAGAATGGACAAATATGTCAGATGTGATTTGGTAGGCGTGTATCCTGGCTTATAAAGAATGGACAAATATGTCAGATGTGAGTTTGGTAGGCGTGTATCCTGGCTCATAAAGAATGGACAAATATGTCAGATGTGAGTTTGGTAGGCGTGTATCCTGGCTCATAAAGAATGGACAAATATTTCAGATGTGAGTTTGTTAGGCGTGTATCCTGGCTCATAAAAAATGGACAAATATTTCAGATGTGAGTTTGGTAGGCGTGTATCCTGGCTCATAAAGAATGAACAAATATGTCAGATGTGAGTTTGGTAGGTGTGTATCCTGGCTCATAAAGAATGAACAAATATGTCAGATGTGAGGTTGGTAGGCGTGTATCCTGGCTCATAAAGAATGAACAAATATGTCAGATGTGAGTTTGGTAGGCGTGTATCCTGGCTCATAAAGAATGAACAAATATGTCAGAACGTGAGTTTGGTAGGCGTGTATCCTGGCTCATAAAAAATGGACAAATCTTTCAGATGTGAGTTTGTTAGGCATGTACCCTGGCTCATAAAGTATGGACAAATATTTCAGATGTGAGTTTGGTAGGCGTGTATCCTGGCTCATAAAGAATGAACAAATTTATCAGATGTGAGTTTGATAGGTGTGTATCCTGGCTCATAAAGTATGGACACATATGCCAGATGTGAGTTTGCTAGGCGTGTATCCTGGCTCATAAGGAATGGACAAATATGTCAGATGTGAGTTTGGTAGGAGTGTATCCTGGCTCATAAAGAATGGACAAATATGTCAGATGTGAATTTGGTAGGAGTGTATCCCGGCTCTTAAACAATCGACAAATATGTCAGATATGAGTTTGGTAGGCGTGTATCCTGGCTCATAAAGAATGGACAAATATGTCAGATGTGAGTTTGGTAGGCGTGTATCCTGGCTCATAAATAATGGACAAATATGCCAGATGTGAGTTTGGTAGGCGTGTATCCTGGCTCATAAGGAATGGACAAATATGTCAGATGTGAGTTTGGTAGGAGTGTATCCTGGCTCATAAAGAATGGACAAATATCTCAGATGGTAATTTGGTAGGCGTGTATCCTGGCTCATAAAGAATGAACAAATATATCAGATGTGAGTTTGGTAGGCGTGTATCCTGGCTCATAAAGAATGAACAAATATGTCAGATGTGAGGTTGGTAGGCGTGTATCCTGGCTCATAAAGAATGAACAAATATGTCAGATGTGAGTTTGGTAGGCGTGTATCCTGGCTCATAAAGAATGAACAAATATGTCAGATGTGAGTTTGGTAGGCGTGTATCCTGGCTCATAAAGAATGAACAAATATGTCAGATGTGAGTTTGGTAGGCGTGTATCCGGGCTCATAAAGAATGAACAAATATTTCAGATGTGAGTTTGGTAGGCGTGTATCCTGGCTCATAAAGAATGAACAAATATGTCAGATGTGAGGTTGGTAGGCGTGTATCCTGGCTCATAAAGAATGAACAAATATGTCAGATGTGAGTTTGGTAGGCGTGTATCCTGGCTCATAGAGAATGGACAAATATGTCAGATGTGAGTTTGGTAGGCGTGTATCCTGGCTCATAAAAAATGGACAAATATTTCAGATGTGAGTTTGCTAGGCGTGTACCCTGGCTCATAAAGTATGGAC
The DNA here is from genome assembly GCA_034401795.1 of Chaetoderma sp. LZ-2023a. Classification (NCBI taxonomy): domain Eukaryota; kingdom Metazoa; phylum Mollusca; class Caudofoveata; order Chaetodermatida; family Chaetodermatidae; genus Chaetoderma; species Chaetoderma sp. LZ-2023a. The sequence continues at coordinate 1,004,374 of CM067373.1, read as the reverse complement.
AAATATTTCAGATGTGAGTTTGGTAGGCGTGTATCCTGGCTCATAAAGAATGAACAAATATGTCAGATGTGAGTTTGATAGGTGTGTATCCTGGCTCATAAAGTATGGACACATATGCCAGATGTGAGTTTGCTAGGCGTGTATCCTGGCTCATAAGGAATGGACAAATATGTCAGATGTGAGTTTGGTAGGAGTGTATCCTGGCTCATAAAGAATGGACAAATATGTCAGATGTGAATTTGGTAGGAGTGTATCCCGGCTCTTAAACAATGGACAAATATGTCAGATATGAGTTTGGTAGGCGTGTATCCTGGCTCATAAAGAATGGACAAATATGTCAGATGTGAGTTTGGTAGGCGTGTATCCTGGCTCATAAATAATGGACAAATATGCCAGATGTGAGTTTGGTAGGCGTGTATCCTGGCTCATAAGGAATGGACAAATATGTCAGATGTGAGTTTGGTAGGAGTGTATCCTGGCTCATAAAGAATGGACAAATATCTCAGATGGTAATTTGGTAGGCGTGTATCCTGGCTCATAAAGAATGAACAAATATATCAGATGTGAGTTTGGTAGGCGTGTATCCTGGCTCATAAAGAATGGACACATATTTCAGATGTGAGTTTGGTAGGCGTGTATCCTGGCTCATAAAGAATGAACAAATATGTCAGATGTGAGGTTGGTAGGCGTGTATCCTGGCTCATAAAGAACGGACAAATATGCCAGATGTGAGTTTGGTAGGCATGTATCCTGGCTCATAAAGAATGGACAAATATGTTAAATGTGTGTTTGGTGGGCGTGTATCCTGGCTCATAAAGAATGGACAAATATGTCAGATGTGATTTGGTAGGCGTGTATCCTGGCTTATAAAGAATGGACAAATATGTCAGATGTGAGTTTGGTAGGCGTGTATCCTGGCTCATAAAGAATGGACAAATATGTCAGATGTGAGTTTGGTAGGCGTGTATCCTGGCTCATAAAGAATGGACAAATATTTCAGATGTGAGTTTGTTAGGCGTGTATCCTGGCTCATAAAGAATGGACAAATATTTCAGATGTGAGTTTGGTAGGCGTGTATCCTGGCTCATAAAGAATGAACAAATATGTCAGATGTGAGTTTGGTAGGTGTGTATCCTGGCTCATAAAGAATGGAAAAATATGTCAGATGTGAGTTTGGGGAGGCGTGTATCCTGGCTCATAACGAATGGACAAATGTTTCAGATGTGAGTTTGGTAGGCGTGTATCCTGGCTCATAAAGAATGGACAAATATGTTAGATGTGCGTTTGGTGGGCGTGTATCCTGGCTCATACAGAATGGACAGATATGTCAGATGTGACTTTGGTAGGTGTGTATCCTAGCTCATAGAGAATGGACAAATATTTCAGATGTGAGTTTGGTAGGCGTATATCCTGGCTCATAAAGAATGGACAAATATTTCAGATGTGAGTTTGGTAGGTATGTATCCTGGCTCATAAAGATTGAACAAATATGTCAGATGTGAGTTTGGTAGGCGTTTATCCTGGCTCATAAAGAATGGACAAATATGCCAGATGTGAGGTTGGTAGGCGTGTATCCTCGCTCATAAGGAATGGACAAATAAGTCAGATGTGAGTTTGGTAGGAGTGTATCCTGGCTCATAAAGAATGGACAAATATGTCAGATGTGAGTTTGGTAGGCGTGTATCCTGGCTCATAAAAAATGGACAAATATTTCAGATGTGAGTTTGGTAGGCGTGTACCCTGGCTCATAAAGAATGAACAAATATGTCAGATGTGAGTTTGATAGGTGTGTATCCTGGCTCATAAAGTATGGACAAATATGCCAGATGTGAGTTTGCTAGGCGTGTATCCTGGCTCATAAGGAATGGACAAATATGTCAGATGTGAGTTTGGTAGGAGTGTATCCTGGCTCATAAAGAATGGACAAATATGTCAGATGTGAATTTGGTAGGAGTGTATCCTGGCTCTTAAACAATGGACAAATATGTCAGATATGAGTTTGGTAGGCGTGTATCCTGGCTCATAAAGAATGGACAAATATGTCAGATGTGAGTTTGGTAGGCGTGTATCCTGGCTCATAAATAATGGACAAATATGCCAGATGTGAGTTTGGTAGGCGTGTATCCTGGCTCATAAGGAATGGACAAATATGTCAGATGTGAGTTTGGTAGGAGTGTATCCTGGCTCATAAAGTATGGACAAATATCTCAGATGGTAATTTGGTAGGCGTGTATCCTGGCTCATAAAGAATGAACAAATATATCAGATGTGAGTTTGGTAGGCGTGTATCCTGGCTCATAAAGAATGAACAAATATGTCAGATGTGAGGTTGGTAGGCGTGTATCCTGGCTCATAAAGAATGAACAAATATGTCAGATGTGAGTTTGGTAGGCGTGTATCCTGGCTCATAGAGAATGGACAAATATGTCAGATGTGAGTTTGGTAGGCGTGTATCCTGGCTCATAAAAAATGGACAAATATTTCAGATGTGAGTTTGTTAGGCGTGTACCCTGGCTCATAAAGTATGGACAAATATTTCAGATGTGAGTTTGTTAGGCGTGTATCCTGGCTCATAAAGAATGAACAAATATGTCAGATGTGAGTTTGATAGGTGTGTATCCTGGCTCATAAAGTATGGACAAATATGCCAGATGTGAGTTTGCTAGGCGTGTATCCTGGCTCATAAGGAATGGACAAATATGTCAGATGTGAGTTTGGTAGGAGTGTATCCTGGCTCATAAAGAATGGACAAATATGTCAGATGTGAATTTGGTAGGAGTGTATCCCGGCTCTTAAACAATGGACAAATATGTCAGATATGAGATTGGTAGGCGTGTATCCTGGCTCATAAAGAATGGACAAATATGTCAGATGTGAGTTTGGTAGGCGTGTATCCTGGCTCATAAATAATGGACAAATATGCCAGATGTGAGTTTGGTAGGCGTGTATCCTGGCTCATAAGGAATGGACAAATATGTCAGATGTGAGTTTGGTAGGAGTGTATCCTGGCTCATAAAGAATGGACAAATATCTCAGATGGTAATTTGGTAGGCGTGTATCCTGGCTCATAAAGAATGAACAAATATATCAGATGTGAGTTTGGTAGGCGTGTATCCTGGCTCATAAAGAATGGACACATATTTCAGATGTGAGTTTGGTAGGCGTGTATCCTGGCTCATAAAGAATGAACAAATATGTCAGATGTGAGGTTGGTAGGCGTGTATCCTGGCTCATAAAGAACGGACAAATATGCCAGATGTGAGTTTGGTAGGCATGTATCCTGGCTCATAAAGAATGGACAAATATGTTAAATGTGTGTTTGGTGGGCGTGTATCCTGGCTCATAAAGAATGGACAAATATGTCAGATGTGATTTGGTAGGCGTGTATCCTGGCTTATAAAGAATGGACAAATATGTCAGATGTGAGTTTGGTAGGCGTGTATCCTGGCTCATAAAGTATGGACAAATATGTCAGATGTGAGTTTGGTAGGCGTGTATCCTGGCTCATAAAGAATGGACAAATATTTCAGATGTGAGTTTGTTAGGCGTGTATCCTGGCTCATAAAGAATGGACAAATATTTCAGATGTGAGTTTGGTAGGCGTGTATCCTGGCTCATAAAGTATGAACAAATATGTCAGATGTGAGGTTGGTAGGCGTGTATCCTGGCTCATAAAGAACGGACAAATATGCCAGATGTGAGTTTGGTAGGCATGTATCCTGGCTCATAAAGAATGGACAAATATGTTAAATGTGTGTTTGGTGGGCGTGTATCCTGGCTCATAAAGAATGGACAAATATGTCAGATGTGATTTGGTAGGCGTGTATCCTGGCTTATAAAGAATGGACAAATATGTCAGATGTGAGTTTGGTAGGCGTGTATCCTGGCTCATAAAGAATGGACAAATATGTCAGATGTGAGTTTGGTAGGCGTGTATCCTGGCTCATAAAGAATGGACAAATATTTCAGATGTGAGTTTGTTAGGCGTGTATCCTGGCTCATAAAGAATGGACAAATATTTCAGATGTGAGTTTGGTAGGCGTGTATCCTGGCTCATAAAGAATGAACAAATATGTCAGATGTGAGTTTGGTAGGTGTGTATCCTGGCTCATAAAGAATGGAAAAATATGTCAGATGTGAGTTTGGGGAGGCGTGTATCCTGGCTCATAAAGAATGGACAAATGTTTCAGATGTGAGTTTGGTAGGCGTGTATCCTGGCTCATAAAGAATGGACAAATATGTTAGATGTGCGTTTGGTGGGCGTGTATCCTGGCTCATACAGAATGGACAGATATGTCAGATGTGACTTTGGTAGGTGTGTATCCTAGCTCATAGAGAATGGACAAATATTTCAGATGTGAGTTTGGTAGGCGTATATCCTGGCTCATAAAGAATGGACAAATATTTCAGATGTGAGTTTGGTAGGTATGTATCCTGGCTCATAAAGATTGAACAAATATGTCAGATGTGAGTTTGGTAGGCGTTTATCCTGGCTCAAAAAGAATGGACAAATATGCCAGATGTGAGTTTGGTAGGCGTGTATCCTGGCTCATAAGGAATGGACAAATAAGTCAGATGTGAGTTTGGTAGGAGTGTATCCTGGCTCATAAAGAATGGACAAATATGTCAGATGTGAGTTTGGTAGGAGTGTATCCCGGCTTATAAAGAATGGACTAATATGTCAGATGTGAGTTTGGTAGGCGTGTATCCTGGCTCATTAGGAATGGACAAATATCTCAGATGTGAGTTTGGTAGATGTGTATCCTGGCTCATAAGGAATGGACAAATATGTCAGATCTGAGATTGGTAGGCGTGTATCCTGGCTCATGAAGAATGGAAAAATATGTCAGATGTGAGTTTGGGGAGGCGTGTATCCTGGCTCATAAAGAATGGACAAATGTTTCAGATGTGAGTTTGGTAGGCGTGTATCATGGCTCATAAAGAATGGACACATATGTGAGATGTGAGTTTGGCAGGCGTGTATCCTGGCTCATCAAGAATGGACAAATATGTCGGATGTGAGTATGGTAGGCGTGTATCCTGGCTCATAAAGAATGGATAAATATGTCAGATGTGAGTTTGGTAGGCGTGTATCCAGGCTCATAAAGAATGGACAAATTTGTCAGATGTGAGTTTGGTAGGCGTGTATCCTGGCTCATAAAGAATGGACAAATATTTCAGATGTGAGTTCGGTAGGCGTGTATCCTGGCGCATAAAGAATGGACAAATATGTCGGATGTGAGTTTGGTAGGCGTGTATCTTGGCTCATAAAGAATGGACAAATATGTCAGATGTGAGTTTGGTAGGCGTGTATCCTGGCTCATAAGGAATGAAAGAATCGACAAATATGTCAGATCTGAGTTTGGTAGGCGTGTATCCTGGCTCATAAAGAATGGACAAATATGTCGAATGTGAGTTTGGGAGGCGTGTATCCTGGATCATAACGAATGGAAGAATATGTTAGCTGTGCGTTTGGTGGGCGTGTATCCTTGCTCATTAAGAATGGACAAATATGTCAGATGTGAGTTTGGTAGGCGTCTATCCTGGCTTTTAAAGAATGGACAAATATGTCAGATGTGAGTTTGGTAGGCGTGTATCCTGGCTCATAATGAATGGACAAATATATCAGATGTAGTTTTGGTAGACGTGTTTCCTGGCTCATAAAGAATTGACAAATATGTCAGATGTGAGTTTGGTAGGCGTGTATCCTGGCTCATAAAGAATGGACAAATATTTCAAATGTGAGTTTGGTAGGCGTGTATCCTGGCTCATAAAGAATGGACACATACGTCAGATGTAAGTTTGGTAGGCGTGTATCCTGGCTCATAAAGAATCGACAAATTTGTCAGATGTGAGTTTGGTAGGCGTGTATCCGGGCTCATAAAGAATGGACAAATATGGCAGATGTGAGTTTGGTAGGCGTGTATCCTGGCTCATAAAGAATGGACAAATATGTCAGATGTGAGTTTGGTGGGCGTGTATCCTGGCTCATAAAGAATGGACAAATATGTCAGATGTGAGTTTGGTAGGCGTGTATCCTGGCTCATAAAAATTGGCCAAATAAGTCAGATGTGAGTTTGGTAGGCGTGTATCCTGGCTCATAAAGAATGCACAAATATGTCAGATGTGAGTTTGGTAGGCGTGTATCCTGGCTCATAAAGAATGGACAAATATGTCAGATGTGAGATTGGTAGACGTGTATCCTGGCTCATAAATCATGGACAAATATGTCTGATGTGAGTTTGGTAGGCGGGTTTCCTGGCTCATAAAGAATGGACAAATATTTCAGATGTGAGTTTGGTAGGCGTGTATCCTGGCTCATAAAGAATGGACAAATATGTCTGATGTGAGTTTGGTAGTAGTGTATCCTGGCTCTTAAAGAATCGACAAATATGTCAGATGTGAGTTTGGGAGGCGTGTATCCTGGCTCATAAAGAATGGACAAATATGTCGAATGTGAGTTTGTGAGGCGTGTATCCTGGATCATAAAGAATGGAAAAATATGTCAGATGTGAGTTTGGTAGGCGTGTATCCTGGCTCATAAGGAATGGACAAATATGTCAGATGTGAGTTTGGTAGATGTGTATCCTGGCTCATAAAGAATGGACAAATATGTCAGATGTGAGTTTGGTAGGCGTGTATCCTGGCTCATAAAGAATAGACAAATATTTCAGATGTCAGTTTGGTAGGCGTGTATCCTGGCTCATAAAGAATGGATAAATATGTCAGATGTGAGTTTTGTAGGCGTGTATCTTGGCTCATAAGGAATGGACACATATGTCGGATGTGAGTTTGGTAGGCGTGTATCCTGGCTCATAAAGAATGGACAAATATGGCAGATGTGAGTTTGGTAGGAGTGTATCCTGGCTCATAAAGAATGGACAAATATGTCAGATGTGAGTTTAGTAGGCGTGTATCCTGACTCATAATGAATGGACAAATATGTCAGATGTGAGTTTGTTAGACGTGTATCCTGGCTTATAAAGAATGGACAAATATGTCAGATGTGAGTTTGGTAGGCGTGTATCCTGGCTAAAAAAGAATGGACAACTATGTCGGATGAGAATTTGGTAGGCGTGTATCCTGGCTCATAAAGAATGGACAAATATGTTAGATGTGCGTTTGGTGGGCGTGTATCCTGGCTCTTAAAGAATGGACAAATATGTCAGATGTGAGTTTGGTTGGCGTGTATCCTGGCTCATAAAAAATGGCCAAATAAGTCAGATGTGAGTTTGGTAGGCGTGTATCCTGGCTCATAAAGAATGCACAAATATGTCAGATGTGAGTTTGGTAGGCGTGTATCCTGGCTCATAAAGAATGGACAAATATGTCAGATGTGAGTTTGGTAGACGTGTATCCTGGCTCATAAATCATGGACAAATATGTCTGATGTGAGTTTGGTAGGCGTGTATCCTGGCTCATAAAGAATGCACAAATATGTCAGATGTGAGTTTGGTAGGCGTGTATCCTGGCTCATAAAGAATGGTCAAATATGTCAGATGTGAGTTTGGTAGACGTGTATCCTGGCTCATAAATCATGGACAAATATGTCTGATGTGAGTTTGGTAGGCGTGTTTCCTGGCTCATAAAGAATGGACAAATATTTCAGATGTGAGTTTGGTAGGCGTGTATCCTGGCTCATAAAGAATGGACAAATTTGTCAGATGTGAGTTTGGTAGGCGTGTATCCGGGCTCATAAAGAATGGACAAATATGTCAGATGTGAGTTTGGTAGGCGTGTATCCTGGCTCATAAAGAATGGACAAATATGTCAGATGTGAGTTTGGTAGTAGTGTATCCTGGCTCTTAAAGAATCGACAAATATGTCAGATGTGAGTTTGGTAGGCGTGTATCCTGGCTAATAAACAATGGACAAATATGTCGAATGTGAGTTTGGGAGGCGTGTATCCTGGATCATAAAGAATGGAAAAATATGTTAGCTGTGCGTTTGGTGGGCGTGTATCCTTGCTCATAAAGAATGGACAAATATGTCAGATGTGAGTTTGGTAGGCGTGTATCCTAGCTTTTAAAGAATGGACAAATATGTCAGATGTGAGTTTGGTAGGCGTGTATCCTGGCTCATAATGAATGGACAAATATGTCAGATGTGATTTTGGTAGACGTGTTTCCTGGCTCATAAAGAATTGACAAATATGTCAGATGTGAGTTTGGTAGGCGTGTATCCTGGCTCATAAAGAATGGACAAATATTTCAAATGTGAGTTTGGTAGGCGTGTATCCTGGCTCATAAAGAATGGACACATACGTCTGATGTAAGTTTGGTAGGCGTGTATCCTGGCTCATAAAGAATCGACAAATTTGTCAGATGTGAGTTTGGTAGGCGTGTATCCGGGCTCATAAAGAATGGACAAATATGGCAGATGTGAGTTTGGTAGGCGTGTATCCTGGCTCATAAAGAATGGACAAATATGTCAGATGTGAGTTTGGTGGGCGTGTATCCTGGCTCATAAAGAATGGACAAATATGTCAGATGTGAGTTTGGTAGGCGTGTATCCTGGCTCATAAAAAATGGCCAAATAAGTCAGATGTGAGTTTGGTAGGCGTGTATCCTGGCTCATAAAGAATGCACAAATATGTCAGATGTGATTTGGTAGGCGTGTATCCTGGCTCATAAAGAATGGACAAATATGTCAGATGTGAGTTTGGTAGACGTGTATCCTGGCTCATAAATCATGGACAAATATGTCTGATGTGAGTTTGGTAGGCGTGTTTCCTGGCTCATAAAGAATGGACAAATATTTCAGATGTGAGTTTGGTAGGCGTGTATCCTGGCTCATAAAAATGGACAAATTTGTCAGATGTGAGTTTGGTAGGCGTGTATCCGGGCTCATAAAGCATGGACAAATATGTCAGATGTGAGTTTGATAGGCGTGTATCCTGGCTCATAAAGAATGGACAAATATGTCTGATGTGAGTTTGGTAGTAGTGTATCCTGGCTCTTAAAGAATCGACAAATATGTCAGATGTGAGTTTGGTAGCCGTGTATCCTGGATCATAAAGAATGGAAAAATATGTTAGCTGTGCGTTTGGTGGGCGTGTATCCTTGCTCATAAAGAATGGACAAATATGTCAGATGTGAGTTTGGTAGGCGTGTATCCTGGCTTTTAAAGAATGGACAAATATGTCAGATGTGAGTTTGGTAGGCGTGTATCCTGGCTCATAAAGAATGGACAAATATGTCAGATGTGATTTTGGTAGACGTGTTTCCTGGCTCATAAAGAATTGACAAATATGTCAGATGTGAGATTGGTAGGCGTGTATCCTGGACCATAAAGAATGGACACATATTTCGAATGTGAGTTTGGTAGGCGTGTATCCTGGCTCATAAAGAATGGACAACTACGTCAGATGTAAGTTTGGTAGGCGTGTATCCTGGCTCATAAAGAATCGACAAATTTGTCAGATGTGAGTTTGGTAGGCGTGTATCCGGGCTCATAAAGAATGGACAAATATGGCAGATGTGAGTTTGGTAGGCGTGTATCCTGGCTCATAAAGAATGGACAAATATGTCAGATGTGAGTTTGGTAGGCGTGTATACTGGCTCATAAAGAATGGACAAATATGGCAGATGTGAGTTTGGTATGCGTGTATCCTGGCTCATAAAGAATGGACAAATATGTCAGATGTGAGTTTGGTAGGCGTGTATCCTGGCTCATAAAGAATGGACAAATATTTCAGATGTGAGTTTGGTAGGCGTGTATCCTGGCTCATAAAAATGGACAAATTTGTCAGATCTGAGTTTGGTAGGCGTGTATCCGGGCTCATAAAGAATGGACAAATATGTCAGATGTGAGTTTGGTAGGCGTGTATCCTGGCTCATAAAGAATGGACAAATATGTCAGATGTGAGATTGGTAGGCGTCTATCCTGGCTCATAAAGAATGGACAAATATGTCAGATGTGATTTTGGTAGGCGTGTATCCTGGCTCATAAAGAATGGACAAATTATGTCAGATGTGAGTTTTGTAGGCGTGTATCCTTGCACATAAAGAATGGATAAATATGATCTATCACTTATGTATATAACGATATAATGAGCTACGACACTTGTAGACTGATCTGGCAATCAGATTGTGTAATAAATACGTATCTAGTTCCGTCATGAATGTTCACAACTCCGTCAAGTGTACGAATTGTATGTATTTGATGGACTTACCAGTTAATAAACATTCTGTTTAATAATTTGAGATTAATTTGACTGCACGCAGTTGCTGCAAGAGGCAACAACAGCATCCACTCACATTAATTTCAAACTATTCAATAACTTACCTGGTCCCATGTTGCCGAAGCTACCATTAGGATAACGATACCTTTACTCCAATAGCATAACATGAGTGTAACGATGTCGCTATCCTAACAATCGTTTCTGGAACATGATCCCTGTATAGTTACTTTGTCACTGTATATATAATGCTTGTTAGGCTTGGAGCTCTACATTCATGACATGAGAAGTCGACCCTGTCTATAACGGACACGTTATTGGCCATTAGATAATGGCCACAAATGACAAGTGACACATCGCACGTCAAAATAATATTTTTAGCCCATGACTGGTGACTCATTAACAATTCATAAATCCTATGAAGACCTTTCACAAAAACTCTCACAGGCCGTTGCCCCATTATCGGTTGTACTCGTCAACCGGTTGGTGCTATCACATTGATAACTACCTCTGAAGGAATGACAGATAAATAATAGCGGGTGTATACGTCTAGCAGCTGGTGCTATCGTATTGATAAGTACCTCTGACGGAATGACAGGTTAAGATTAGCAGGTGTACGCGTCTAACGGCTGGAGCTATCACACTGATAAGTATCTCTGATGGAATTACATATACGGTTTAGAAGGTGTAGATGTCTAACGGCTGGTGCTATCGCATTGATAAGTACCTCCAATGGATTGACAAATTGACTCTAGCAGGTGTACACGTCTAGTGGCTGTTACTATCGCATTAATAAGGACCTCTGATGGAATTACAGATACAGTTTAGCACGTGTACACGTCTAGTGGCCGGTCATATCGCATTGATAAGTACCTCTGATGGAATGACAGATAAAGTTTAGCAAGTTTATACGTCTAGCGGCCGGTGATATTGCATTGATAAGTACCTCTGATGGAATGAAAGATTGAGTTTAGCAAGTTTATACGTCTAGCGGCCGGTGATATTGCATTGATAAGTACCTCTGATGGAATGAGAGATACGGTTTAGGTGTACACATCTAGCCGCTGGTGCTATCGCATTGATATGTACCTCGTATGGAATGAAAGCTTGAGTTTAGCCGGTGTACACATCTAGCGGCTGGTGATATCGCATTGATAAGTACCTCTGCTGGAATGACAGATACGGTTTAGCAGGTGTACACATCTAGCCGCTGGTGCTATCGTATTGATATGTACCTCTGATGGAATGAAAGATTGAGTTTAGCCGGTGTACACGTCTAGCAACTGGTGATATCGCATTGATAAGTACCTCTGATGGAATGACAGATAAAGTTTAGCAAGTGTACACGTCTAGCGGCCGGTGATATCACATTGATAAGTACCTCTGATGGAATGACAGATAAAGTTTAGCAAGTGTACACATCTGGCGGGCGGTGATATCGCATTGATAAATACCTCTGATGGAATGACAGATTGAGTTTAGCAGGTGTACATGTCTAGCGGCTGGTGCTATCGCTTTGATAAGTACCTCTGATGGAATGACAAATAAAGTTTAGGAAGTGTACACATCTAGCGGCTGGTGCTATCGCATTGATATGTACCTCTGATGGAATGAAAGATTGAGTTTAGCCGGTGTACACGTCTAGGGGCCGGTGATATCGCATTGAAGTACCTCTGATGGATTGGCAGATAAGGTTTAGCAGGTGTACACGTCTAGCTGCTGGTGCTATCGCATTGATAAGTACCTCTGATGGAATCACAGATACAGTTTAGCAGGTGTACACGGCTAGCGGATGGTATTATTGCATTGATAAGTACCTCTGATGGAGTGGTAGATTGAGTTTAGCAGGTGTACATGTCTAGCGGCTGGTGCTATCGCTTTGATAAGTACCTCTGATGGAATGACAAATAAAGTTTAGGAAGTGTACACATCTAGCGGCTGGTGCTATCGCTTTGATAAGTACCTCTGATGGAATGACAAATAAAGTTTAGGAAGTGTACACGTCTAGCGGCTGGTATTATCGCATTGATAAGTACCTCTGATGGAATGACAGATAAGGTTTAGCAGGTGTACACGTCTAGTGGCCAGTGATATTGCATTGATAAGTACCGCTGATGGAATGACAGATACAGTTTAGCAGGTGTACACATCTAGCGGCCGGTGCTATCGCATTGATATGTACATCTGATGGAATGACAGATTGAGTTTAGCCAGTGTACACGTCTAGCGGCGGTGATATCGCATTAATAAGTACCTCTGATGGAATGGAGATTGAGTTTAGCAGGTGTACATGTCTAGTGGCTGGTGCTATCGCATAGATAAATATCTCTGATGGAATGACAGATTGTGTTTAGCAGGTGTACAGGTCGAGTTGCCGGTGATATCGCATTGATAAGTACCTCTGATGGAATGACAGATAAAGTTTAGCAAGTATACACGTCTAGTGGCCAGTGATATTGCATTGATAAGTACCACTGATGGAATGACAGGTTAAGATTTCAAACCAGTGTATGGTGAGAAAGTTTTTGGCAAATGCAGTAAACGGTGGAACGATGTCCACCGAGAAGCTGGCAGAGAACTAGGAGGTATGTTGGTGAGAGACAATGACAGATGATGGCGAGAGACAATAGCAGATAATGGCGAGATACAATGGCAGATCCTGGCGAGAGACAATGAAAGTTGGTGGCGAGAGACAATAACAGATGATGCAAGAGACAATGACAGATGATGGCGTCAGAGGATGACAGAGGGTGGCGAGAGAGAATAACAGTTGGTGGCGAGAGACAATGACAGATTATGACGAGAGACAATGACAGTTGATGCCGAGAGACAATGACAGATGATGGCGACAGAGAATGGCAGATGGTGGCAAGAGACAATGACACATGATGACGAGAGACAATGACAGTTGATGCCGAGAGACAATGACAGATAATGGCGACAGGGAATGGCAGATGGTGGCGAGAGACAATGGCAGTTGATGGCGAGAGACAATGGCAGATGATTGCCAGAGACAATGACAGATGATGGCCACAGACAATGACAGATGATGGCGACAGACAATGCCAGATCATGGCGAGATACAATACAATGCCAGTTGATGGCGAGAGACAATGACAGATAATGGCGACAGACAATGGCAGATGATGGCCTGAGACAATGACAGTTGATGGGGAGAGACAATGGCAGATGATTGCCAGAGACAATGACAGCGGTCTCGAGAGACAATGACAGATGACGGCGAGGGACAATGACCGATGATGACGAGAGACAATAACAGATGATGGCGAGAGATAATGGCAGATGGTGGCGAGAGACAATGTTAGATGATGGCGAGAGAATGACAAATGGCAGCGAGAGACAATGCCAGGTCATGGCGAGAGACAATACAACGCCAGTTGATGGCCGGCGACAATGACAGATGATGACGAGAGACAATGACAGATGGCGGCGAGAGACAATGACAGATGATTGCCAGATACAATGACAGATGATGGCCAGAGACAATGACAGTTGATTCCGAGAGACCATGACCGATGATGGCGACAGACAATGCCAGATCATGGCGATAGACAATACAATGCCAGTTGATGGCGAGAGACAATGACAGATGATGGCGAGAGACAATGGCAGATGATGACCTGAGACAATGACAGTTGCTGGCGAGAGACAATGGCAGATGATTGCCAGACACAATGACAGATGATTGCCAGAGACAGAGACAGATGACGGCGAAAGACAATGACCGATGATGACGAGAGACAATAACAGATGACGCGAGAGACAATGGCAGATGATGGCGAGAGACAATGATAGATGATGGGGAGAGAGAATGACAAATGGCAGCGAGCGACAATGCCAGCTCATGGCAAGAGACAATACAATGATAGTTGATGGCGAGAGACAATACCAGATGATGGCGAGAGACAATGGCAGATGGTCACTTGAGACAATGACAGATGGTGGCCAGAGACAAAGACATATGATGACGAGACAATGACAGTTGATGCCGAGAGACAATGACCGATGATGGCGACATACGATGACAATGACTGCAAGAGTCAATTCCACATGATGGCCAGAGACAACGACAGATGATGCCGGGAGACAATGACAGATTCTGGCAAGACACAATGGCAGATATTGGCGAGAGACAATGACACTTGACGGCGAGGGACAATGACAGATGATGGCGACAGAGAATGGCAGAGGGTGCCGAGAGACAATGTCAGATGATGGCGAGCGAGGATGACAAATGGCGGCGAAAGACAATGCCAGCTCATGGCGAGAGACAATGGCAGATTATGCGAGAGATAATGACAGATGATGGCGACAGAGAATGGCAGAGGGTGGCGAGAGACAATGACAGATGATGGCGAGACGGGAATGACAGATGGCGGGGAGAGACAATGTCAGATCATGGCGAGGGACAATGGCAGATGGTGACTTGAGACCATGACAGATGATGGCCAGAGACAATGACATATTATGACGAGAGACAATGCCAGTTGATTCCGAGAGACCATGACCGATGATGGCGACATACGATGGCAGATGACGGCAAGAGACAATTCCAGATGATGGCCGGAGACAATGACAGATGATGCCGGGAGACAATGACAGATGATGGTAAGACACAATGACGGATAATGGCGAGGGACAATGACAGATGATGGCGACAGAGAATGGCAGAGGGTGCCGAGAAACAATGTCAGATGATGGCGAGAGAGAATGACAAATGGCGGAGAAAGACAATGCCAGATCATGGCGAGAGACATTACAATGCCAGTTGATGGCGAGAGACAATGACAGATGATTTCTGGAGACAATGACAGATGATGGCCAGGGACAATGACAGAGGATGCCCACAAACAATGACAGATGATCGCGAGAGATAATAACAGATGATGGTGAGAGACAATGGCAGATGGTGGCGAGAGACAATGGCAGATGGTGAGAAGTGACAATGACAGATGATGGCGAGAGACAATGACAGATGGTGGCGAGAGAAAATGACCGATGATGACGAGAGACAATAACAGATGATGGCGAGAGACAATGGCAGATGGTGTCGAGAGACAATGATAGATGATGGTGAGAGAGAATGACAATTGGCAGCGAGAGACAATGCCAGATCATGGCGAGAGACATTACAACGCCAGTTGATGGCCGGCGACAATGACAGATGATTACGAGAGACAATGACAGATGATGGCGAGAGAAAATGACAGATGATGCGAGAGACTATGACAGATGCTGGCGACAGAGAATAGCAGAGGGTGGCGAGAGACAATGACAGATGATGGCGAGAGGGAATGACAGATGGCGGCGAGAGACAATGCCAGATAATGGCGATAGACACTACATTGATAGATGATGGCGAAAGACAATGCAAGATGATGGCGAGAGACAATGGCAGATGTTGACTTGAAACAATGACAGATGATGGCCAGAGACAATGACATATGATGACGAGAGACAATGACAGTTGATGCCGAGAGGCAATGACCGATGATGGCGAAATACGATGACAGATGACAGCAAGAGACAATTCCAGATGATGGCCAGAGACAATGACAGATGATGCCGGGAGACAATGACAGATGATGGCAAGACACAATGACAGATAATGGCGAGAGATAATGACACTTTATTGCGAGGGACAATGACAGATGATGGCGACAGAGAATGGCAGAAGGTGCAGAGAGACAATGTCGGATGATGGCGAGAGAGAATGACAAATGGCGGCGAAAGACAATGCCAGATCATGGAGAGAGACAATACAATGCCAGTTGATGGCGAGAGACAATGACAGATGATTACGAGAGACAATGACAGATGATGGCCAGGGACAATGACAGATGAATGCGACAGAAAATGACCGATGATCGCTAGAGACAATAACAGATGATGGCGAGAGACAATGGCAGATGGTGGCGAGAGACAATGATAGATGATGGCGAGAGAGAATGACAGATGGCGGCGAGAGACAATGCCAGATCATGGCGAGAAACAATACAATGCCAGTTGATAGCGAGAGACAATGACAGCTTATGGCCAGAGACAATGGCAGATGATGGCGAGAGAGAATGACAGTTGATGCCAGGAGACAATGACAGATGATTGAGAGAGACAATGACAGATGATGGCCAGAGACAATGACAGATGTTGGGGACAGGCAATATCCGATGATGGCGAGAGACAATAACAGATGATGGCGAGAAACAATGGCGGATGGTGGCGAGAGACAATGGCAGATGATGGTGATCGACAATGAAAGATGGTGGCGGGAGACAATGAGAGATGATGGTGAGAGACAATGACAGATATATGATGACGAGAGACAATGGAAGAAGATGGCGAGAGACAATAACAGATGATGGCGAGAGACAATGGCAGATGGTGGCCAGAGACAATGGCAGATGCTGGGGACAGACAATGTCCGATGATGGCGAGAGACAATAACAGATGATGGCGAGAGACAATAACAGATGATGGCGAGAGACAATGGCAGATGGTGGCAAGAGACAATGATAGATGATGGCGAGAGGAATGACATATGGCGGCGAGAGACAATGCCAGATCATGGCGAGAGACAATACAATGCCAGTTGATGGCGAGAAACAATGACAGTTGATGGCGAGAGACAATGGCAGATGGTGGCCAGAGACAATGGCAGATGCTGGGGACAGACAATGTCCGATGATGGCGAGAGACAATAACAGATGATGGCGGGAGACAATGACAGCATATGGCGAGAGACAATGGCAGATGATGACTTGAGACAATGAGAGATGATGGCGAGAGGAAATGACAGATGATGGCGAGAGACAATGGCAGATGATGGCGAGAGACAATGAGAGTTGATGCCAAAAGACAATGACAGATGATTGCGAGAGACAATGGCAGATGATGGCAAGAGACAATAACAGATGATGGCGAGAGACAATAACAGATGATGGCGAGAGACAATGGCAGATGGTGGCAAGAGACAATGATAGATGATGGCGAGAGAGAATGATATATGGCGGCGAGAAACAATGCCAGATCATGGCGAGAGACAATACAATGCCAGTTGATGGCGAGAAACAATGACAGTTGATGGCGAGAGACAATGACAGATGATTGCGAGAGACAATGACAGATGCTGGCCGGGGAAAATGACAGATGATGCCGACAGACAATGACAAATGATCGCGAGAGACCATAACAGATGATGGCGAGAGACAATGGCAGATGATGGCGAGAGACAATGATAGATGATGGCGAGAGAGAATGACAGATGGCGGCGAGATACAATGCCAGATCATGGTGAGAGACAATACAATGCCAGTTGATTGCGAGAGACAATGACAGCTTATGGCGAGAGACAATGGCAGATGATGACTTGAGACAATGAGAGATGATAGCGAGAGGCAATGACAGATGATGGCGAGAGACAATGGCAGATGATGCCGAGAGACAATGAGAGTTGATGCCAAAAGACAATGACAGATGATTGCGAGATACAATGACAGATGATGGCCAGAGACAATAACAGATGTTGGGGACAGACAATGTCCGATGATGGCGAGAAACAATGGCAGATGGCAGCGAGAGACAATGATAGATGACGACGAGAGACAATGACAGCTTATGGCGAGAGACAATGGCAGATGATGACTTGAGACAATTAGAGATGATGGCGGGAGACAATGGCAGATGATGGCGAGAGAGAATGACAGTTGATGCCAAGAGACAATGACAGATGATTGAGAGAGACAATGACAGATGATGGCCAGAGACAGTGACAGATGTTGGGTACAGACAATGTCCGATGATGGCGAGAGACAATAACAGATGATGGCGAGAAACAATGGCAGATGGTGGCGAGAGACAATGATAGATGACGACGAGAGACAATGACAGATGATGGCCAGAGACAATAACAGATGTTGGGGACAGACAATGTCCGATGATGGCGAGAAACAATGGCAGATGGCAGCGAGAGACAATGATAGATGACGACGAGAGACAATGACAGCTTATGGCGAGAGACAATGGCAGATGATGACTTGAGACAATTAGAGATGATGGCGGGAGACAATGGCAGATGATGGCGAGAGAGAATGACAGTTGATGCCAAGAGACAATGACAGATGATTGAGAGAGACAATGACAGATGATGGCCAGAGACAGTGACAGATGTTGGGTACAGACAATGTCCGATGATGGCGAGAGACAATAACAGATGATGGCGAGAAACAATGGCAGATGGTGGCGAGAGACAATGATAGATGACGACGAGAGACAATGACAGATGATGGCGAGAGACAATGGTAGATGATGGCGATCGAGAATGAGAGATGGTGGCGAGAGTCAATGAGAGATGATGGTGAGAGACAATGCCAGATGATGATAAGAGACTATGACAGATGATGGCGCCAAGAGACATATGACAGTTGGTGGCGAGATATAATGACAGATGATGGCGACAGACAATGACAGATGATGACCAGATTCAATAACAGATGATGTCGAGAGACAATGACATATGGTGGCCAGAGACAATGACAGATGCTGGGGACAGACAATGTCCGATGATGGCGAGAGACAAAAACAGATGATGACGAGAGACAATATCAGATGATGCCGAGAGACAATGACAGATGATTGCCAGAGTAAATGCCAGATAATAGTGAGAAACAACAACAGATAATGCTCAGAAATAATGGCAGATGATGGTGAGAGACAATGACAGATGATTGCGAGAGATAATGACAGATGATGGCGCGAGACCATGCCACGTGATGGCGCGAGACAATGCCAGATGATGATAAGAGACTATGACAGATGATGGCGCGGGTCAATGACAGATGGGGCCATGAGATATATGACAGATGGTGGCGAGATACAATGACAGATGACGACGAGAGACAATAACAGATGATGGCCAGAGTCAATGACAGATGGCGGCGAAAGACAATGACAGATGATGGCCAGAGACAACAACAGATGATGTCGAGAGACAGATGATGGCAACAGATAATGGCAGATAAAGGCGAGAGACAATGGCATATGGCGCCGAGAGACAATAACAGATGATGGCCAGAGACAATGGCAGATGGTGGCGAGAGACAATGGCAGATGGTGAGAAGTGACAATGACAGATGATGGCGAGAGACAATGACAGATGACGGCGAGAGACAATGACCGATGATGACGAGAGACAATAACAGATGATGGTGAGAGACAATGGCAGATGGTGTCGAGAGACAATGATAGATGCTGGCGAGAGAGAATGACAAATGGCAGCGAGAGACAATGCCAGATCATGGCGAGAGACAATACAACGCCAGTTGATGGCCGGCGACAAAGACAGATGATGACGAGAGACAATGACAGATGGTGGCGAGAGAAAATGACAGATGATGCGAGAGACTATGACAGATGCTGGCGACAGAGGAATGGCAGAGGGTGGCGAGAGAGAATGACAGATGATGGCGAGAGGGAATGACAGATGGCGGCGAGAGACAATGCCAGATAATGGCGATAGACAATACATTGATAGATGATGGCGAGAGACAATGACAGCTTATGGCGAGAGACAATGGCAAATGATGACTTGAGACAATGAGAGATGATGGCGAGAGAGAATGGCAGATGATGGCGAGAGAGAATGACAATTGATGCCAAGAGACAATGACAGATGATTGAGAGAGACAATGACAGATGATGGCCAGAGACAGTGACAGATGTTGAGGACAGACAATGTCCGATGAAGGCGAGAGACAATAACAGATGATGGCGAGAGACAATAACAGATGATGGCCAGAGACAACAACAGATGATGGCGAGAAACAATGGCGGATGGTGGCGAGAGACAATGGCAGATGATGGTGATCGACAATGAAAGATGGTGGCGGGAGACAATGAGAGATGATGGTGAGAGACAATGACAGATATATGATGACGAGAGACAATAACAGATGATGGCCAGAGACAACAACAGATGATGGCGAGAGACAATAACAGATGATGGCGAGAGACAATAACAGATGATGGCGAGAGACAATGGCAGATGGTGGCAAGAGACAATGATAGATGATGGCGAGAGAGAATGACATATGGCGGCGAGAGACAATGCCAGATCATGGCGAGAGACAACACAATGCCAGTTGATGGCGAGAAACAATGACAGTTGATGGCGAGAGACAATGACAGATGATTGCGAGAGACAATGACAGATGATGGCCAGGGACAATAACAGATGATGGCGACAGACAATGACCGATGATCGCGAGAGACAACAACAGATGATGGCGAGAGACAATGGCAGATGATGGCGAGAGACAATGACAGATGATGGCCAGAGACAATGACAGATGATGGCGAGAGACCATGCCAGGTGATGGCGCGAGACAATGACAGATGACGGCGAGAGACAATGCCAGATGATGGCGCGAGTCCATGACAGATGGCGCAAAGAGACATATGACAGATGGTGGCGAGAGATAATGACAGATGACGGCGACAGACAATAACAGATGATGGCCAGAGATAACAACAGATGATGTCGAGAGACAATGACATATGGTGGCGAGAGACATTGGCAGATGATGTCGATAGACAATGACATATGATATCCAGAGACAATGACAAATGATGGCGAGAGACAAGGCAGATTATATTCAGAGACAATGAAAAATGATGGCGAGAGACAATGACAGATGATGGCAACAGATAATGGCAGATGAAGGCGAGAGACATTGGCATATGGCGGCGCGAGACAATAACAGATGATGGCCAGTATCGACCCAAAATAGAATCCCTGTATTTCCTAATGGACACATTAAGTGGAATATTCGGAACCCACTAAACGGGTGGAATATTATACATACGTGGAAATTATTACGAACTTGGCAATTGGATTTTGGTAAGTTTGTTGCAGGAGATTAACTCCGAAAAGGAGAGTTCCTCTCTGGCACTCAAGTATATGACATCATAATCAATTTTATCACAGGTAGTTTGACGTCGCAATCATTGTGCATAGTGAATGGCGTACCATCTAGCTCCGACGCGAACATTGAACACTTTGTCAGATGTACGAGTTGTAATTCTTTACTATTTAATAAGCAGAATGTTGATTATTTTGAAACTAGTTTGACTGGGCGCTATTTTGCCATTGGTTTCTATATATTCAACAGCTTACCTGTATAATTAACTTGAGATTAGGATTCTGGTAAATTGATCCCAATACACGCAAAACATGGGTGGGCTTAGCTAGAAATGGGCGGGGTATAGCTAGAAATTGGTGGGGTATAGCTAGAAATGCGTGGGTTATAGCTAGAAATTGGTGGGGTATAGCTAGAAACGGGTGGGGTATAGCTAGAAATGTGCGAGGTATAGCTAGAAATGGCGGATATAGCTAGAAATGGGTGGGGTATAGCTAGAAATGGGACGGGTGTAGCTAGAAATGGGCGAGTATAGCTAGAAATGGGCGGGGTGTAGCTAGAAATGGGCGGGCCTAGCTAGAAATGGGTGGGGTATAGATAAAATGGGCGTGTTATAGCTATTAATGGGTGGAGTATAGCTAGAAATGGGCGGGGTATGGTTAGAAATGGGTGGGGTATAGCTAGAAGTGGGTGGGGGGGGGGGGTTAGCTAGAAATGGGTGGGGTATAGCTAGAAATGGGCGGGGTCCAGCTAGAAATGGGTTGGGTATAGCTAGAAATGGGTGGGGTATAGCTAGAAATTGGTGGGGTATAGCTAGAAATGCGTGGGTTATAGCTAGAAATTGGTGGGATATAGCTAGAAACGGGTGGGGTATAGCTAGAAATGTGCGCGGTATAGCTAGAAATGGCGGATATAGCTAGAAATGGGTGGGGTATAGCTAGAAATGGGACGGGTGTAGCTAGAAAGGGGCGGGTATAGCTAGAAATGGGCGGGGTGTAGCTAGAAATGGGCGGGTCTAGCTAGAAATGGGTGGGGTATAGATAAAACGGGCGTGTTATAGCTATTAATGGGTGGAGTATAGCTAGAAATGGGCGGGGTATGGGTAGAAATGGGTGGGGTATAGCTAGAAATGGGGGGTAGCTAGAAATGGGTGGGGTATAGCTAGAAATGGGCGGGGTCTAGCTAGAAATGGGTTGGGTATAGCTAGAAATGGCGGGTAGAGCTAGAAATGGGTGGGGTATAGCTAGAAATGGGACGGGTGTAGCTAGAAATGGGCGGGTATAGCTAGAACTGGGCGGAGTGTAGCTAGAAATGGGCGGGTCTAGCTAGAAATGGGTGGAGTATAGATAAAATGGAAGGGGTATGGCTAGAAATTGGCGGGGTATAGCTGGAAATGGGCGAGACATAATTAGAAATAGGAGGGGATTAAGTAAAAATGGGTGGGTATGAGTAGACATAGGCGCTTAATTTGAAATGGACAGGCCTTAACTAGAAATAGGCGGGGTGTAGCTAGAAATGGATCCTCCGGCTACCCACATACTCGCTAACTATGTGTCATGGCTGGCATGAAATCGTGATTAAGTAACTACTGCCATGAACGTATGAAAGCAACAAGAATAATCAATTAATAAAAATCCCAATGATGCTAAAATAAGATAGTTTCAGACGAATATATATTATGTATATGCATAAGCAGAAAGCAGATTACATTCTGATCACGTAGTAGATGTAAGAATGAAATAAGAATAGATGCCTAATCTGGCATCCTTACGCTCAATTGCCGAGATATAATAAGATCATCTAGCAACCTCGAACGGATAGTTCGAAGTTCAAAGTTTATTCGGAAGTTCGAAGTTATTTAGTTCATAGTATATTGAAAATTGGCAGTCCATCAAAGGCACAAAGGCACAGACTAGATAGGAATCATTTTATTATATGTTCATGTGTAGCTAGATGAACACCAAAGACACCACCGTAATCCTAAATGAAAAGCATTACGAATATGACGTAGTCGAGCCAAGATATATTATGTTTGAAATGAATACACTTAGATTTGGTGAAAATAAATCTTAGACGGGAACACGGAAACAAAGGCGTCATAACCAACGCTCACAAAATGAAAGTGTGCTTAATGATGTAATCTTGTATTGAGTGAACGATATTTTAACGAAGGCTTAAATGGTCGCATTCAAAGAACATATGATTACCTTAGAAGCACGTACATGAATCGTTAGATTATTATTGGATAAACTAATATATGAATCCACCACCACCACCACCACCACCACCACCACCACCACCACCACCACCACCACCACCACCACCACCACCACCACCAGCATAGTCGTCGTCGTCGGCGGCGGCGGCGCCGAGGGCGTCGTCGTCGGCGGCTGTGTCGGCGTTTTCGTCGTCGTCGTCATCGTCATCGTCATCGTCATAGTCATCGTCATCGTCAACGTCATCGTCATCGTCAGCATCATCATCATCATCATCATCATCATCATCATCATCATCATCCATCATCATCCGATTATATGCAAGTGGATGCTGAGTGAAATCATGTCCAATAAGCGTGATTCAAATGCGTCAGTGTCATTTAACGCGATTACCTGATCCCTGCTCAGCTGGTAACTTAGACTTAGCTAAGTCATAGGTGTGCAATCGGACAATATATGCAACAAATAGTATATGAATGACATTGTTAGCGTTTGATCACACTAGCAAAGAAAATCAATCAGGCTTTAATAGGTAAATGTTGATACATTTCCAGTTTATGAAGGCGACACAGAGAGCCTTGGAATTCTCCCTAATTGGAGGCAGCAAATATAGAGCCACGTGAGGAGATTCCTCTTAAGGGTGCTGTGCCGTGACCTAAAGAAAGCCTGATTCGGTACTCTCAGATCAAGAATGGACATGAGAAGCTAAAGATTTTGCCTGAGGACAAGACACAGTGGTCAAAGGCGAAGAGGGACTGTTTGCAGCAGTATGTTGTTTCTACTACCACAGCCGCGGAATACAGTGATCATACATACAAAGCGGCCATTATTAACTTTTCAACCAATCAGAAAAGGCAGGTTGCCTTTATATATAGCCTACGCTCACTCATATGGACGTAATCTATAGGTTGGTTATAGTGTATAAAAGCAACCAATCAGGTAAGTTGTTGGCTGTAATGAAGGAATTTGTTTGAAAGAATCAGCTTGATAGTTATTGCATAATAAAGAACACAGACGCTATCGCATGCCCAACGACCAGACTCCAAGGTCAATAAGATGCTAAAAAGCAAATAGTTTTATAGATAAATGCCCGAAGAAGTGGAGGATATGGAACCTATATACCGTAATCTGCCAGTACAATACAACACTGGAGATGAGATTTGCGAACCTTTAAGTGGAGAGTGGCTGGAATGACCTAGCAAAGCCGTGTAATTAATTAATTTAATATAGAGCAATAAAGGATTAAATCAATAACTGTTTCTCTGTAACTGGACGAGCAAGCCATTTACACCATAGCATTCGTCATTTCTTACCAATAACAGTATGTTGATTGCACATGCCATAGGAAACATTGCACGTGTCATTAGTATGCTGATTGCACATGCCATAGGAAATTCCTGTCACCCCCAAACACCTACGCACCATCACTGGGCACCGATGGTCAGACAGCATAATTTCCAATGATGCACTATACAAAGTCTGTAATACGTCGCCGCGGTCCGTAAAAGTCGCCCAGCAAAGATGGTCTATGTTTGGTCATGTGCTAAGGATGACGAAAGATACATTAGGACAGAGAGCCTTGGAATTCGCCCTACTCGGACGCAGCATACCACAAAGCCAGGAAAGGACGTCATTGCATAAATCAGCTAAGCGTGCTACGAGGTGACCTCAAGAAAGCCGGACTCGGTACACTCAATTCATGAATGGACCGGATGAATATAAATATTTCGGCATAGGACAAGACACAGTGGTCAGAA
The DNA here is from genome assembly GCA_034401795.1 of Chaetoderma sp. LZ-2023a. Taxonomy (NCBI): domain Eukaryota; kingdom Metazoa; phylum Mollusca; class Caudofoveata; order Chaetodermatida; family Chaetodermatidae; genus Chaetoderma; species Chaetoderma sp. LZ-2023a. The sequence continues at coordinate 979,287 of CM067373.1, read as the reverse complement.
GTGAAGAAGGACTGATTGCAGCTGTCATCAATATGCTGATTGCACATGCCATAGGGAACATTAAACGTGCCATCAATATGCTGATTGCACATGCCATAGAGAATATTACACGTGTCATCAATATGCTGATTGCACATGCCATATAGAATATTACACGTGTCATCAATATGCTGATTGCACATGCCATAGAGAATATTACACGTGTCATCAATATGCTGATTGCACATGCCATAGGGAACATTACACGTGCCATCAGTATGCCGATTGCACATGCCATAGGGAACATTACACGTGTCATCAGTATGCCGATTGCACATGCCATAGGGAACATTACACACGCCATCAGTATGCCGATTGCACATCTCATAGGGAACATTACACGTGCCATCAGTATGCCGATTGCACATGCCATAGGGATCATTACACGTGTCATCAGTATGCCGATTTCACATGACATAGGGAACATTACACGTGTCATCAGTATGCCGTGTGTGCGTGCGTGTGTGCGTGCGTGTGTGCGCGCATGCGAGCGTGAGAGAGAGAATGCGTGTGTGTGTGTGCGTGTGCATGTGTGTGTGCGCGCGCGTGCGTGCGTGCCACTGTGGCGAGCTACAGCATTCGCACAATACGCTCTAGTGTGTATGGGTCAGTGATTGAGCGCGCGCCTTAGTGTGAGCGCGCGCGCGTGCGTGCGTGCGTGCGTGCGTGCGTGCGTGCGTGCGTGCGTGCGTGCGTGAGTGTCAGTGCGGTAAGCTAAAACAACAGCCATACAATAGGCACTAATGTGTATGGATCAGTGAGTGTGTGTGTGCGTACCAGTGTGGGGTGATGGGGAGCACTTGTGGGATTACATATGCGTGCTCCACACTCATCAATTACCGGCCATCTCGGGACCCGAAATGACAGTTTCCCGATTTATTGCCCTTTGACAGCGAGTTAGGAAATGTAGAACGTTCCCTGCAATTGCTTAATGCGAACAAGTTAATGTTCTCCATCCTATCTATTTTCGCAAAAACACAGTCTTTGGCATAAAATCTATAATACTCGTCAGAACAAATGAATAAGCGTGATATAGCTATAAATCGGCTACCATCGTGTTGGTTCTGTCCATGTTGCTGCCGCCTGGAGTTGTTAGCAAGAATTTTGTATGTCCAAAACGTATTACTCTTCTTACCGAGCGAGATAGAAGCAAGAGCATTGGGAAATTAGGAGTCTGTCAATGAAGATATTGTTTAATGTTTAGTAATCAATGAAAAATATGCACTATTGGCTGATTTACTCCTGGCTGTGCACACGTGTTCACTAGTACACAGATTACATTACTGAAATCAGGGCACGCACACTAAACACGCGTTTTACCCCAGGAGAAGCAAAGACAAGCCACTAGAAGCGGTCTGCTTTGTCCACTGGCAGGGCAAATGATACTGATACCAGTGCGTACGTTCGTACATCCGTGCGTGCACGCTCGCGCGCGTCCGTGCGTGTGTGCGCGCGGATTTTACTCATAGTAATGCAGACACGTAGTAGTCATTCACAGAGCTATCTCACGATAAGTATATGTGGTAGGAAATTGCCGGAAAACAACTACAAACCGTCCCAGTGTCACAGAACATCCTGTTAAATAAAGTCTTCTCCAGATCAATTAGTTTTGAAATATTTCTAGGCGAAGCTGTTGTCTGGCAGTCAGTGGTATACATGTTTCACAATTCCAAAAATGCATAGACTATCATGCCCCCTGTACATTAACACTATGTTGGCAATGTGCCTTTCACCTGTAGCTCCATTAACATTATCGCCTGAATTCCCAGGTTACGGTATTCTGTGTGTATATGGTGCACTGTGTTGTGTAAATATCTATATAACAACATTTATAATCTGGAAATATATAGGACTACGGTTATGCCTAACGCTGTTCACACCACAGACGTTGTGGTGTCATTGTGTGCATACCACTGGATAACCCTATATTTGTCAAATAGATATTTTAAACGAGATTTCAAGAAGCAAATGCGATTGATTTCATTGATGGATCACATAATAAAGTATAGGCCTACATATGTTTGATACCAAATTACCCAATGCAGTATAGACCTACTGATGTTTGTTACCGGGTACCCAATAAAGTATAGGCCTGCTTATGTTTGATACCGGACAGCCAATAACGTATAGGCCTACTTATGTTTGATACTGGACAGCCAATACAGTATAGGCCTACTTATGTTTGATACTGGACAGCTAATACAGTATAGGCCTACTTATGTTTGATACTAGACAGCCAATAAAGTATAAGCCTACTTATGTTTGATACTGGACAGCCAATAAAGTATAGGCCTGTTTATGTTTGTTCCCGGGCACCCAATACAGTATAGGCCTACTTATGTTTGATACTAAGCACCCAATAAAGTATCCGCCTACTTATGTTTGAAACTGAGCACTCAATAAAGTATAGGTCTACTTATGTTTCTTACTGAGCACCCAATAAAGTATAGGCCTGCTTATGTTTGATACCGGACACCCAGTAAAGTATAAGCCTACTTATGTTTGAAACTGAGCACTCAATAAAGTATAGGCCTACTTATGCTTGATACCGGACACCCAGTAAAGTATAGGCCTGCTTATGTTTGATACTGAGCACCCAATACAGTATAGGCCTACTTATGTTTGATACTGGACAGCTAATAAAGTATAGGCCTACTTATCTTTGATACCGGACAGCCAATAAAGTATAGGCCCGCTTATGTTTAATAAAGTTTAGGTCTACTTATGTTTGATACGGAACAGCCAATAAAGTATAGGCCTACCTATGTTTGATACCAGACAGCCAATAAAGTATAGGCCTACTTATGTTTGTTAATGAACACCTAATAAAGTATAGGCCTACTTGATGCCAGACAGCTCTTGAAGCCCGCTTATGTTTGATAAACTATAGGCCTACTTATGTTTGATATCGAACATCCAATAAAGTATGGGCCTACTTATGTTTAATACCGGACACCCAGTAAAGTATAGGCCTGCTTATGTTTGATACCGACCAGCCAATAAAGTATAGGCCTGCTTATGTTTGATACCGGACACCCAGTAAAGTATAGGCCTGCATATGTTTGATACAGGACACCCAATAAAGTATAGGCCTACTTATGTTTGATACTGAGCATCCAATACAGTATAGGCCTACTTATGTTTGATACTGGACAGCTAATAAAGTATAGGCCTACTTATCTTTGATACCGGACAGCCAATAAAGTATAGGCCCGCTTATGTTTAATAAAGTTTAGGTCTACTTATGTTTGATACGGAACAGCTAATAAAGTATAGGCCTACCTATTTTTGATACCAGACAGCCAATAAAGTATAGGCCTACTTATGTTTGTTAATGAACACCTAATAAAGTATAGGCCTACTTGATGCCAGACAGCTCTTGAAGCCCGCTTATGTTTGATAAACTATAGGCCTACTTATGTTTGATATCGAACATCCAATAAAGTATGGGCCTACTAATGTTTAATACCGGACAGCTAATAAAGTACAGGCCGGCTTGTGTTTGATACCGAACAGCCAATAAAGTATAGGCCTGCTTATGTTTGATACCGGACACCCAGTAAAGTATAGGCCTGCATATGTTTGATACAGGACAGCCAATAAAGTATAGGCCTACTTACGTTTGATACTGAGCATCCAATACAGTATAGGCCTACTTATGTTTGATACTGGACAGCTAATAAAGTATAGGCCTACTTATCTTTGATACCGGACAGCCAATAAAGTATAGGCCCGCTTATGTTTAATAAAGTTTAGGTCTACTTATGTTTGATACCAGACAGCCAATAAAGTATAGGCCTACTCATGTTTGTTAATGAACACCTAATAAAGTATAGGCCTACTTATGTTTGACACCGGACAGCCAATAAAGTATAGGCCTACTTATGTTTGATGCTGGACAGACAATAAAGTATGGGCCCACTTATGTTTAATAAACTATAGGCCTACTTATGTTTGATATCGAACATCCAATAAAGTATGGACCTACTTATGTTTGATACCGGACACCCAGTAAAGCATAGGCCTGCTTATGTTTGATACCGAACAGTTAATAAAGTACAGGCCTGCTTGTGTTTGATATTGAACACCCAATACAGTATAGGCCTGCTTATATTTGATACCGGACAGCCAATAAAGTATAGGCCTGCTTATGTTTGATACAGGACAGCCAATAAAGTATGGGCCCGCTTATGTTTAATGAACTTTAGGCCTACTTATGTTTGATACTGAGCACCCATTAAAGTATAGGCCAACTTATTTTTAATACCGGTCAGCCAATAAAGTATAGGACAACTTATGTTTGATACTGAGCACCCAATAAAGTATAGGCCAACTTATTTTTAATACCGGACAGCCAATAAAGTATAGACCAACTTATTTTTAATACCGGACAGCCAATAAAGTATAGGCCAACTTATGTTTGATACTGAGCACCCAATAAAGTATAGGCCTACTTATGTTTGATACCGACCAGCCAATACAGTATAGGCCTACTTATGTTTGATACGGGACGCCCAGTAACGTATCGGCCCGCTTATGTTTGATACCGAATAGCCAATAAAGTATAGGCCCGCTTATGTTTGATACCGAACAGCCAATAAAGTACAAGCGTGCACATTTTAAGCCCCTAAAAGGATAGAATTTTAACAAGTTTATTTTCAAGAAATTTGGTGTGAATATGCACAATTAACTGAAAGCAACCGATTCCAGTAAAATTAGTTGTAAAATATGAAACAGCGTAGCTGCATGATTACTTTGCAGTTGAAGTAATGGCTGGTACTCAAGTTAAAAAGCTAGGTTGAAAAATTTGAAAAGCAAAATAACTAATCTGCCACTAATAAGGCTATACTAGATTTTCCGTGCCTTACAATTCTAAAGTTTTCTTTGAGTGGGAAGAAATCTGACTAAATCGAAGGATATTTTCATTCTTGGAGCATTCCAGGGGCCATAACATCTGGATCCCACTATCTAGACCATTCATGTTGTTGTTGTTGTTGTTATTGTTGTTGTCATCGTCGTCGTCGTCGCCGTCGTCGTCGGGGGCGGCGGCGACGGCGGCGGCGACGACGGTGGTGTTGTTGTTGTTGTTGGTGGTGGTGATAGAGGTGTTTGTGGAGATGGTGTTGTTGTTGTTGTTGTTGTTGTTGTTGTTGTTGTTGTTTGTCGTTGCGCTTTGTGTTAGTGGTAGTGGTGGTATTGGAGGTGGCGGCGGTGGCGGTGGCGTGGTGGTAGTGTCATATTCACCGTTATTATCATATGATACCAGGATAATCAATCTATATGTATATGTGAAATTAAATAATGAATTAGGTATTATATATATATATATATATATATATATATATATATATATATATATATATATATATATATATATATATATATATATATATATATATATATATATATATATATATATATATATATATATATATATATATATATATATATATATATAGCTACACTAGTATCTGCATTTTGTAATGTCAACACTCAAGGGCCTATGGCCTATTGTGGAAATAAATAATCGAATCTAATCATAAAGCTAGCATGCCTGGAGACAATCTCCAGTACACCGGATCATATTCTATTTTCGCTTTAGTCTTTTCATGTGGGTTACCATTGCTAACATATTGCATATCCAACCAGAGGCGCAACAGGGACATAGATGAGAAATGATACGCAATTATGCAGAAACCCGTACATATTGCAGCTCTTACCTCTATCAAAAGACATGCATTCATAGATATTACTTATCTAGCATGTGCATGCCAAATTTAGCAAATAAGTATACTAAGAGCGAATCATTGCTTACCTATTGTTGAAACGACTGTTCCGACAAAATAGAAAGAGCCTCCATAATCCCAGCGTAATCTCCTATCACCAGTATATCCAGCCATGTCTGCCTCGGCGTGTTTCCTTAGTAGTTCACGAAGGTCCGTTTCGTTTACATCCGGGTACCGTTCACGGAATATATCCACATAAACCTCATATTCCTTACGCTCCACAACCTCGTTTCTACCCTCCAACATCATAAATATTGTGGCCCCGGCCAACATGTAGCACACCATGACAAAGGCAAGTAACGCAAATCGCGCATTATCCTCACGAAGACGCACTCGCCGACGACAACATCCGCGCCTGGAAGAGCGGGCCATGCCCCCCAACCCGCCTCCCCGAGCCCGTACAGGGTACGGCAGCGTGTGGGTCGTCACGATGCCCCTTGACCTTGACGACGCCACCGCGATTATAAAAAAGTGAGTTCAGTTTTTGCGCTGTGTCGCACACTATCTAACACTCATCAATCGTCATTTCGTCATTCATTTCGAAAACTATTATAACGCAAACACCTATATTCTTCTTAGTTCTGGTTACATGGCACCAGGAACACATTAACATGTCAAATCTATCGAGAAGACATCCATTGCATGGTTAACTGTGAACGCACAGTAATTGAACTAGCAACCCATAAATAGAAATCGTAGTCACAATCCACTACGTTAGTTAGCGAGTGAATGTGACAGCCTTCAAACCAGTGTGGCTCAGTGCCGATTAATCTCTCAATCGAATGCTAGAAAACACTGAGACGGTAGCAACCTCAAACATAACAGCTATGCCTAAATTGAAAAATGTGTGCGATGCATCGTCTCCAAAACCAATGTATAAGCCCAGCGTCGTAATCCATCGCATCAACATGATGGTTGAGTGTAGCGTGGCACATGCTAGTAACGGTACAGATTTATTGTTTACAATAGAGGATTGGAGGGGTACTTGTTGTTTTTCTTACAAACGTGCTGTTTGTGCCGTGGGCAAAGGCACGTTTAACACCAATGCTGCATAAGTAACATCAATCGTGTGTTTAGCTCTCTAAATATAAATACCGAACAAGACTTCCTCAGGCTAGACGCTACTCTAGCTGATAATAGATAGAACAACAAAGAACATTTCTTAGAGATGAAAGTGCACGTGCACTGAAAATCCACAAATAACACAGCACTGCAGACTGTCGATGGTATTCAGATGGAATTCAAACACAAAATTTCGAGAAAGAATGTTACTGTCGTCATAGTTAATTTTTAGATTACAACACAATGGCCTAGCTAAAATCATATTCTATCCACGGTGTTGATGTTTCCTATTTAAGAGAGGGCTTCTTCAAACGTTTCAGCGAGGGCTTCTTTAAACTTATAAAATGTCTCCGAGCCATAGTAATACGCCATCGCAATGTAACTTAGCAAGATCTAGTAGTAATTTACTTTAAGATGATGTTTTAGAATACGTGGCGATCTTTTAGAATGCTAAAATAACCGAGCGTTGTGTCCACGAGTAATGCTTATGTTGACGTCCATCACTCAGATTCTGTCTCACCGACACTAGCGTGATGCTAATGCGATAGGCGAACCCTGATCTCTTTTCCGTAATCCGGTCTATAGAATAGGATTCGTTTTCGGCATTACAATTGGGTTTACCAGACTAGTATCTAAATCGATTGCATCATTGGCTTTTGGCGTGTGTTATAATATATCACTACACATAGTATCCATGTTAGATTTGCTCCGATATGTCCAAGCCTGCATTCCAATCATAGCAAGCTGTAAAGTTAATGACATCAGTACTTCATGCTAAATTATAGTGTAATATCATGCGGCGTTCGTGGCAACAATCTGCTGAGTACACCTGACTCTAGATCTATATAATTAATCACAGCAATGAATTATTGAACAACGAATAAAAGTAATTATGATAATATCATACTCTACTTATAGGCCTATTCGATAAAATATTATCCAATTCGCGTGGCCGTCCAACAGGTCAGTGTTTAACGCCTGTAGTCAGATTTATGTGTTTATTTCTGAAAGAAGCAGGAATGATTATTTAGACAACTGTTTACGCGGTTCCCCTGTCGATGGTACGATCAACAAGGCAAGTAGAGATATTAGGGTAAGTTCCGTTATTTTCCGAGCCGACGGAAACGTGCTGGCTGACTGGCGGGGAGACTGGCCAGTTCTGCTGGTGAACCAATTCTCTCTTTCTATAGTCGTATATTGCTGATTGATGGCGGGCCGCGAAAGTGCCTCTATTGCGGCGGCTTCAATGCCACGGATCGATTATAGAGCCCAAGTTATATTCTTAGTACTACCCACGCCCACCGACCGATACACCTACCAAGCGACCATCCTCCGAGAACATGGCAAGGTTATATTCTTCGTAATACCCACACCCACCGACAGATCCGCCGACCTAGCGACTCAGGTCAAAGTCAACTAATGAATAGAATTACAAGATAGACTAAAACAAAACACATCTACATTATTCCAATGAAAGTAGTTGACTTTTTGAACTTTTAGCCATTTTCTATTACCACATATGCGAGTGAATGTATGCAATATTAACTGGCGGTGGCTAATTTCTCTCATATTTCACCTGAACATATTACTAGATATTGTAGGCTTGTTCTAACACGGACTACGCCTTTCAATAAATCACTCTTAGACACGATTAGCAAACTCAAGTATGGCTGCCTGCTGCTTGTTCATCACACATGGATAATACCAAATTATATACATATGGCTACTCAGCATACACGGATAGATATAGCTGTCGAATGATCTAGTACAGTACATTATACACCAATACAGAGCTTGTCAGCAACACATACGCTACCATCCTTTCAACAGGTTTTCACTTGACTATTTTACATTGACAAATGTAGCGCTGAACGATTGAAAGACCTGGCACACCTGTTACATAGATCACTAACTTAAGCTGAATAGAGAACGAGCAAGAGAGTATTATTACTCTGCCTGGAATCAATAACTACCGCGTTGCTTCTCAGAAGAACTCAGCCGTATTGTCCAATCAAATCGATGTCCTCTCTCTTAATACATAGCCGTCTATCGAGAAGAGTCCACTAGCAGCTCTACATCTGTCTGCCTCTTCTAGCGGGTCAGATCCATGCACAGCACACCTGCCGCTAGAAATAACCTCACCATTACTACGCGATAATAGAATGGAGCCTGGATCGTTTGAGCCATATACCCTATACAATGCAGGTGCATGTCGTCATGGTCACGTAGTAGTGTCGCCCTTGTCACAAATGGCAACGCCAATACCTGCAGATTCGTGCAGATATGCGTGCATGTAGGCATACGCGCACGCGCCTACACGTGCATATACCAGAAGATATTGCATTTGTAATATGCAAATCAAGCCTGCCAATCATGGTTACCTTATAGGGCATCATAAATAGCCGCTCAACACTATTCAGCTGACATTGGATGCGCTATCACAGCCCTCGAAGATACGCCATGAGCAAAGAAATGACATATTTTGACTTCAGAGCGCGTATACTCATTATGGAATAGAAACGGGAAGAACAAACAATGCCTGCGCTAACAAGTAATGCCTGCGCTAACAAATAGTGCCTGCGCTAACAAGTAATGCCTGCGCTAACAAGTAATGCCTGCGCCAACAAGTAATGCCTGCGCTAACAAGTAATGTCTGCGCCAACAAGTAATGCCTGCGCAACAAGTAATGCCTGCGCTAACAAGTAATACCTGCGCCAACAAGTAATGCCTGCGCTAACAAGTAATGCCTGCGCCAACAAGTAATGCCTGCGCTAACAAGTAATGCCTGCGCTAACAAGTAATGCCTGCGCTAACAAGTAATGCCTGCGCTAACAAGTAATGCGTGCACCAACAAGTAATGCCTGCGCCAACAAGTAATGCCTGCGCTAACAAGTAATGCCTGCGCTAACACGTAATGTCTGCGCCAGCAAGTAATGCCTGCGCTAACAAGTAATGCCTGCGCTAACAAGTAATGCCATTTTTTGTTTGTGAAATATTATTACGTCCGGCTTATTGAGATCTGTAAGGCTTGCTTAATAAAACAATTGACACTGATAATGTCAGTTATTGATGGCACCATACTGCACAGGAAATACTGCACCGGAAATACCAGGTGTGGAGCATTAAATATGAAGAAATATGTAATATTACCAGTAATATTGATTTACATTAACTGTCACTTGGCAGGGATCAGAAACAAGCGCGCACGCGCGCACGCGCGCACGCGCGCACGCGCGCACGCGCACACGCACGCACTCGTATGATAAAATAGATTAAAGGTTGGCATTGAACTACATTAAATATATAACCACGCATATGTTTCCTGTTAGATCTGTCTGAAAGCGTCAGTTTAAGGATATAATGTCTTAAATATAACCACGTATATGTTTCCTGTTAGATCTGTCTGAAACCGTCAGTTTACCGATATAATGTCTTAAATATAACCACGGATATGTTTCCTGTTAGATCTGTCTGAAAGCGTCAGTTTACGGATATGATGTCTTAAATATAACCACGCATATGTTTCCTGTTAGATCTGTCTGAAACCGTCAGTTTACCGATATAATGTCTTAAATATAACCACGGATATGTTTCCTGTTAGATCTATCTGAAAGCGTCAGTTTACCGTTATAATGTCTTAAATATAACCACGCATATGTCTCCTGTTAGATCTGTCTGAAAGTGTTAGATCTGTCCGAAAGTGTTAGATCTCTCTGAAAGTGTTAGATCTGTCTGAAAGTGTTAGATCTCTCTGAAAGTGTTAGATCTGTCTGAAAGCGTCAGTTTACCCATATAATGTTTTAAATATAACCACGCATATGTTTCCTGTTAGATCTGTCTGAAAGCGTCAGTTTACCGATATAATGTCTTCTATATAACCACGCATATGTTTCCTGTTAGATCTGTCTGAAAGCGTCAGTTTACCGATATAATGTCTTAAATATAACCACACATATGTTTCCTGTTAGATCGGTCTGAAAGTGTCAGTTTACCGATATAATGTCTTAAATATAACAACGCATATGTTTCCTGTTAGATCTATCTGAAACCGTCAGTTTACCGATATAGTGTTTTAAATATAACCACGCATATGTTTCCTGTTAGATCTGTCTGAAAGCGTCAGTTTACTGATATAATGTCTTAAATATAACCACGCATATGTTTCCTGTTAGATCTGTCTGAAAGCGTCAGTTTACTGATATAATGTCTTAAACATAAGCACACATATGTTTCCTGTTTGATCTGTCTGAAAGCGTCAGTTTACCGATATAATGTCTTAAATATAACCACGCATATGTTTCCTGTTAGATCTGTCTGAAAGTGTCAGTTTACTGATATAATGTTTTAAATATAACCACGCATATGTTTCCTGTTAGATCTGTCTGAAAGTGTCAGTTTACCTATATAATGTCTTAAATATAACTACACATATGTTTCCTGTTAGATCTGTCTGAAAGCGTCAGTTTACTGATATAATGTCTTAAACATAACCACGCATATGTTTCCTGTTAGATCTGTCTGAACGCGTCAGTTTACCAATATAATGTTTTAAATATAACCACGCATATGTTTCCTGTTAGATCTGTCTGAAAGCGTCAGTTTACGGATATAATGTATTACATATAACCATGCATATGTTTCCTGTTAGATCTGTCCGAAAGCGTCAGTTTACCGATATAATGTCTTAAATATAACCACACATATGTCTCCTGCTGGATCTGTCTGAAAGTGTTAGATCTGTCTGAAAGCGTTAGATCTCGCTGAAAGTATTAGATCTGTCTGAAAGTGTTAGATCTCTCTGAAAGTGTTAGATCCGTCTGAAAGCGTCAGTTTACCGATATAATGTCTTAAATATAACCACGCGTATGTTTCCAATTAGATCTGTCTGAAAGCGTCAGTTTACTGATACAATGTCTTAAATATAACCACGCATATGTTTCCTGTTAGATCTGTCTGAAAGCGTCAGTTTACCGATATAATGTCTTAAATATAACCACACATATGTTTCCTGTTAGATCTGTCTGAAAGTGTCAGTTTACCGATATAATATCTTAAATATAACCACGCATAAGTTTCCTGTTAGATCCGTCTGAAAGCGTCAGTTTACCGATATAATGTCTTAAATATAACCACGCATATGTTTCCTGCTAGATCTGTCTGAAAGCGTCAGTTTACCAATATAATGTCTTAAATATAACCACACATATGTTTCCTGTTTGACATGTCTGAAAGTGTCAGTTTACCGATATAATGTCTTAAATATAACCATGAATATGTTTCCTGTTAGATCTCTCTGAAAGCGTCAATTTACTGACTTAATGTCTTAAATATAACCACACATATGTTCCCTGTTAGATCTGTCTGAAAGCGTCAGTTTACCGATATAATGTCTTAAATATAACCACGCATATGTTTCCTGTTAGATCTGTCTGAAAGCGTCAATTTACCGATATAATGTCTTAAATATAACCACGCATATGTTTCCTGTTAGATCTGTCTGAAACCGTCAGTTTACCGATATAATGTCTTCAATATAACCATGCATATGTTTCCTGTTAGATTTGTCTGAAAGCATCAGTTTACCGATACAATGTCTTAAATATAACCACGCATATGTTTAATGTTAGATCTGTCTGAAACCGTCAGTTTACCGATATAATGTCTTCAATATAACCACACATATGTTTCCTGTTAGATCTGTCTGAAAGTGTCAGTTTACCGATATAATATCTTAAATATAACCATGCATAAGTTTCCTGTTAGATCCGTCTGAAAGCGTCAGTTTACCGATATAATGTCTTAAATATAACCACGCATATGTTTCCTGTTAGATCTGTCTGAAAGCGTCAGTTTACCAATATAATGTCTTAAATATAACCACACATATGTTTCCTGTTTGACATGTCTGAAAGTGTCAGTTTACCGATATAATGTCTTAAATATAACCATGAATATGTTTCCTGTTAGATCTCTCTGAAAGCGTCAATTTACTGACTTAATGTCTTAAATATAACCACACATATGTTCCCTGTTAGATCTGTCTGAAAGCGTCAGTTTACCGATATAATGTCTTCAATATAACCACACATATGTTTCCTGTTAGATCTGTCTGAAAGTGTCAGTTTACCGATATAATATCTTAAATATAACCACGCATAAGTTTCCTGTTAGATCCGTCTGAAAGCGTCAGTTTACCGATATAATGTCTTAAATATAACCACGCATATGTTTCCTGTTAGATCTGTCTGAAAGCGTCAGTTTACCAATATAATGTCTTAAATATAACCACACATATGTTTCCTGTTTGACATGTCTGAAAGTGTCAGTTTACCGATATAATGTCTTAAATATAACCATGAATATGTTTCCTGTTAGATCTCTCTGAAAGCGTCAATTTACTGACTTAATGTCTTAAATATAACCACACATATGTTCCCTGTTAGATCCGTCTGAAAGCGTCAGTTTACCGATATAATGTCTTAAATATAACCACGCATATGTTTCCTGTTAGATCTGTCTGAAAGCGTCAGTTTACCAATATAATGTCTTAAATATAACCACACATATGTTTCCTGTTTGACATGTCTGAAAGTGTCAGTTTACCGATATAATGTCTTAAATATAACCATGAATATGTTTCCTGTTAGATCTCTCTGAAAGCGTCAATTTACTGACTTAATGTCTTAAATATAACCACACATATGTTCCCTGTTAGATCTGTCTGAAAGCGTCAGTTTACCGATATAATGTCTTAAATATAACCACGCATATGTTTCCTGTTAGATCTGTCTGAAAGCGTCAATTTACCGATATAATGTCTTAAATATAACCACGCATATGTTTCCTGTTAGATCTGTCTGAAACCGTCAGTTTACCGATATAATGTCTTCAATATAACCATGCATATGTTTCCTGTTAGATTTGTCTGAAAGCGTCAGTTTACCGATACAATGTCTTAAATATAACCACGCATATGTTTCCTGTTAGATCTGTCTGAAACCGTCAGTTTACCGATATAATGTCTTCAATATAACCATGCATATGTTTCCTGTTAGATCTATCTGAAAGCATCAGTTTACGGATATAATGTCTTAAATATAACCATGCATATGTTTCCTGTTAGATCTGTCTGAAAGCGTCTGTTTACTGATATAAAGTCTTAAATATAACCACGCATATGTCTCCTGTTAGATCTGTCTGAAAGTGTTAGATCTGTCTGAAAGTGTTAGATCTCTCTGAAAGTGTTAGATCTGTCTGAAAGTGTTAGATCTGTCTGAAAGTGTTAGATCTCTCTGAAAGTGTTAGATCTCTCTGAAAGTGTTAGATCTGTCTGAAAGTGTTAGATCTCTCTGAAAGTGTTAGATCTCTCTGAAAGTGTTAGATCTGTCTGAAAGTGTTAGATCTCTCTGAAAGTGTGAGGTCTGTCTGAAAGTGTCAGTTTTCCGATATAATGTCTTAAATATAACCACGCATAAGTTTCCTGTTAGATCTGTCTGAAACCGTCAGTTTACCGATATAATGTCTTAAATATAACCAAGGATATGTTTCCTGTTCGATCTGTCTGAAAGAGTCAGTTTACCAATATAATGTCTTAAATATAACCACGCATATGTCTCCTGTTAGATCTGTCTGAAAGTGTTAGATCTGTCTGAAAGTGTCAGTTTACCCATATAATGTTTTAAATATAACCACGCATATGTTTCCTGTTTGATCTGTCTGAAAGCGTCAGTTTACCGATATAATGTCTTAAATATAACCACGGATATGTTTCCTGTTAGATCTATCTGAAAGCGTCAGTTTACCGTTATAATGTCTTAAATATAACCACGCATATGTTTCCTGTTAGATCTGTCTGAAAGCGTCAGTTTACTGATATAATGTCTGAAATATAACCACGCATATGTGTCCTGTTAGATCTGACTGAACGCGTCAGTTTACCGATATGATGTCTTAAATTTAACCATGCATATGTTTCCTGATAGATCTGTCAGAAAGCGTCAGTTTACGGATATAATTTCTTAAATATAACCATGCATATGTTTCCTGTTAGATCTGTCTGAAAGCGTCAGTATACCAATATAATGTCTTAAATATAACCACGCATATGTCTCCTGTTAGATCTGTCAGAAAGTGTTAGATCTGTCTGAAAGTAGTAGACCTCTCTGAAAGTGTTAGATCTGTCTGAACGTGTTAGATCTCTCTGAAAGTGTTAGATCTATCTGAAAGCGTCAGTTTACCAATATAATGTCTTAAATATAACCACGCATATGTTTCCTGTTAGATCTGTCTGAACGCGTCAGTTTACCGATATAATGTCTTAAATATAACCACGCATATGTTTCCTGTTAGATCTGTCTGAAACCGTCAGTTTACCGAGATAATGTCTTAAATATAACCATGCATATATTTCCTGTTAGATCTGTCTGAAACCGTCAGTTTACCGAGATAATGTCTTGAATATAACCACGGATATGTTTCCTGTTAGATCTGTCTGAAAGCATCAGTTTACCGATATAATGTCTTAAATATAACCACGCATATGTTTCCTGTTAGATCTGTCTGAAAGTGTTAGATCTCTCTGAAAGTGTTAGATCTGTCTGAAAGCGTCAATTTACCCATATAATGTTTTAAATAAAACCACGCATATGTTTCCTGTTTGATCTGTCTGAAGGCGTCAGTTTACCGATATAATGTCTTAAATATAACCACGCATATGTTTCCTGTTAGCTCTGTCTGAAAGTGTCAGTTTACCGATATAATGTCTTAAATATAACCACGCATATGTTTCCTGTTAGATCTGTCTGAATGTGTCAGTTTACAGATTTAATGTCTTAAATATAACCACGCATATGTTTCCTGTTAGATCTGTCTGAAAGCGTCAATTTACCGATATAATGTCTTAAATATAACCACGCATATGTTTCCTGTTAGATCTGTCTGAAACCGTCAGTTTACCGATATAATGTCTTCAATATAACCATGCATATGTTTCCTGTTAGATTTGTCTGAAAGCGTCAGTTTACCGATACAATGTCTTAAATATAACCACGCATATGTTTCCTGTTAGATCTGTCTGAAACCGTCAGTTTACCGATATAATGTCTTCAATATAACCATGCATATGTTTCCTGTTAGATCTATCTGAAAGCATCAGTTTACGGATATAATGTCTTAAATATAACCATGCATATGTTTCCTGTTAGATCTGTCTGAAAGCGTCTGTTTACTGATATAAAGTCTTAAATATAACCACGCATATGTCTCCTGTTAGATCTGTCTGAAAGTGTTAGATCTGTCTGAAAGTGTTAGATCTCTCTGAAAGTGTTAGATCTGTCTGAAAGTGTTAGATCTGTCTGAAAGTGTTAGATCTCTCTGAAAGTGTTAGATCTCTCTGAAAGTGTTAGATCTGTCTGAAAGTGTTAGATCTCTCTGAAAGTGTTAGATCTCTCTGAAAGTGTTAGATCTGTCTGAAAGTGTGAGATCTCTCTGAAAGTGTGAGGTCTGTCTGAAAGTGTCAGTTTTCCGATATAATGTCTTAAATATAACCACGCATAAGTTTCCTGTTAGATCTGTCTGAAACCGTCAGTTTACCGATATAATGTCTTAAATATAACCAAGGATATGTTTCCTGTTCGATCTGTCTGAAAGAGTCAGTTTACCAATATAATGTCTTAAATATAACCACGCATATGTCTCCTGTTAGATCTGTCTGAAAGTGTTAGATCTGTCTGAAAGTGTCAGTTTACCCATATAATGTTTTAAATATAACCACGCATATGTTTCCTGTTTGATCTGTCTGAAAGCGTCAGTTTACCGATATAATGTCTTAAATATAACCACGGATATGTTTCCTGTTAGATCTATCTGAAAGCGTCAGTTTACCGTTATAATGTCTTAAATATAACCACGCATATGTTTCCTGTTAGATCTGTCTGAAAGCGTCAGTTTACTGATATAATGTCTGAAATATAACCACGCATATGTGTCCTGTTAGATCTGACTGAACGCGTCAGTTTACCGATATGATGTCTTAAATTTAACCATGCATATGTTTCCTGATAGATCTGTCAGAAAGCGTCAGTTTACGGATATAATTTCTTAAATATAACCATGCATATGTTTCCTGTTAGATCTGTCTGAAAGCGTCAGTATACCAATATAATGTCTTAAATATAACCACGCATATGTCTCCTGTTAGATCTGTCAGAAAGTGTTAGATCTGTCTGAAAGTAGTAGACCTCTCTGAAAGTGTTAGATCTGTCTGAACGTGTTAGATCTCTCTGAAAGTGTTAGATCTATCTGAAAGCGTCAGTTTACCAATATAATGTCTTAAATATAACCACGCATATGTTTCCTGTTAGATCTGTCTGAACGCGTCAGTTTACCGATATAATGTCTTAAATATAACCACGCATATGTTTCCTGTTAGATCTGTTTGAAACCGTCAGTTTACCGAGATAATGTCTTAAATATAACCATGCATATATTTCCTGTTAGATCTGTCTGAAACCGTCAGTTTACCGAGATAATGTCTTGAATATAACCACGGATATGTTTCCTGTTAGATCTGTCTGAAAGCATCAGTTTACCGATATAATGTCTTAAATATAACCACGCATATGTTTCCTGTTAGATCTGTCTGAAAGTGTTAGATCTCTCTGAAAGTGTTAGATCTGTCTGAAAGCGTCAATTTACCCATATAATGTTTTAAATAAAACCACGCATATGTTTCCTGTTTGATCTGTCTGAAGGCGTCAGTTTACCGATATAATGTCTTAAATATAACCACGCATATGTTTCCTGTTAGCTCTGTCTGAAAGTGTCAGTTTACCGATATAATGTCTTAAATATAACCACGCATATATTTGCTGTTAGATCAGTCAGAAAGCGTCTTTTTACCGATATAATGTCTTAAATATAACCACACATATGTTTCCTGTTAGATCTGCCTGAAAGCGTCAGTTTACCGATATAATGTCTTAAATATAAGCATGCATATGTTTCCATTTAGATCTTTCTGAAAGCGTCAGTTTACCGATATAATGTCTTAAATATAACCACACATATGTTTTCTGTTAGATCTGTCTGAAAGTGTCAGTTTACCGATATAATGTCTTAAATATAACCATCAATATGTTTCCTGTTAGATCTGTCTAAAACATTCAGTTCACCGATATAACGTCTTAAATACAACCATGCATATGTTTTCTGTTAGATCTGTCTGAAAGCGTCAGTTTACCGAAATAATGTCATAAATATAACCACGCATATGTTTCCTGTTAGATCTGTCTGAAAGCGTCACTTTATCGATATAATGAGTTAAATATAACCATGCATATGTTTCCTGTTAGATCTGTCTGAAAGCGTCAGTTTACCGATATAATGTCTTAAATATAACCATGAATATGTTTCCTGTTAGATCCGTCTAAAAGCGTAAATTTACCGATATAATGTCTTAAATATAACCACGGATATGTTTCCTGTTAGATCTGTCTGAAAGAATCAGTTTACCGATATAATCTCTTAACTATAACCACGCATATGTCTCCTTATAGATCTGACTGAAAGTGTTAGATCTCTCTGAAAGTGTTAGATCTGTCTGAAAGTGTCAGTTTACCCATATAATGTTTTAAATATAACCACGCATATGTTTCCTGTTTGATCTGTCTGAAAGCATCAGTTTACCGATATAATGTCTTAAATATAACCACGCATATGATTCCTGTTAGATCTGTCTGAATGTGTCAGTTTACAGATTTAATGTCTTAAATATAACCACGCATATGTTTCCTGTTAGATCTGTCTGAAAGCGTCAGTTTACTGATATAATGTCTTAAATATAACCACGGATATGTTTCCTGTTAGATCTGTCTGAAAGAGTCAGTTTACTGATATAATGTCTTAAATATAACCACGCATATGTCTCCTGTTAGATCTCTCTGAAAGTGTTAGATCTGTCTGAAAGTGTCAGTTTACCCATCTAATGTTTTAAATATAACCACGCATATGTTTCCTGTTTGATCTGTCTGAAAGCATCAATTTACCAATATAATGTCTTAAATATAACCACGCCTATGTTTGCTGTTAGATCTGTCTGAAAGCGTCAGTTTACCGATATAATGTCTTAAATATAACCACGGATATGTTTCCTGTTAGATCTATCTGAAAGCGTCAGTTTACCGTTATAATGTCTTAAATATAACCACGCATATGTTTCCTGTTAGATCTGTCTGAACGCGTCAATTTACCGATACAATGTCTTAAATATAACCATGCATATGTTTCCTGTTAGATCTGTCTGAAAGCGTCAGTTTACTGATATAATGTCTGAAATATAACCACGCATATGTGTCCTGTTAGATCTGACTGAACGCGTCAGTTTACCGATATGATGTCTTAAATTTAACCATGCATATGTTTCCTGATAGATCTGTCTGAAAGCGTCAGTTTACGGATATAATTTCTTAAATATAACCATGCATATGTTTCCTGTTAGATCTGTCTGAAAGCGTCAGTATACCAATATAATGTCTTAAATATAACCACGCATATGTCTCCTGTTAGATCTGTCTGAAAGTGTTAGATCTGTCTGAAAGTAGTAGACCTCTCTGAAAGTGTTAGATCTGTCTGAACGTGTTAGATCTCTCTGAAAGTGTTAGATCCATCTGAAAGCGTCAGTTTACCAATATAATGTCTTAAATATAACCACGCATATGTTTCCTGTTAGATCTGTCTGAACGCGTCAGTTTACCGATATAATGTCTTAAATATAACCACGCATATGTTTCCTGTTAGATCTGTCTGAAACCGTCAGTTTACCGAGATAATGTCTTAAATATAACCATGCATATATTTCCTGTTAGATCTGTCTGAAACCGTCAGTTTACCGAGATAATGTCTTAAATATAACCACGGATATGTTTCCTGTTAGATCTGTCTGAAAGCATCAGTTTACCGATATAATGTCTTAAATATAACCACGCATATGTTTCCTGTTAGATCTGTCTGAAAGTGTTAGATCTCTCTGAAAGTGTTAGATCTGTCTGAAAGCGTCAATTTACCCATATAATGTTTTAAATAAAACCACGCATATGTTTCCTGTTTTATCTGTCTGAAGGCGTCAGTTTACCGATATAATGTCTTAAATATAACCACGCATATGTTTCCTGTTAGCTCTGTCTGAAAGTGTCAGTTTACCGATATAATGTCTTAAATATAACCACGCATATATTTGCTGTTAGATCAGTCAGAAAGCGTCTTTTTACCGATATAATGTCTTAAATATAACCACACATATGTTTCCTGTTAGATCTGCCTGAAAGCGTCAGTTTACCGATATAATGTCTTAAATATAAGCATGCATATGTTTCCATTTAGATCTTTCTGAAAGCGTCAGTTTACCGATATAATGTCTTAAATATAACCACACATATGTTTCCTGTTAGATCTGTCTGAAAGTGTCAGTTTACCGATATAATGTCTTAAATATAACCATCAATATGTTTCCTGTTAGATCTGTCTAAAACATTCAGTTTACCGATATAACGTCTTAAATACAACCATGCATATGTATTCTGTTAGATCTGTCTGAAAGCGTCAGTTTACCGAAATAATGTCATAAATATAACCACGCATATGTTTCCTGTTACATCTGTCTGAAAGCGTCACTTTACAGATATAATGAGTTAAATATAACCATGCATATGTTTCCTGTTAGATCTGTCTGAAAGCGTCAGTTTACCGATATAATGTCTTAAATATAACCATGAATATGTTTCCTGTTAGATCCGTCTAAAAGCGTCAATTTACCGATATAATGTCTTAAATATAACCACGGATATGTTTCCTGTTAGATCTGTCTGAAAGAATCAGTTTACCGATATAATCTCTTAACTATAACCACGCATATGTCTCCTGTTAGATCTGACTGAAAGTGTTAGATCTCTCTGAAAGTGTTAGATCTGTCTGAAAGTGTCAGTTTACCCATATAATGTTTTAAATATAACCACGCATATGTTTCCTGTTTGATCTGTCTGAAAGCATCAGTTTACCGATATAATGTCTTAAATATAACCACGCATATGATTCCTGTTAGATCTGTCTGAATGTGTCAGTTTACAGATTTAATGTCTTAAATATAACCACGCATATGTTTCCTGTTAGATATGTCTGAAAGCGTCAGTTTACTGATATAATGTCTTAAATATAACCACGGATATGTTTCCTGTTAGATCTGTCTGAAAGAGTCAGTTTACTGATATAATGTCTTAAATATAACCACGCATATGTCTCCTGTTAGATCTCTCTGAAAGTGTTAGATCTGTCTGAAAGTGTCAGTTTACCCATATAATGTTTTAAATATAACCACGCATATGTTTCCTGTTTGATCTGTCTGAAAGCATCAATTTACCAATATAATGTCTTAAATATAACCACGCCTATGTTTCCTGTTAGATCTGTCTGAAAGCGTCAGTTTACCGATATAATGTCTTAAATATAACCACGCATATGTTTCCTGTTAGATCTGTCTGAAAGTGTCAGCTTATCGATATAATGTCTTAAATATAACTACAGATATGTTTCCTGTTAGATTTGTCTGAAAGCGTCAGTTTACCGATATAATGTCTTACATATAACCATGCATATGTTTCCTGTTAGATCTGTCTGAAAGCGTCAGTTTACTGATATAATGGCTTAAAGATAACCACACATATGTTTCCTGTTAGATCTGTCTGAAACCGTCAGTTTACCGAGATAATGTCTTAAATATAACCATGCATATATTTCCTGTTAGATCTGTCTGAAACCGTCAGTTTACCGAGATAATGTCTTAAATATAACCACGGATATGTTTCCTGTTAGATCTGTCTGAAAGCATCAGTTTACCGATATAATGTCTTAAATATAACCACGCATATGTTTCCTGTTAGATCAGTCAGAAAGCGTCAGTTTACCGATATAATGTCTTAAATATAACCACGCATATGTTTCCTGTTAGATCAGTCAGAAAGCGTCAGTTTACCGATATAATGTCTTAAATATAACCACACATTATGTTTCCTGTTAGATCTGTCTGAAAGTGTTAGATCTCTCTCAAAGTGTTAGATCTGTCTGAAAGCGTCAATTTACCCATATAATGTTTTAAATAAAACCACGCATATGTTTCCTGTTTGATCTGTCTGAAGGCGTCAGTTTACCGATATAATGTCTTAAATATAACCACGCATATGTTTCCTGTTAGCTCTGTCTGAAAGTGTCAGTTTACCGATATAATGTCTTAAATATAACCACGCATATGTTTCCTGTTAGATCAGTCAGAAAGCGTCAGTTTACCCATATAATGTTTTAAATAAAACCACGCATATGTTTCCTGTTTGATCTGTCTGAAGGCGTCAGTTTACCGATATAATGTCTTAAATATAACCACGGATATGTTTCCTGTTAGATCTGCCTGAAAGCGTCAGTTTACCGATATAATGTCTTAAATATAAGCATGCATATGTTTCCTTTTAGATCTTTCTGAAAGCGTCAGTTTACCGATATAATGTCTTAAATATAACCACACATATGTTTCCTGTTAGATCTGTCTGAAAGTGTCAGTTTACCGATATAATGTCTTAAATATAACCATGAATATGTTTCCTGTTAGATCTGTCTAAAACCGTCAGTTTACCGATATAACGTCTTAAATACAACCATGCATATGTTTTCTGTTAGATCTGTCTGAAAGCGTCAGTTTACCGATATAATGAGTTAAATATAACCATGCATATGTTTCCTGTTAGATCTGTCTGAAAGCGTCAGTTTACTGACATAATCTCTTAAATATAACCACGCATATGTTTCCTGTTAGATCTGTCTGAATGCGTTAGTTTACCGATATAATGTCTTAAATATAACCATGAATATGTTTCCTGTTAGATCCGTCTGAAAGCGTCAATTTACCGATATAATGACTTAAATATAACCATGCATATGTTTCCTGTTAGATCTGTCTGAAAGCGTCAGTTTACTGATATAATGTCTTAAATATAACTACACATATGTTTCCTGTTAGATCTGTCTGAAAGCGTCAGCTTACTGATATAATGTCTTAAATATAACCACGGATATGTTTCCTGTTAGATCTGTCTGAAAGAGTCAGTTTACCGATATAATCTCTTAACTATAACCATGCATATGTCTCCTGTTAGATCTGTCTGAAAGTGTAGATCTCTCTGAAAGTGTTAGATCTGTCTGAAAGTGTCAGTTTACCCATATAATGTTTTAAATATAACCACGCATATGTTTCCTGTTTGATCTGTCTGAAAGCATCAGTTTACCGATATAATGTCTTAAATATAACCACGCATATGTTTCCTGTTAGATCTGTCTGAAACCGTCAGTTTACCAAGATAATGTCTTAAATATAACCATGCATATATTTCCTGTTAGATCTGTCTGAAACCGTCAGTTTACCGAGATAATGTCTTAAATATAACCACGGATATGTTTCCGGTTAGATCTGTCTGAAAGCATCAGTTTACCGATATAATGTCTTAAATATAACCACGCATATGTTTCCTGTTAGATCTGTCTGAAAGTGTTAGATCTCTGTGAAAGTGTTAGATCTGTCTGAAAGCGTCAGTTTACCCATATAATGTTTTAAATAAAACCACGCATATGTTTCCTGTTTGATCTGTCTGAAGGCGTCAGTTTACCGATATAATGTCTTAAATATAACCGCGCATATGTTTCCTGTTAGATCTGTCTAAAAATCGTCAGTTTACCGATATAACGTCTTAAATACAACCATGCATATGTTTTCTGTTAGAGCTGTCTGAAAGCGTTAGTTTACCGATATAACGTCTTAAATACAACCATGCATATGTATTCTGTTAGATCTGTCTGAAAGCGTCAGTTTACCGAAATAATGTCATAAATATAACCACGCATATGTTTCCTGTTACATCTGTCTGAAAGCGTCACTTTACAGATATAATGAGTTAAATATAACCATGCATATGTTTCCTGTTAGATCTGTCTGAAAGCGTCAGTTTACCGATATAATGTCTTAAATATAACCATGAATATGTTTCCTGTTAGATCCGTCTAAAAGCGTCAATTTACCGATATAATGTCTTAAATATAACCACGGATATGTTTCCTGTTAGATCTATCTGAAAGAATCAGTTTACCGATATAATCTCTTAACTATAACCACGCATATGTCTCCTGTTAGATCTGACTGAAAGTGTTAGATCTCTCTGAAAGTGTTAGATCTGTCTGAAAGTGTCAGTTTACCCATATAATGTTTTAAATATAACCACGCATATGTTTCCTGTTTGATCTGTCTGAAAGCATCAGTTTACCGATATAATGTCTTAAATATAACCACGCATATGATTCCTGTTAGATCTGTCTGAATGTGTCAGTTTACAGATTTAATGTCTTAAATATAACCACGCATATGTTTCCTGTTAGATCTGTCTGAAAGCGTCAGTTTACTGATATAATGTCTTAAATATAACCACGGATATGTTTCCTGTTAGATCTGTCTGAAAGAGTCAGTTTACCGATATAATGTCTTAAATATAACCACGCATATGTCTCCTGTTAGATCTCTCTGAAAGTGTTAGATCTGTCTGAAAGTGTCAGTTTACCCATATAATGTTTTAAATATAACCACGCATATGTTTCCTGTTTGATCTGTCTGAAAGCATCAATTTACCAATATAATGTCTTAAATATAACCACGCCTATGTTTCCTGTTAGATCTGTCTGAAAGCGTCAGTTTACCGATATAATGTCTTAAATATAACCACGCATATGTTTCCTGTTAGATCTGTCTGAAAGTGTCAGCTTATCGATATAATGTCTTAAATATAACTACGGATATGTTTCCTGTTAGATTTGTCTGAAAGCGTCAGTTTACCGATATAATGTCTTACATATAACCATGCATATGTTTCCTGTTAGATCTGTCTGAAAGCGTCAGTTTACTGATATAATGGCTTAAAGATAACCACACATATGTTTCCTGTTAGATCTGTCTGAAACCGTCAGTTTACCGAGATAATGTCTTAAATATAACCATGCATATATTTCCTGTTAGATCTGTCTGAAACCGTCAGTTTACCGAGATAATGTCTTAAATATAACCACGGATATGTTTCCTGTTAGATCTGTCTGAAAGCATCAGTTTACCGATATAATGTCTTAAATATAACCACGCATATGTTTCCTGTTAGATCAGTCAGAAAGCGTCAGTTTACCGATATAATGTCTTAAATATAACCACGCATATGTTTCCTGTTAGATCAGTCAGAAAGCGTCAGTTTACCGATATAATGTCTTAAATATAACCACACATTATGTTTCCTGTTAGATCTGTCTGAAAGTGTTAGATCTCTCTCAAAGTGTTAGATCTGTCTGAAAGCGTCAATTTACCCATATAATGTTTTAAATAAAACCACGCATATGTTTCCTGTTTGATCTGTCTGAAGGCGTCAGTTTACCGATATAATGTCTTAAATATAACCACGCATATGTTTCCTGTTAGCTCTGTCTGAAAGTGTCAGTTTACCGATATAATGTCTTAAATATAACCACGCATATGTTTCCTGTTAGATCAGTCAGAAAGCGTCAGTTTACCATATAATGTTTTAAATAAAACCACGCATATGTTTCCTGTTTGATCTGTCTGAAGGCGTCAGTTTACCGATATAATGTCTTAAATATAACCATGGATATGTTTCCTGTTAGATCTGCCTGAAAGCGTCAGTTTACCGATATAATGTCTTAAATATAAGCATGCATATGTTTCCTTTTAGATCTTTCTGAAAGCGTCAGTTTACCGATATAATGTCTTAAATATAACCACACATATGTTTCCTGTTAGATCTGTCTGAAAGTGTCAGTTTACCGATATAATGTCTTAAATATAACCATGAATATGTTTCCTGTTAGATCTGTCTAAAACCGTCAGTTTACCGATATAACGTCTTAAATACAACCATGCATATGTTTTCTGTTAGATCTGTCTGAAAGCGTCAGTTTACCGATATAATGAGTTAAATATAACCATGCATATGTTTCCTGTTAGATCTGTCTGAAAGCGTCAGTTTACTGACATAATCTCTTAAATATAACCACGCATATGTTTCCTGTTAGATCTGTCTGAATGCGTTAGTTTACCGATATAATGTCTTAAATATAACCATGAATATGTTTCCTGTTAGATCCGTCTGAAAGCGTCAATTTACCGATATAATGACTTAAATATAACCATGCATATGTTTCCTGTTAGATCTGTCTGAAAGCGTCAGTTTACTGATATAATGTCTTAAATATAACTACGCATATGTTTCCTGTTAGATCTGTCTGAAAGCATCAGCTTACTGATATAATGTCTTAAATATAACCATGCATATGTTTCCTGTTAGATCTGTCTGAAAGCGTCAGTTTACTGATATAATGTCTTAAATATAACTACACATATGTTTCCTGTTAGATCTGTCTGAAAGCGTCAGCTTACTGATATAATGTCTTAAATATAACCACGGATATGTTTCCTGTTAGATCTGTCTGAAAGAGTCAGTTTACCGATATAATCTCTTAACTATAACCACGCATATGTCTCCTGTTAGATCTGTCTGAAAGTGTTAGATCTCTCTGAAAGTGTTAGATCTGTCTGAAAGTGTCAGTTTACCCATATAATGTTTTAAATATAACCACGCATATGTTTCCTGTTTGATCTGTCTGAAAGCATCAGTTTACCGATATAATGTCTTAAATATAACCACGCATATGTTTCCTGTTAGATCTGTCTGAAACCGTCAGTTTACCGAGATAATGTCTTAAATATAACCATGCATATATTTCCTGTTAGATCTGTCTGAAACCGTCAGTTTACCGAGATAATGTCTTAAATATAACCACGGATATGTTTCCTGTTAGATCTGTCTGAAAGCATCAGTTTACCGATATAATGTCTTAAATATAACCACGCATATGTTTCCTGTTAGATCTGTCTGAAAGTGTTAGATCTCTGTGAAAGTGTTAGATCTGTCTGAAAGCGTCAGTTTACCCATATAATGTTTTAAATAAAACCACGCATATGTTTCCTGTTTGATCTGTCTGAAGGCGTC
This sequence comes from Chaetoderma sp. LZ-2023a, assembly GCA_034401795.1. NCBI lineage: Eukaryota > Metazoa > Mollusca > Caudofoveata > Chaetodermatida > Chaetodermatidae > Chaetoderma > Chaetoderma sp. LZ-2023a. Next base: position 952,271 of record CM067373.1, on the reverse strand, counting down.
AGTTTACCGATATAATGTCTTAAATATAACCACGCATATGTTTCCTGTTAGATCTGTCTAAAAATCGTCAGTTTACCGATATAATGTCTTAAATATAACCACACATATGTTTCCTGTTAGATCTGCCTGAAAGCGTCAGTTTACCGATATAATGTCTTAAATATAAGCATGCATATGTTTCCTTTTAGATCTTTCTGAAAGCGTCAGTTTACCGATATAATGTCTTAAATATAACCACACATATGTTTCCTGTTAGATCTGTCTGAAAGTGTCAGTTTACCGATATAATGTCTTAAATATAACCATGAATATGTTTCCTGTTAGATCTGTCTAAAACCGTAAGTTTACCGATATAACGTCTTAAATACAACCATGCATATGTTTTCTGTTAGATCTGTCTGAAAGCGTCGGTTTACCGAAATAATGTCATAAATATAACCACGCATATGTTTCCTGTTAGATCTGTCTGAAAGCGTCAATTTACCGAGATAATGTCTTAAATATATCCATGCATATATTTCCTGTTAGATCTGTCTGAAACCGTCAGTTTACCGAGATAATGTCTTAAATATAACCACGGATATGTTTCCTGTTAGATCTGTCTGAAAGCATCAGTTTACCGATATAATGTCTTAAATATAACCACGCATATGTTTCCTGTTAGATCTGTCTGAAAGTGTTAGATCTCTCTGAAAGTGTTAGATCTGTCTGAAAGCGTCAATTTACGCATATAATGTTTTAAATAAAACCACGCATATGTTTCCTGTTTGATCTGTCTGAAGGCGTCAGTTTACCGATATAATGTCTTAAATATAACCACGCATATGTTTCCTGTTAGCTCTGTCTGAAAGTGTCAGTTTACCGATATAATGTCTTAAATATAACCACGCATATGTTTCCTGTTAGATCAGTCAGAAAGCGTCAGTTTACCGATATAATGTCTTAAATATAACCACACATATGTTTCCTGTTAGATCTGCCTGAAAGCGTCAGTTTACCGATATAATCTCTTAAATATAAGCATGCATATGTTTCCTTTTAGATCTTTCTGAAAGCGTCAGTTTACCGATATAATGTCTTAAATATAACCACACATATGTTTCCTGTTAGATCTGTCTGAAAGTGTCAGTTTACCGATATAATGTCTTAAATATAACCATGAATATGTTTCCTGTTAGATCTGTCTAAAACCGTAAGTTTACCGATATAACGTCTTAAATACAACCATGCATATGTTTTCTGTTAGATCTGTCTGAAAGCGTCGGTTTACCGAAATAATGTCATAAATATAACCACGCATATGTTTCCTGTTAGATCTGTCTGAAAGCGTCACTTTACCGATATAATGAGTTAAATATAACCATGCATATGTTTCCTGTTAGATCTGTCTGAAAGCGTCAGTTTACTGATATAATCTCTTAAATATAACCACGCATATGTTTGCTGTTAGATCTGTCTGAATGCGTTAGTTTACCGATATAATGTCTTAAATATAACCATGAATATGTTTCCTGTTAGATCCGTCTGAAAGCGTCAATTTACCGATATAATGACTTAAATATAACCATGCATATGTTTCCTGTTAGATCTGTCTGAAAGCGTCAGTTTACTGATATAATGTCTTAAATATAACTACGCATATGTTTCCTGTTAGATCTGTCTGAAAGCGTCAGCTTACTGATATAATGTCTTAAATATAACCATGCATATATTTCCTGTTAGATCTGTCTGAAAGCGTCAGTTTACTGATATAATGTCTTAAATATAACTACGCATATGTTTCCTGTTAGATCTGTCTGAAAGCGTCAACTTACTGATATAATGTCTTAAATATAACCACGGATATGTTTCCTGTTAGATCTGTCTGAAAGAGTCAGTTCACCGATATAATCTCTTAACTATAACCAAGCATATGTCTCCTGTTAGATCTGTCTGAAAGTGTTAGATCTCTCTGAAAGTGTTAGATCTGTCTGAAAGTGTCAGTTTACCCATATAATGTTTTAAATATAACCACGCATATGTTTCCTGTTTGATCTGTCTGAAAGCATCAGTTTACCGATATAATGTCTTAAATATAACCACGCATATGTTTCCTGTTAGATCTGTCTGAATGTGTCAGTTTACAGATTTAATGTCTTAAATATAACCACGCATATGTTTCCTGTTAGATCTGTCTGAAAGCGGCAATTTAACGATATAATGTCTTAAATATAACCACGCATATGTGTCATGTTAGATCTGTCTGAATGCGTCAGTTTACCGATATAATGTCTTAAATATAACCATGCATATGTTTCCTGTCTGAGCTGTCTGAAAGCGTCAGTTTACTGATATAATGTCTTAAATATAACCACGCATATGTTTCCTGTTAGATCTGTCTGAATGTGTCAGTTTACAGATTTAATGTCTTAAATATAACCACGCATATGTTTCCTGTTAGATCTGTCTGAAAGCTTCAATTTACCGATATAATGTCTTAAATATAACCACGCATATGTTTCCTGTTAGATCTGTGTGAATGCGTCAGTTTACCGATATAATGTCTTAAATATAACCATGCATATGTTTCCTGTTAGATCTGTCTGAAAGCGTCAGTTTACTGATATAATGTTTTAAATATAACCACGGATATGTTTCCTGTTAGATCTGTCTGAAAGAGTCAGTTTACCGATATAATGTCTTAAATATAACCACGCATATGTCTCCACTTAGATCTGTCTGAAAGTATTAGATCTCTCTGAAAGTGTTAGATCTGTCTGAATGTGTCAGTTTACCCATATAATATTTTAGATATAACCATGCATATGTTTCCTGTTTGATCTGTCTGTCAGCATCAGTTTACCGATATAATGTCTTAAATATAACCACGCATATGTTTCCTGTTAGATCTGTCTAAATGCGTCAGTTTACAGATTTAATGTCTTAAATATAACCATGCATATGTTTCCTATTAGATCTGTCTGAAAGCGTCAGTTTACCGATATAATGTCTGAAATATAACCACGCATATGTTTCCTGTTAGATCTGTCTGAAAGTGTCAGTGTATCGATATCATGTCTTAAATATAACCACGCATATGTTTCCTGTTAGATTTGTCTGAAAGCGTCAGTTTACCGATATAATTAATGTCTTACATATAACCATGCATATGTTTCCTGTTATATCTGTCTGAAAGTGTCAGTGTATCGATATCATGTCTTAAATATAACCACGCATATGTTTCCTGTTAGATTTGTCTGAAAGCGTCAGTTTACCGATATAATTAATGTCTTACATATAACCATGCATATGTTTCCTGTTAGATCTGTCTGAAAGCTTCAGTTTACTGATATAATGTCTTAAATATAACCACACATATGTTTCCTGTTAGATCTGTCTGAAAGCGTCAGTTTACCGATATAATGTCTTACATATAACCATGCATATGTTTCCTGTTAGATCTGTCTGAAAGCGTCAGTTTACCGATATAATGTCTTAAATATAACCACGCATATGTTTCCTGTTAGATCTGTCTGAAAGTGTCAGTTTACCGATATAATGTCTTAAATATAACCACGCAAATGTTTCCTGTTAGATCAGTCAGAAAGCGTCAGTTTACCGATATAATGTCTTAAATATAACCACACATATGTTTCCTGTTAGATCTGCCTGAAAGCGTCAGTTTACCGATATAATGTCTTAAATATAAGCATGCATATGTATCCTTTTAGATCTTTCTGAAAGCGTCAGTTTACCGATATAATGTCTTAAATATAACCACACATATGTTTCCTGTTAGATCTGTCTGAAAGTGTCAGCTTACCGATATAATGTCTTAAATATAACCATGAATATGTTTCCTGTTAGATCTGTCTAAATCCGTCAGTTTACCGATATAATGTCTTAAATACAACCATGCATATGTTTCCTGTTAGATCAGTCTGAAAGCGTCAGTTTACCGAAATAATGTCTTAAATATAACCACGCATATGTTTCCTGTTAGATCTGTCTGAAAGCGTCACTTTACCGATATAATGAGTTAAATATAACCATGCATATGTTTCCTGTTAGATCTGTCTGAAAGCTTCAGTTTACTGATATAATGTCTTAAATATAACCACACATATGTTTCCTGTTAGATCTGTCTGAAAGCGTCAGTTTACCGATATAATGTCTTAAATATAACCTCGCATATGTTTCCTATTAGATCTATCTGAAACCGTCAGTTTACCGATACAATGTCTTAAATATAACCACGCATATATTTCCTGTTAGATCTGTCTGAAAGCGTCAATTTACTGATATAATGTCTTAAATATAACTACGCATATGTTTCCTGTTAGATCTGTCTGAAAGCATCAGCTTACAGATATAATGTCTTAAATATAACCACGGATATGTTTCCTGTTAGATCTGTCTGAAAGAGTCAGTTTACCGATATAATCTCTTAAATATAACCACGCATATGTCTCCTGTTAGATCTGTCTGAAAGTGTTAGATCTCTCTGAAAGTGTTAGATCTGTCTGAAAGTGTCAGTTTACTCATGAAATATCTTAAATACAACCACGCATATGTTTCCTGTTAGATCTGTGTGAATGCGTCAGTTTGCCGATATAATGTCTTAAATATAACCATGCATATGTTTCCTGTTAGATCTGTCTGAAAGCGTCAGTTTACTGATATAATGTTTTAAATATAACCACGGATATGTTTCCTGTTAGATCTGTCTGAAAGAGTCAGTTTACCGATATAATGTCTTAAATATAACCACGCATATGTCTCCAGTTAGATCTGTCTGAAAGTATTAGATCTCTCTGAAAGTGTTAGATCTGTCTGAATGTGTCAGTTTACCCATATAATATTTTAGATATAACCATGCATATGTTTCCTGTTTGATCTGTCTGTCAGCATCAGTTTACCGATATAATGTCTTAAATATAACCACGCATATGTTTCCTGTTAGATCTGTCTAAATGCGTCAATTTACAGATTTAATGTCTTAAATATAACCATGCATATGTTTCCTATTAGATCTGTCTGAAAGCGTCAGTTTACCGATATAATGTCTGAAATATAACCACGCATATGTTTCCTGTTAGATCTGTCTGAAAGTGTCAGTGTATCGATATCATGTCTTAAATATAACCACGCATATGTTTCCTGTTAGATTTGTCTGAAAGCGTCAGTTTACCGATATAATTAATGTCTTACATATAACCATGCATATGTTTCCTGTTAGATCTGTCTGAAAGTGTCAGTGTATCGATATCATGTCTTAAATATAACCACGCATATGTTTCCTGTTAGATTTGTCTGAAAGCGTCAGTTTACCGATATAATTAATGTCTTACATATAACCATGCATATGTTTCCTGTTAGATCTGTCTGAAAGCTTCAGTTTACTGATATAATGTCTTAAATATAACCACACATATGTTTCCTGTTAGATCTGTCTGAAAGCGTCAGTTTACTGATATAATGTCTTACATATAACCATGCATATGTTTCCTGTTAGATCTGTCTGAAAGCGTCAGTTTACCGATATAATGTCTTAAATATAACCACGCATATGTTTCCTGTTAGATCTGTCTGAAAGTGTCAGTTTACCGATATAATGTCTTAAATATAACCACGCAAATGTTTCCTGTTAGATCAGTCAGAAAGCGTCAGTTTACCGATATAATGTCTTAAATATAACCACACATATGTTTCCTGTTAGATCTGCCTGAAAGCGTCAGTTTACCGATATAATGTCTTAAATATAAGCATGCATATGTTTCCTTTTAGATCTTTCTGAAAGCGTCAGTTTACCGATATAATGTCTTAAATATAACCACACATATGTTTCCTGTTAGATCTGTCTGAAAGTGTCAGTTTACCGATATAATGTCTTAAATATAACCATGAATATGTTTCCTGTTAGATCTGTCTAAATCCGTCAGTTTACCGATATAATGTCTTAAATACAACCATGCATATGTTTCCTGTTAGATCTGTCTGAAAGCGTCAGTTTACCGAAATAATGTCTTAAATATAACCACGCATATGTTTCCTGTTAGATCTGTCTGAAAGCGTCACTTTACCGATATAATGAGTTAAATATAACCATGCATATGTTTCCTGTTAGATCTGTCTGAAAGCTTCAGTTTACTGATATGATGTTTTAAATATAACCACGGATATGTTTCCTGTTAGATGTGTCTGAAAGAGTCAGTTTACCGATATAATGTCTTAAATATAACCACGCATATGTTTCCTGTTAGATCTGTCTGAAAGCGTCAGTTTACCGATATAATGTCTTAAATATAACCACGCATATGTTTCCTGTTAGATCTGTCTAAATGCGTCAGTTTACAGATTTAATGTCTTAAATATAACCACGCATATGTTTCGTGTTAGATCTGTCTAAATGCGTCAGTTTACAGATTTAATGTCTTAAATATAAACACGCATATGTTTCCTGTTAGATCTGTCTGAAAGCGTCAGTTTACCGATATAATGTCCTAAATATAACCACGCATATGTTTCCTGTTAGATCTATCTGAAAGCGTCAGTTTAACGATATAATGTCTTAAATATAACCACGCATATGTTTCCTGTTAGATCTGTCTAAATGCGTCAGTTTACAGATTTAATGTCTTAAATATAACCACGCATATGTTTCCTGTTAGATCTGTCTGAATGCGTCAGTTTACCGATATAATGTCTGAAATATAACCACGCATATGTGTCCAGTTAGATCTGTCTGAAAGTGTCAGTTTACAGATTTTATGTCTTAAATATAACCACGCATATGTTTCCTGTTAGATCTGTCTGAATGCGTCAATTTACCGATATAATGTCTTAAATATAACCACGCATATGTTTCCTGTTAGATCTGTCTGAATGCTTGAGTTTACCGATATAATGTCTTGAATATAACCACGCATATGTTTCCTGTTAGATCTGTCTGAAAGCGTCAGTTTACTGATATAATGTTTTAAATATAACCACGGATATGTTTCCTGTTAGATCTGTCTGAAAGAGTGAGTTTACCGATATAATGTCTTAAATACAACCACGCATATGTCTCCTGTTATATCTGTCTGAAAGTGTTAGCTCTCTCTGAAAGTGTTAGATCTGTCTGAATGCGTCAATTTACCGATATAATGTCTTAAATATAACCACGCATATGCTTCCTGTTAGAGCTGTCTGAAAGCGTCAATTTACCGATATAATGTCTTAAATATAACCACGCATATGTTTCCTGTTAGATCACTCTGAAAGAGTGAGTTTACCGATATAATGTCTTAAATATAACCACGCATATGTCTCCTGTTAGATCTGTCTGAAAGTGTTAGCTCTCTCTGAAAGTGTTAGATCTGTCTGAATGCGTCAATTTACCGATATAATGTCTTAAATATAACCACGCATATGTTTCCTGTTAGATCTGTCTGAAAGCGTCAGTTTAGCGATATAATGTCTGAAATATAACCACGCATATGTGTCCAGTTAGATCTGTCTGAAAGTGTCAGCTTATCGATATAATGTCTTAAATATAACCACGGATATGTTTCCTGTTAGATTTGTCTGAAAGCGTCAGTTTACCGATATAATTAATGTCTTAAATATAACCACGCATATGTTTCCTGTTAGATCTTTCTGAAAGTGTCAGTTTACCGATATAATGTCTGAAATATAACCACGCATATGTGTCCAGTTAGATCTGTCTGAAAGTGTCAGCTTATCGATATAATGTCTTAAATATAACCACGGATATGTTTCCTGTTAGATTTGTCTGAAAGCGTCAGTTTACCGATATAATTAATGTCTTAAATATAACCACGCATATGTTTCCTGTTAGATCTTTCTGAAAGTGTCAGTTTACCGATATAATGTCTTAAATATAACCACGCATATGTTTCCTGTTAGATCTGTCTGAAAGTGTCAGTTTACAGATTTTATGTCTTAAATATAACCACGCATATGTTTCCTGTTAGATCTGTCTGAAAGCGTCAATTTACCGATATAATGTCTTAAATATAACCACGCATATGTTTCCTGTTAGATCTGTCTGAATGCGTGAGTTTACCGATATAATTTCTTGAATATAACCACGCATATGTTTCCTGTTAGATCTGTCTGAAAGCGTCAGTTTACTGATATAATGTTTTAAATATAACCACGGATATGTTTCCTGTTAGATCTGTCTGAAAGAGTGAGTTTACCGATATAATGTCTTAAATACAACCACGCATATGTCTCCTGTTAGATCTGTCTGAAAGTGTTAGCTCTCTCTGAAAGTGTTAGATCTGTCTGAATGTGTCAGTTTACCCATAAAATGTTTTAGATATAACCACGCATATGTTTCCTGTTAGATCTGTCTGAATGCGTCAGTTTACCGATATAATGTCTTAAATATAACCACGCATATGTTTCCTGTGAGATCTGTCTGAAAGCGTCAGTTTACTGATATAATGTTTTAAATATAACCACGGATATGTTTCCTGTTAGATCTGTCTGAAAGAGTTAGTTTACCGATATAATGTCTTAAATATAACCACGCATATGTTTCCTGTTAGATCTGTCTGAAAGCGTCAGATTACCGATATAATGTCTTAAATATAACCACGCATATGTTTCCTGTTAGATCTGTCTAAATGCGTCAGTTTACAGATTTAATGTCTTAAATATAACCACGCATATGTTTCCTGTTAGATCTGTGTGAAAGCGTCAGTTTACCGATATAACGTCTTAAATATAACCACGCATATTTTTCCTGTTAGATCTGTCTGAAAGCGTCAGTTTACCGATATAATGTCTTAAATATAACCACGCATATGTTTCCTGTTAGATCTGTCTAAATGCGTCAGTTTACAGATTTAATGTCTTAAATATAACCACGCATATGCTTCCTGTTAGATCTGTCTGAAAGCGTCAATTTACCGATATAATGTCTTAAATATAACCACGCATATGTTTCCTGTTAGATCTGTCTGAATGCGTCAGTTTACCGATATAATGTCTTAAATATAACCACGCATATGTTTCCTGTTAGATCTCTCTGAAAGAGTGAGTTTACCGATATAATGTCTTAAATATAACCACGCATATGTCTCCTGTTAGATCTGTCTGAAAGTGTTAGCTATCTCTGAAAGTGTTAGATCTGTCTGAATGCGTCAATTTACCGATATAATGTCTTATATATAACCACGCATATGTTTCCTGTTAGATCTGTCTGAAAGCGTCAGTTTAACGATATAATGTCTTAAATATAACCACGCATATGTTTCCTGTTAGATCTGTCTAAATGCGTCAGTTTACAGATTTAATGTCTTAAATATAACCATGCATATGTTTCCTGTTAGATCTGTCTGAAAGCGTCAGTTTACCGATATAATGTCTGAAATATAACCACGCATATGTGTCCAGTTAGATCTGTCTGAAAGTGTCAGCTTATCGATATAATGTCTTAAATATAACCACGGATATGTTTCCTGTTAGATTTGTCTGAAAGCGTCAGTTTACCGATATAATTAATGTCTTAAATATAACCACGCATATGTTTCCTGTTAGATCTTTCTGAACGTGTCAGTTTACCGATATAATGTCTTAAATATAACCACGCATATGTTTCCTGTTAGATCTGTCTGAAAGTGTCAGTTTACAGATTTTATGTCTTAAATATAACCACGCATATGTTTCCTGTTAGATCTGTCTGAAAGCGTCAATTTACCGATATAATGTCTTAAATATAACCACGCATATGTTTCCTGTTAGATCTGTCTGAATGCGTCAGTTTACCGATATAATGTCTTGAATATAACCACGCATATGTGTCCTGTTAGATCTGTCTGAAAGCGTCAGTTTACTGATATAATGTTTTAAATATAACCACGGATATGTTTCCTGTTAGATCTGTCTGAAAGAGTGAGTTTACCGATATAATGTCTTAAATACAACCACGCATATGTCTCCTGTTAGATCTGTCTGAATGCGTCAGTTTACCGATATAATGTCTTAAATATAACCACGCATATGTTTCCTGTTATATCTGTCTAAATGCGTCAGTTTACAGATTTAATGTCTTAAATATAACCACGCATATGTTTCCTGTTAGATCTGTCTAAATGCGTCAGTTTACAGATTTAATGTCTTAAATATAACCACGCATATGTTTCCTGTTAGATCTGTGTGAAAGCGTCAGTTTACCGATATAACGTCTTAAATATAACCACGCATATTTTTCCTGTTAGATCTGTCTGAAAGCGTCAGTTTACCGATATAATGTCTTAAATATAACCACGCATATGTTTCCTGTTAGATCTGTCTAAATGCGTCAGTTTACAGATTTAATGTCTTAAATATAACCACGCATATGCTTCCTGTTAGATCTGTCTGAAAGCGTCAATTTACCGATATAATGTCTTAAATATAACCACGCATATGTTTCCTGTTAGATCTGTCTGAATGCGTCAGTTTACCGATATAATGTCTTAAATATAACCACGCATATGTTTCCTGTTAGATCTCTCTGAAAGAGTGAGTTTACCGATATAATGTCTTAAATATAACCACGCATATGTCTCCTGTTAGATCTGTCTGAAAGTGTTAGCTATCTCTGAAAGTGTTAGATCTGTCTGAATGCGTCAATTTACCGATATAATGTCTTATATATAACCACGCATATGTTTCCTGTTAGATCTGTCTGAAAGCGTCAGTTTAACGATATAATGTCTTAAATATAACCACGCATATGTTTCCTGTTAGATCTGTCTAAATGCGTCAGTTTACAGATTTAATGTCTTAAATATAACCATGCATATGTTTCCTGTTAGATCTGTCTGAAAGCGTCAGTTTACCGATATAATGTCTGAAATATAACCACGCATATGTGTCCAGTTAGATCTGTCTGAAAGTGTCAGCTTATCGATATAATGTCTTAAATATAACCACGGATATGTTTCCTGTTAGATTTGTCTGAAAGCGTCAGTTTACCGATATAATTAATGTCTTAAATATAACCACGCATATGTTTCCTGTTAGATCTTTCTGAACGTGTCAGTTTACCGATATAATGTCTTAAATATAACCACGCATATGTTTCCTGTTAGATCTGTCTGAAAGTGTCAGTTTACAGATTTTATGTCTTAAATATAACCACGCATATGTTTCCTGTTAGATCTGTCTGAAAGCGTCAATTTACCGATATAATGTCTTAAATATAACCACGCATATGTTTCCTGTTAGATCTGTCTGAATGCGTCAGTTTACCGATATAATGTCTTGAATATAACCACGCATATGTGGCCTGTTAGATCTGTCTGAAAGCGTCAGTTTACTGATATAATGTTTTAAATATAACCACGGATATGTTTCCTCTTAGATCTGTCTGAAAGAGTGAGTTTACCGATATAATGTCTTAAATACAACCACGCATATGTCTCCTGTTAGATCTGTCTGAAAGTGTTAGCTCTCTCTGAAAGTGTTAGATCTGTCTGAATGTGTCAGTTTACCCATAAAATGTTTTAGATATAACCACGCATATGTTTCCTGTTAGATCTGTCTGAATGCGTCAGTTTACCGATATGATGTCTTAAATATAACCACCCATATGTTTCCTGTTAGATCTGTCTGAAAGCGTTAGTTTACTGATATACTGTTTTAAATATAACCACGGATATGTTTCCTGTTAGATCTGTCTGAAAGAGTTAGTTTACCGATATAAGGTCTTAAATATAACCACGCATATGTTTCCTGTTAGATCTGTCTGAAAGCGTCAGTTTACCGATATAATGTCTTAAATATAACCACGCATATGTTTCCTGTTATATCTGTCTAAACGCGTCAGTTTACAGATTTAATGTCTTAAATATAACCACGCATATGTTTCCTGTTAGATCTGTCTAAATGCGTCAGTTTACAGATTTAATGTCTTAAATATAACCACGCATATGTTTCCTGTTAGATCAGTGTGAAAGCGTCAGTTTACCGATATAATGTCTGAAATATAACCACGCATATGTGTCCAGTTAGATCTGTCTGAAAGTGTCAGCTTATCGATATAATGTCTTAAATATAACCACGGATATGTTTCCTGTTAGATTTGTCTGAAAGCGTCAGTTTACCGATATAATTAATGTCTTAAATATAACCACGCATATGTTTCCTGTTAGATCTGTCTGAAAGTGTCAGTTTACCGATATAATGTCTTAAATATAACCACGCATATGTTTCCTGTTAGATCTGTCTAAATGCGTCAGTTTACAGATTTAATGTCTTAAATATAACCACGCATATGTTTCCTGTTAGATCTGTCTGAAAGGGTCAATTTACTGATATAATGTCTTAAATATAACCACACATATGTTTCCAGTTAGATCTGCCTGAAAGCGTCAGTTTACCGATATAATTTCTTAAATATAAGCATGCATATGTTTCCTGTTAGATCTTTCTGAAAGCGTCAGTTTACCGATATAATGTCTTAAATATAACCACACATATGTTTCCTGTTAGATCTGTCTGAATGTGTCAGTTTACTGATATAATGTCTTAAATATAACCATGGATATGTTTCCTGTTAGATCTGTCTAAAACCGTCAGTTTACCGATATAATGTCTTAAATATAACCACGCATATGTTTCCTGTTAGATCTGTCTGAATGCGTGAGTTTACCGATATAATTTCTTGAATATAACCACGCATATGTTTCCTGTTAGATCTGTCTGAAAGCGTCAGTTTACTGATATAATGTTTTAAATATAACCACGGATATGTTTCCTGTTAGATCTGTCTGAAAGAGTGAGTTTACCGATATAATGTCTTAAATACAACCACGCATATGTCTCCTGTTAGATCTGTCTGAAAGTGTTAGCTCTCTCTGAAAGTGTTAGATCTGTCTGAATGTGTCAGTTTACCCATAAAATGTTTTAGATATAACCACGCATATGTTTCCTGTTAGATCTGTCTGAATGCGTCAGTTTACCGATATAATGTCTTAAATATAACCACGCATATGTTTCCTGTGAGATCTGTCTGAAAGCGTCAGTTTACTGATATAATGTTTTAAATATAACCACGGATATGTTTCCTGTTAGATCTGTCTGAAAGAGTTAGTTTTCCGATATAATGTCTTAAATATAACCACGCATATGTTTCCTGTTAGATCTGTCTGAAAGCGTCAGATTACCGATATAATGTCTTAAATATAACCACGCATATGTTTCCTGTTATATCTGTCTAAATGCGTCAGTTTACAGATTTAATGTCTTAAATATAACCACGCATATGTTTCCTGTTAGATCTGTCTAAATGCGTCAGTTTACAGATTTAATGTCTTAAATATAACCACGCATATGTTTCCTGTTAGATCTGTGTGAAAGCGTCAGTTTACCGATATAACGTCTTAAATATAACCACGCATATTTTTCCTGTTAGATCTGTCTGAAAGCGTCAGTTTACCGATATAATGTCTTAAATATAACCACGCATATGTTTCCTGTTAGATCTGTCTAAATGCGTCAGTTTACAGATTTAATGTCTTAAATATAACCACGCATATGCTTCCTGTTAGATCTGTCTGAAAGCGTCAATTTACCGATATAATGTCTTAAATATAACCACGCATATGTTTCCTGTTAGATCTGTCTGAATGCGTCAGTTTACCGATATAATGTCTTAAATATAACCACGCATATGTTTCCTGTTAGATCTCTCTGAAAGAGTGAGTTTACCGATATAATGTCTTAAATATAACCACGCATATGTCTCCTGTTAGATCTGTCTGAAAGTGTTAGCTATCTCTGAAAGTGTTAGATCTGTCTGAATGCGTCAATTTACCGATATAATGTCTTATATATAACCACGCATATGTTTCCTGTTAGATCTGTCTGAAAGCGTCAGTTTAACGATATAATGTCTTAAATATAACCACGCATAAGTTTCCTGTTAGATCTGTCTAAATGCGTCAGTTTACAGATTTAATGTCTTAAATATAACCATGCATATGTTTCCTGTTAGATCTGTCTGAAAGCGTCAGTTTACCGATATAATGTCTGAAATATAACCACGCATATGTGTCCAGTTAGATCTGTCTGAAAGTGTCAGCTTATCGATATAATGTCTTAAATATAACCACGGATATGTTTCCTGTTAGATTTGTCTGAAAGCGTCAGTTTACCGATATAATTAATGTCTTAAATATAACCACGCATATGTTTCCTGTTAGATCTTTCTGAACGTGTCAGTTTACCGATATAATGTCTTAAATATAACCACGCATATGTTTCCTGTTAGATCTGTCTGAAAGTGTCAGATTACAGATTTTATGTCTTAAATATAACCACGCATATGTTTCCTGTTAGATCTGTCTGAAAGCGTCAATTTACCGATATAATGTCTTAAATATAACCACGCATATGTTTCCTGTTAGATCTGTCTGAATGCGTCAGTTTACCGATATAATGTCTTGAATATAACCACGCATATGTGTCCTGTTAGATCTGTCTGAAAGCGTCAGTTTACTGATATAATGTTTTAAATATAACCACGGATATGTTTCCTGTTAGATCTGTCTGAAAGAGTGAGTTTACCGATATAATGTCTTAAATACAACCACGCATATGTCTCCTGTTAGATCTGTCTGAAAGTGTTAGCTCTCTCTGAAAGTGTTAGATCTGTCTGAATGTGTCAGTTTACCCATAAAATGTTTTAGATATAACCACGCATATGTTTCCTGTTAGATCTGTCTGAATGCGTCAGTTTACCGATATGATGTCTTAAATATAACCACCCATATGTTTCCTGTTAGATCTGTCTAAATGCGTCAATTTACAGATTTAATGTCTTAAATATAACCATGCATATGTTTCCTATTAGATCTGTCTGAAAGCGTCGGTTTACCGATATAATGTCTGAAATATAACCACGCATATGTTTCCTGTTAGATCTGTCTGAAAGTGTCAGTGTATCGATATCATGTCTTAAATATAACCACGCATATGTTTCCTGTTAGATTTGTCTGAAAGCGTCAGTTTACCGATATAATTAATGTCTTACATATAACCATGCATATGTTTCCTGTTAGATCTGTCTGAAAGTGTCAGTGTATCGATATCATGTCTTAAATATAACCACGCATATGTTTCCTGTTAGATTTGTCTGAAAGCGTCAGTTTACCGATATAATTAATGTCTTACATATAACCATGCATATGTTTCCTGTTAGATCTGTCTGAAAGTGTCAGTGTATCGATATCATGTCTTAAATATAACCACGCATATGTCTCCTGTTAGATCTGTCTGAAAGTGTTAGCTCTCTCTGAAAGTGTTAGATCTGTCTGAATGTGTCAGTTTACCCATAAAATGTTTTAGATATAACCACGCATATGTTTCCTGTTAGATCTGTCTGAATGCGTCAGTTTACCGATATAATGTCTTAAATATAACCACGCATATGTTTCCTGTGAGATCTGTCTGAAAGCGTCAGTTTACTGATATAATGTTTTAAATATAACCACGGATATGTTTCCTGTTAGATCTGTCTGAAAGAGTTAGTTTACCGATATAATGTCTTAAATATAACCACGCATATGTTTCCTGTTAGATCTGTCTGAAAGCGTCAGATTACCGATATAATGTCTTAAATATAACCACGCATATGTTTCCTGTTATATCTGTCTAAATGCGTCAGTTTACAGATTTAATGTCTTAAATATAACCACGCATATGTTTCCTGTTAGATCTGTCTAAATGCGTCAGTTTACAGATTTAATGTCTTAAATATAACCACGCATATGTTTCCTGTTAGATCTGTGTGAAAGCGTCAGTTTACCGATATAACGTCTTAAATATAACCACGCATATTTTTCCTGTTAGATCTGTCTGAAAGCGTCAGTTTACCGATATAATGTCTTAAATATAACCACGCATATGTTTCCTGTTAGATCTGTCTAAATGCGTCAGTTTACAGATTTAATGTCTTAAATATAACCACGCATATGCTTCCTGTTAGATCTGTCTGAAAGCGTCAATTTACCGATATAATGTCTTAAATATAACCACGCATATGTTTCCTGTTAGATCTGTCTGAATGCGTCAGTTTACCGATATAATGTCTTAAATATAACCACGCATATGTTTCCTGTTAGATCTCTCTGAAAGAGTGAGTTTACCGATATAATGTCTTAAATATAACCACGCATATGTCTCCTGTTAGATCTGTCTGAAAGTGTTAGCTATCTCTGAAAGTGTTAGATCTGTCTGAATGCGTCAATTTACCGATATAATGTCTTATATATAACCACGCATATGTTTCCTGTTAGATCTGTCTGAAAGCGTCAGTTTAACGATATAATGTCTTAAATATAACCACGCATAAGTTTCCTGTTAGATCTGTCTAAATGCGTCAGTTTACAGATTTAATGTCTTAAATATAACCATGCATATGTTTCCTGTTAGATCTGTCTGAAAGCGTCAGTTTACCGATATAATGTCTGAAATATAACCACGCATATGTGTCCAGTTAGATCTGTCTGAAAGTGTCAGCTTATCGATATAATGTCTTAAATATAACCACGGATATGTTTCCTGTTAGATTTGTCTGAAAGCGTCAGTTTACCGATATAATTAATGTCTTAAATATAACCACGCATATGTTTCCTGTTAGATCTTTCTGAACGTGTCAGTTTACCGATATAATGTCTTAAATATAACCACGCATATGTTTCCTGTTAGATCTGTCTGAAAGTGTCAGATTACAGATTTTATGTCTTAAATATAACCACGCATATGTTTCCTGTTAGATCTGTCTGAAAGCGTCAATTTACCGATATAATGTCTTAAATATAACCACGCATATGTTTCCTGTTAGATCTGTCTGAATGCGTCAGTTTACCGATATAATGTCTTGAATATAACCACGCATATGTGTCCTGTTAGATCTGTCTGAAAGCGTCAGTTTACTGATATAATGTTTTAAATATAACCACGGATATGTTTCCTGTTAGATCTGTCTGAAAGAGTGAGTTTACCGATATAATGTCTTAAATACAACCACGCATATGTCTCCTGTTAGATCTGTCTGAAAGTGTTAGCTCTCTCTGAAAGTGTTAGATCTGTCTGAATGTGTCAGTTTACCCATAAAATGTTTTAGATATAACCACGCATATGTTTCCTGTTAGATCTGTCTGAATGCGTCAGTTTACCGATATGATGTCTTAAATATAACCACCCATATGTTTCCTGTTAGATCTGTCTAAATGCGTCAATTTACAGATTTAATGTCTTAAATATAACCATGCATATGTTTCCTATTAGATCTGTCTGAAAGCGTCGGTTTACCGATATAATGTCTGAAATATAACCACGCATATGTTTCCTGTTAGATCTGTCTGAAAGTGTCAGTGTATCGATATCATGTCTTAAATATAACCACGCATATGTTTCCTGTTAGATTTGTCTGAAAGCGTCAGTTTACCGATATAATTAATGTCTTACATATAACCATGCATATGTTTCCTGTTAGATCTGTCTGAAAGTGTCAGTGTATCGATATCATGTCTTAAATATAACCACGCATATGTTTCCTGTTAGATTTGTCTGAAAGCGTCAGTTTACCGATATAATTAATGTCTTACATATAACCATGCATATGTTTCCTGTTAGATCTGTCTGAAAGCTTCAGTTTACTGATATAATGTCTTAAATATAACCACACATATGTTTCCTGTTAGATCTGTCTGAAAGCGTCAGTTTACT
The DNA here is from genome assembly GCA_034401795.1 of Chaetoderma sp. LZ-2023a. Taxonomy (NCBI): domain Eukaryota; kingdom Metazoa; phylum Mollusca; class Caudofoveata; order Chaetodermatida; family Chaetodermatidae; genus Chaetoderma; species Chaetoderma sp. LZ-2023a. The sequence continues at coordinate 934,556 of CM067373.1, read as the reverse complement.
GATATAATGTCTTACATATAACCATGCATATGTTTCCTGTTAGATCTGTCTGAAAGCGTCAGTTTACCGATATAATGTCTTAAATATAACCACGCATATGTTTCCTGTTAGATCTGTCTGAAAGTGTCAGTTTACCGATATAATGTCTTAAATATAACCACGCAAATGTTTCCTGTTAGATCAGTCAGAAAGCGTCAGTTTACCGATATAATGTCTTAAATATAACCACACATATGTTTCCTGTTAGATCTGCCTGAAAGCGTCAGTTTACCGATATAATGTCTTAAATATAAGCATGCATATGTTTCCTTTTAGATCTTTCTGAAAGCGTCAGTTTACCGATATAATGTCTTAAATATAACCACACATATGTTTCCTGTTAGATCTGTCTGAAAGTGTCAGTTTACCGATATAATGTCTTAAATATAACCATGAATATGTTTCCTGTTAGATCTGTCTAAATCCGTCAGTTTACCGATATAATGTCTTAAATACAACCATGCATATGTTTCCTGTTAGATCTGTCTGAAAGCGTCAGTTTACCGAAATAATGTCTTAAATATAACCACGCATATGTTTCCTGTTAGATCTGTCTGAAAGCGTCACTTTACCGATATAATGAGTTAAATATAACCATGCATATGTTTCCTGTTAGATCTGTCTGAAAGCTTCAGTTTACTGATATGATGTTTTAAATATAACCACGGATATGTTTCCTGTTAGATGTGTCTGAAAGAGTCAGTTTACCGATATAATGTCTTAAATATAACCACGCATATGTTTCCTGTTAGATCTGTCTGAAAGCGTCAGTTTACCGATATAATGTCTTAAATATAACCACGCATATGTTTCCTGTTAGATCTGTCTAAATGCGTCAGTTTACAGATTTAATGTCTTAAATATAACCACGCATATGTTTCGTGTTAGATCTGTCTAAATGCGTCAGTTTACAGATTTAATGTCTTAAATATAAACACGCATATGTTTCCTGTTAGATCTGTCTGAAAGCGTCAGTTTACCGATATAATGTCCTAAATATAACCACGCATATGTTTCCTGTTAGATCTATCTGAAAGCGTCAGTTTAACGATATAATGTCTTAAATATAACCACGCATATGTTTCCTGTTAGATCTGTCTAAATGCGTCAGTTTACAGATTTAATGTCTTAAATATAACCACGCATATGTTTCCTGTTAGATCTGTCTGAATGCGTCAGTTTACCGATATAATGTCTGAAATATAACCACGCATATGTGTCCAGTTAGATCTGTCTGAAAGTGTCAGTTTACAGATTTTATGTCTTAAATATAACCACGCATATGTTTCCTGTTAGATCTGTCTGAAAGCGTCAATTTACCGATATAATGTCTTAAATATAACCACGCATATGTTTCCTGTTAGATCTGTCTGAATGCTTGAGTTTACCGATATAATGTCTTGAATATAACCACGCATATGTTTCCTGTTAGATCTGTCTGAAAGCGTCAGTTTACTGATATAATGTTTTAAATATAACCACGGATATGTTTCCTGTTAGATCTGTCTGAAAGAGTGAGTTTACCGATATAATGTCTTAAATACAACCACGCATATGTCTCCTGTTATATCTGTCTGAAAGTGTTAGCTCTCTCTGAAAGTGTTAGATCTGTCTGAATGCGTCAATTTACCGATATAATGTCTTAAATATAACCACGCATATGCTTCCTGTTAGATCTGTCTGAAAGCGTCAATTTACCGATATAATGTCTTAAATATAACCACGCATATGTTTCCTGTTAGATCACTCTGAAAGAGTGAGTTTACCGATATAATGTCTTAAATATAACCACGCATATGTCTCCTGTTAGATCTGTCTGAAAGTGTTAGCTCTCTCTGAAAGTGTTAGATCTGTCTGAATGCGTCAATTTACCGATATAATGTCTTAAATATAACCACGCATATGTTTCCTGTTAGATCTGTCTGAAAGCGTCAGTTTAGCGATATAATGTCTGAAATATAACCACGCATATGTGTCCAGTTAGATCTGTCTGAAAGTGTCAGCTTATCGATATAATGTCTTAAATATAACCACGGATATGTTTCCTGTTGGATTTGTCTGAAAGCGTCAGTTTACCGATATAATTAATGTCTTAAATATAACCACGCATATGTTTCCTGTTAGATCTTTCTGAAAGTGTCAGTTTACCGATATAATGTCTGAAATATAACCACGCATATGTGTCCAGTTAGATCTGTCTGAAAGTGTCAGCTTATCGATATAATGTCTTAAATATAACCACGGATATGTTTCCTGTTAGATTTGTCTGAAAGCGTCAGTTTACCGATATAATTAATGTCTTAAATATAACCACGCATATGTTTCCTGTTAGATCTTTCTGAAAGTGTCAGTTTACCGATATAATGTCTTAAATATAACCACGCATATGTTTCCTGTTAGATCTGTCTGAAAGTGTCAGTTTACAGATTTTATGTCTTAAATATAACCACGCATATGTTTCCTGTTAGATCTGTCTGAAAGCGTCAATTTACCGATATAATGTCTTAAATATAACCACGCATATGTTTCCTGTTAGATCTGTCTGAATGCGTGAGTTTACCGATATAATTTCTTGAATATAACCACGCATATGTTTCCTGTTAGATCTGTCTGAAAGCGTCAGTTTACTGATATAATGTTTTAAATATAACCACGGATATGTTTCCTGTTAGATCTGTCTGAAAGAGTGAGTTTACCGATATAATGTCTTAAATACAACCACGCATATGTCTCCTGTTAGATCTGTCTGAAAGTGTTAGCTCTCTCTGAAAGTGTTAGATCTGTCTGAATGTGTCAGTTTACCCATAAAATGTTTTAGATATAACCACGCATATGTTTCCTGTTAGATCTGTCTGAATGCGTCAGTTTACCGATATAATGTCTTAAATATAACCACGCATATGTTTCCTGTGAGATCTGTCTGAAAGCGTCAGTTTACTGATATAATGTTTTAAATATAACCACGGATATGTTTCCTGTTAGATCTGTCTGAAAGAGTTAGTTTACCGATATAATGTCTTAAATATAACCACGCATATGTTTCCTGTTAGATCTGTCTGAAAGCGTCAGATTACCGATATAATGTCTTAAATATAACCACGCATATGTTTCCTGTTATATCTGTCTAAATGCGTCAGTTTACAGATTTAATGTCTTAAATATAACCACGCATATGTTTCCTGTTAGATCTGTCTAAATGCGTCAGTTTACAGATTTAATGTCTTAAATATAACCATGCATATGTTTCCTGTTAGATCTGTCTGAAAGCGTCAGTTTACCGATATAATGTCTGAAATATAACCACGCATATGTGTCCAGTTAGATCTGTCTGAAAGTGTCAGCTTATCGATATAATGTCTTAAATATAACCACGAATATGTTTCCTGTTAGATTTGTCTGAAAGCGTCAGTTTACCGATATAATTAATGTCTTAAATATAACCACGCATATGTTTCCTGTTAGATCTTTCTGAACGTGTCAGTTTACCGATATAATGTCTTAAATATAACCACGCATATGTTTCCTGTTAGATCTGTCTGAATGCGTCAGTTTACCGATATAATGTCTTGAATATAACCACGCATAGGTTTCCTGTTAGATCTGTCTGAAAGCGTTAGTTTACTGATATAATGTTTTAAATATAACCACGGATATGTTTCCTGTTAGATCTGTCTGAGAGAGTGAGTTTACCGATATAATGTCTTAAATACAACCACGCATATGTCTCCTGTTAGATCTGTCTGAAAGTGTTAGCTCTCTCTGAAAGTGTTAGATCTGTCTGAATGTGTCAGTTTACCCATAAAATGTTTTAGATATAACCACGCATATGTTTCCTGTTAGATCTGTCTGAATGCGTCAGTTTACCGATATAATGTCTTAAATATAACCACGAATATGTTTCCTGTTAGATCTGTCTGAAAGCGTCAGTTTACTGATATAATGTTTTAAATATAACCACGGATATGTTTCCTGTTAGATCTGTCTGAAAGAGTTAGTTTACCGATATAATGTCTTAAATATAACCACGCATATGTTTCCTGTTAGATCTGTCTGAAAGCGTCAGATTACCGATATAATGTCTTAAATATAACCACGCATATGTTTCCTGTTATATCTGTCTAAATGCGTCAGTTTACAGATTTAATGTCTTAAATATAACCACGCATATGTTTCCTGTTAGATCTGTCTAAATGCGTCAGTTTACAGATTTAATGTCTTAAATATAACCACGCATATGTTTCCTGTTAGATCTGTGTGAAAGCGTCAGTTTACCGATATAACGTCTTAAATATAACCACGCATATTTTTCCTGTTAGATCTGTCTGAAAGCGTCAGTTTACCGATATAATGTCTTAAATATAACCACGCATATGTTTCCTGTTAGATCTGTCTAAATGCGTCAGTTTACAGATTTAATGTCTTAAATATAACCACGCATATGCTTCCTGTTAGATCTGTCTGAAAGCGTCAATTTACCGATATAATGTCTTAAATATAACCACGCATATGTTTCCTGTTAGATCTGTCTGAATGCGTCAGTTTACCGATATAATGTCTTAAATATAACCACGCATATGTTTCCTGTTAGATCTCTCTGAAAGAGTGAGTTTACCGATATAATGTCTTAAATATAACCACGCATATGTCTCCTGTTAGATCTGTCTGAAAGTGTTAGCTATCTCTGAAAGTGTTAGATCTGTCTGAATGCGTCAATTTACCGATATAATGTCTTATATATAACCACGCATATGTTTCCTGTTAGATCTGTCTGAAAGCGTCAGTTTAACGATATAATGTCTTAAATATAACCACGCATATGTTTCCTGTTAGATCTGTCTAAATGCGTCAGTTTACAGATTTAATGTCTTAAATATAACCATGCATATGTTTCCTGTTAGATCTGTCTGAAAGCGTCAGTTTACCGATATAATGTCTGAAATATAACCACGCATATGTGTCCAGTTAGATCTGTCTGAAAGTGTCAGCTTATCGATATAATGTCTTAAATATAACCACGGAAATGTTTCCTGTTAGATTTGTCTGAAAGCGTCAGTTTACCGATATAATTAATGTCTTAAATATAACCACGCATATGTTTCCTGTTAGATCTTTCTGAACGTGTCAGTTTACCGATATAATGTCTTAAATATAACCACGCATATGTTTCCTGTTAGATCTGTTTGAAAGTGTCAGTTTACAGATTTTATGTCTTAAATATAACCACGCATATGTTTCCTGTTAGATCTGTCTGAAAGCGTCAATTTACCGATATAATGTCTTAAATATAACCACGCATATGTTTCCTGTTAGATCTGTCTGAATGCGTCAGTTTACCGATATAATGTCTTGAATATAACCACGCATATGTGTCCTGTTAGATCTGTCTGAAAGCGTCAGTTTACTGATATAATGTTTTAAATATAACCACGGATATGTTTCCTGTTAGATCTGTCTGAAAGAGTGAGTTTACCGATATAATGTCTTAAATACAACCACGCATATGTCTCCTGTTAGATCTGTCTGAAAGTGTTAGCTCTCTCTGAAAGTGTTAGATCTGTCTGAATGTGTCAGTTTACCCATAAAATGTTTTAGATATAACCACGCATATGTTTCCTGTTAGATCTGTCTGAATGCGTCAGTTTACCGATATGATGTCTTAAATATAACCACCCATATGTTTCCTGTTAGATCTGTCTGAAAGCGTCAGTTTACTGATATACTGTTTTAAATATAACCACGGATATGTTTCCTGTTAGATCTGTCTGAAAGAGTTAGTTTACCGATATAAGGTCTTAAATATAACCACGCATATGTTTCCTGTTAGATCTGTCTGAAAGCGTCAGTTTACCGATATAATGTCTTAAATATAACCACGCATATGTTTCCTGTTATATCTGTCTAAACGCGTCAGTTTACAGATTTAATGTCTTAAATATAACCACGCATATGTTTCCTGTTAGATCTGTCTAAATGCGTCAGTTTACAGATTTAATGTCTTAAATATAACCACGCATATGTTTCCTGTTAGATCAGTGTGAAAGCGTCAGTTTACCGATATAATGTCTGAAATATAACCACGCATATGTGTCCAGTTAGATCTGTCTGAAAGTGTCAGCTTATCGATATAATGTCTTAAATATAACCACGGATATGTTTCCTGTTAGATTTGTCTGAAAGCGTCAGTTTACCGATATAATTAATGTCTTAAATATAACCACGCATATGTTTCCTGTTAGATCTGTCTGAAAGTGTCAGTTTACCGATATAATGTCTTAAATATAACCACGCATATGTTTCCTGTTAGATCTGTCTAAATGCGTCAGTTTACAGATTTAATGTCTTAAATATAACCACGCATATGTTTCCTGTTAGATCTGTCTGAAAGGGTCAATTTACTGATATAATGTCTTAAATATAACCACACATATGTTTCCTGTTAGATCTGCCTGAAAGCGTCAGTTTACCGATATAATTTCTTAAATATAAGCATGCATATGTTTCCTGTTAGATCTTTCTGAAAGCGTCAGTTTACCGATATAATGTCTTAAATATAACCACACATATGTTTCCTGTTAGATCTGTCTGAATGTGTCAGTTTACTGATATAATGTCTTAAATATAACCATGGATATGTTTCCTGTTAGATCTGTCTAAAACCGTCAGTTTACCGATATAATGTCTTAAATATAACCACGCATATGTTTCCTGTTAGATCTGTCTGAATGCGTGAGTTTACCGATATAATTTCTTGAATATAACCACGCATATGTTTCCTGTTAGATCTGTCTGAAAGCGTCAGTTTACTGATATAATGTTTTAAATATAACCACGGATATGTTTCCTGTTAGATCTGTCTGAAAGAGTGAGTTTACCGATATAATGTCTTAAATACAACCACGCATATGTCTCCTGTTAGATCTGTCTGAAAGTGTTAGCTCTCTCTGAAAGTGTTAGATCTGTCTGAATGTGTCAGTTTACCCATAAAATGTTTTAGATATAACCACGCATATGTTTCCTGTTAGATCTGTCTGAATGCGTCAGTTTACCGATATAATGTCTTAAATATAACCACGCATATGTTTCCTGTGAGATCTGTCTGAAAGCGTCAGTTTACTGATATAATGTTTTAAATATAACCACGGATATGTTTCCTGTTAGATCTGTCTGAAAGAGTTAGTTTACCGATATAATGTCTTAAATATAACCACGCATATGTTTCCTGTTAGATCTGTCTGAAAGCGTCAGATTACCGATATAATGTCTTAAATATAACCACGCATATGTTTCCTGTTATATCTGTCTAAATGCGTCAGTTTACAGATTTAATGTCTTAAATATAACCACGCATATGTTTCCTGTTAGATCTGTCTAAATGCGTCAGTTTACAGATTTAATGTCTTAAATATAACCACGCATATGTTTCCTGTTAGATCTGTGTGAAAGCGTCAGTTTACCGATATAACGTCTTAAATATAACCACGCATATTTTCCCTGTTAGATCTGTCTGAAAGCGTCAGTTTACCGATATAATGTCTTAAATATAACCACGCATATGTTTCCTGTTAGATCTGTCTAAATGCGTCAGTTTACAGATTTAATGTCTTAAATATAACCACGCATATGCTTCCTGTTAGATCTGTCTGAAAGCGTCAATTTACCGATATAATGTCTTAAATATAACCACGCATATGTTTCCTGTTAGATCTGTCTGAATGCGTCAGTTTACCGATATAATGTCTTAAATATAACCACGCATATGTTTCCTGTTAGATCTCTCTGAAAGAGTGAGTTTACCGATATAATGTCTTAAATATAACCACGCATATGTCTCCTGTTAGATCTGTCTGAAAGTGTTAGCTATCTCTGAAAGTGTTAGATCTGTCTGAATGCGTCAATTTACCGATATAATGTCTTATATATAACCACGCATATGTTTCCTGTTAGATCTGTCTGAAAGCGTCAGTTTAACGATATAATGTCTTAAATATAACCACGCATATGTTTCCTGTTAGATCTGTCTAAATGCGTCAGTTTACAGATTTAATGTCTTAAATATAACCATGCATATGTTTCCTGTTAGATCTGTCTAAAAGCGTCAGTTTACCGATATAATGTCTGAAATATAACCACGCATATGTGTCCAGTTAGATCTGTCTGAAAGTGTCAGCTTATCGATATAATGTCTTAAATATAACCACGGATATGTTTCCTGTTAGATTTGTCTGAAAGCGTCAGTTTACCGATATAATTAATGTCTTAAATATAACCACGCATATGTTTCCTGTTAGATCTTTCTGAACGTGTCAGTTTACCGATATAATGTCTTAAATATAACCACGCATATGTTTCCTGTTAGATCTGTCTGAATGCGTCAGTTTACCGATATAATGTCTTGAATATAACCACGCATAGGTTTCCTGTTAGATCTGTCTGAAAGCGTCAGTTTACTGATATAATGTTTTAAATATAACCACGGATATGTTTCCTGTTAGATCTGTCTGAGAGAGTGAGTTTACCGATATAATGTCTTAAATACAACCACGCATATGTCTCCTGTTAGATCTGTCTGAAAGTGTTAGCTCTCTCTGAAAGTGTTAGATCTGTCTGAATGTGTCAGTTTACCCATAAAATGTTTTAGATATAACCACGCATATGTTTCCTGTTAGATCTGTCTGAATGCGTCAGTTTACCGATATAATGTCTTAAATATAACCACGCATATGTTTCCTGTTAGATCTGTCTGAAAGCGTCAGTTTACTGATATAATGTTTTAAATATAACCACGGATATGTTTCCTGTTAGATCTGTCTGAAAGAGTTAGTTTACCGATATAATGTCTTAAATATAACCACGCATATGTTTCCTGTTAGATCTGTCTGAAAGCGTCAGATTACCGATATAATGTCTTAAATATAACCACGCATATGTTTCCTGTTATATCTGTCTAAATGCGTCAGTTTACAGATTTAATGTCTTAAATATAACCACGCATATGTTTCCTGTTAGATCTGTCTAAATGCGTCAGTTTACCGATATAACGTCTTAAATATAACCACGCATATTTTTCCTGTTAGATCTGTCTGAAAGCGTCAGTTTACCGATATAATGTCTTAAATATAACCACGCATATGTTTCCTGTTAGATCTGTCTAAATGCGTCAGTTTACAGATTTAATGTCTTAAATATAACCACGCATATGCTTCCTGTTAGATCTGTCTGAAAGCGTCAATTTACCGATATAATGTCTTAAATATAACCACGCATATGTTTCCTGTTAGATCTGTCTGAATGCGTCAGTTTACCGATATAATGTCTTAAATATAACCACGCATATGTTTCCTGTTAGATCTCTCTGAAAGAGTGAGTTTACCGATATAATGTCTTAAATATAACCACGCATATGTCTCCTGTTAGATCTGTCTGAAAGTGTTAGCTATCTCTGAAAGTGTTAGATCTGTCTGAATGCGTCAATTTACCGATATAATGTCTTATATATAACCACGCATATGTTTCCTGTTAGATCTGTCTGAAAGCGTCAGTTTAACGATATAATGTCTTAAATATAACCACGCATATGTTTCCTGTTAGATCTGTCTAAATGCGTCAGTTTACAGATTTAATGTCTTAAATATAACCATGCATATGTTTCCTGTTAGATCTGTCTGAAAGCGTCAGTTTACCGATATAATGTCTGAAATATAACCACGCATATGTGTCCAGTTAGATCTGTCTGAAAGTGTCAGCTTATCGATATAATGTCTTAAATATAACCACGGATATGTTTCCTGTTAGATTTGTCTGAAAGCGTCAGTTTACCGATATAATTAATGTCTTAAATATAACCACGCATATGTTTCCTGTTAGATCTTTCTGAACGTGTCAGTTTACCGATATAATGTCTTAAATATAACCACGCATATGTTTCCTGTTAGATCTGTCTGAAAGTGTCAGTTTACAGATTTTATGTCTTAAATATAACCACGCATATGTTTCCTGTTAGATCTGTCTGAAAGCGTCAATTTACCGATATAATGTCTTAAATATAACCACGCATATGTTTCCTGTTAGATCTGTCTGAATGCGTCAGTTTACCGATATAATGTCTTGAATATAACCACGCATATGTTTCCTGTTAGATCTGTCTGAAAGCGTCAGTTTACTGATATAATGTTTTAAATATAACCACGGATATGTTTCCTGTTAGATCTGTCTGAAAGAGTGAGTTTACCGATATAATGTCTTAAATACAACCACGCATATGTCTCCTGTTAGATCTGTCTGAAAGTGTTAGCTCTCTCTGAAAGTGTTAGATCTGTCTGAATGTGTCAGTTTACCCATAAAATGTTTTAGATATAACCACGCATATGTTTCCTGTTAGATCTGTCTGAATGCGTCAGTTTACCGATATGATGTCTTAAATATAACCACCCATATGTTTCCTGTTAGATCTGTCTGAAAGCGTCAGTTTACTGATATACTGTTTTAAATATAACCACGGATATGTTTCCTGTTAGATCTGTCTGAAAGAGTTAGTTTACCGATATAAGGTCTTAAATATAACCACGCATATGTTTCCTGTTAGATCTGTCTGAAAGCGTCAGTTTACCGATATAATGTCTTAAATATAACCACGCATATGTTTCCTGTTATATCTGTCTAAACGCGTCAGTTTACAGATTTAATGTCTTAAATATAACCACGCATATGTTTCCTGTTAGATCTGTCTAAATGCGTCAGTTTACAGATTTAATGTCTTAAATATAACCACGCATATGTTTCCTGTTAGATCAGTGTGAAAGCGTCAGTTTACCGATATAATGTCTGAAATATAACCACGCATATGTGTCCAGTTAGATCTGTCTGAAAGTGTCAGCTTATCGATATAATGTCTTAAATATAACCACGGATATGTTTCCTGTTAGATTTGTCTGAAAGCGTCAGTTTACCGATATAATTAATGTCTTAAATATAACCACGCATATGTTTCCTGTTAGATCTGTCTGAAAGTGTCAGTTTACCGATATAATGTCTTAAATATAACCACGCATATGTTTCCTGTTAGATCTGTCTAAATGCGTCAGTTTACAGATTTAATGTCTTAAATATAACCACGCATATGTTTCGTGTTAGATCTGTCTGAAAGGGTCAATTTACTGATATAATGTCTTAAATATAACCACACATATGTTTCCTGTTAGATCTGCCTGAAAGCGTCAGTTTACCGATATAATTTCTTAAATATAAGCATGCATATGTTTCCTGTTAGATCTTTCTGAAAGCGTCAGTTTACCGATATAATGGATTAAATATAACCACACATATGTTTCCTGTTAGATCTGTCTGAATGTGTCAGTTTACTGATATAATGTCTTAAATATAACCATGGATATGTTTCCTGTTAGATCTGTCTAAAACCGTCAGTTTACCGATATAATGTCTTAAATATAAGCATGCATACGTTTCCTGTTAGATATGTCTGAAAGGGTCAGTTTAAGATAAGATGTCTTAAATATAACCACGCATATGTTTCCTGTTAGATCTGTCTGAAAGCGTCAGTTTACCGATATAATCTCTTAAATATAACCAAGCATATGTGTCCAGTTAGATCTGTCTGAAAGTGTCAGCTTATCGATATAATGTCTTAAATATAACCACGGATATGTTTCCTGTTAGATTTGTCTGAAAGTGTCAGTTTACCGATATAATTAATGTCTTAAATATAACCACGCATATGTTTCCTGTTAGATCTTTCTGAAAGTGTCAGTTTACCGATATAATGTCTTAAATATAACCACGGATATGTTTCCTGTTAGATCTGTCTGAAAGTGTCAGTTTACAGATTTTATGTCTTAAATATAACCACGCATATGTTTCCTGTTAGATCTGTCTGAAAGCGTCAGTTTACTGAGATAATGTTTTAAATATAACCACGGATATGTTTCCAGTTAGATCTGTCTGAAAGAGTGAGTTTACCGATATAATGTCTTAAATACAACCACGCATATGTCTCCTGTTAGATCTGTCTGAAAGTGTTAGCTCTCTCTGAAAGTGTTAGATCTGTCTGAATGTGTCAGTTTACCCATAAAATGTTTTAGATATAACCACGCATATGTTTCCTGTTAGATCTGTCTGAATGAGTCAGTTTACCGATATAATGTCTTAAATATAACCACGCATATGTTTCCTGTTAGATCTGTCTGAAAGCGTCAGTTTACTGATATGATGTTTTAAATATAACCACGGATATGTTTCCTGTTAGATCTGTCTGAAAGAGTCAGTTTACCGATATAATGTCTTAAATATAACCATGCATATGTTTCCTGTTAGATCTGTCTGAAAGCGTCAGTTTACCGATATAATGTCTTAAATATAACCACGCATGTTTCCTGTTATATCTGGCCAAAACCGTCAGTTTACCGATATAATGTCTTAAATATAAGCATGCATACGTTTCCTGTTAGATATGTCTGAAAGGGTCAGTTTAAGATAAGATGTCTTAAATATAACCACGCATATGTTTCCTGTTAGATCTGTCTGAAAGCGTCAGTTTACCGATATAATCTCTTAAATATAACCAAGCATATGTGTCCAGTTAGATCTGTCTGAAAGTGTCAGCTTATCGATATAATGTCTTAAATATAACCACGGATATGTTTCCTGTTAGATTTGTCTGAAAGCGTCAGTTTACCGATATAATTAATGTCTTAAATATAACCACGCATATGTTTCCTGTTAGATCTTTCTGAAAGTGTCAGTTTACCGATATAATGTCTTAAATATAACCACGGATATGTTTCCTGTTAGATCTGTCTGAAAGTGTCAGTTTACAGATTTTATGTCTTAAATATAACCACGCATATGTTTCCTGTTAGATCTGTCTGAAAGCGTCAGTTTACTGAGATAATGTTTTAAATATAACCACGGATATGTTTCCAGTTAGATCTGTCTGAAAGAGTGAGTTTACCGATATAATGTCTTAAATACAACCACGCATATGTCTCCTGTTAGATCTGTCTGAAAGTGTTAGCTCTCTCTGAAAGTGTTAGATCTGTCTGAATGTGTCAGTTTACCCATAAAATGTTTTAGATATAACCACGCATATGTTTCCTGTTAGATCTGTCTGAATGCGTCAGTTTACCGATATAATGTCTTAAATATAACCACGCATATGTTTCCTGTTAGATCTGTCTGAAAGCGTCAGTTTACTGATATGATGTTTTAAATATAACCACGGATATGTTTCCTGTTAGATCTGTCTGAAAGAGTCAGTTTACCGATATAATGTCTTAAATATAACCATGCATATGTTTCCTGTTAGATCTGTCTGAAAGCGTCAGTTTACCGATATAATGTCTTAAATATAACCACGCATGTTTCCTGTTATATCTGGCCAAAATTGTCAGTTTACAGATTTAATGTCTTAAATATAACCACGCATATGTTTCCTGTTAGATCTGTCTAAATGCGTCAGTTTACAGATTTAATGTCTTAAATATAACCACGCATATGTTTCATGTTAGATCTGTCTGAATGCGTCAGTTTACCGATATAATGTCTTAAATATAACCACGCATATGTTTCCTGTTAGATCTGTCTAAATGCGTCAGTTTACAGATTTAATGTCTTAAATATAACCACGCATATGTTTCCTGTTAGATCTGCCTGAAAGCGTCAGTTTACCGATATAATTTCTTAAATATAAGCATGCATATGTTTCCTGTTAGATCTGTCTGAACGCGTCAGTTTACCAATATAATGTTTTAAATATAACCATGAATATGTTTCCTGTTAGATCTCTCTGAAAGCGTCAATTTACTGACTTAATGTCTTAAATATAACCACACATATGTTCCCTGTTAGATCTGTCTGAAAGCGTCAGTTTACCGATATAATGTCTTAAATATAACCACGCATATGTTTCCTGTTAGATCTGTCTGAAAGCGTCAATTTACCGATATAATGTCTTAAATATAACCACGCATATGTTTCCTGTTAGATCTGTATGAATCCGTCAGTTTACCGATATAATGTCTTCTATATAACCATGCATATGTTTCCTGTTAGATCTGTTTGAAAGTGTCAGTTTACAGATATAATGTTTTAAATATAACCACACATATGTTTCCTGTTAGATCTGTCTGAAAGCGTCAGTTTACCTATATAATGTCTTAAATATAACCACACATATGTTTCCTGTTAGATCTGTCTGAAAGCGTCAGTTTACCTATATAATGTCTTAAATATAACCACGCATATGTTTCCTGTTAGATCTGTATGAATCCGTCAGTTTACCGATATAATGTCTTCAATATAACCATGCATATGTTTCCTGTTAGATCTGTTTGAAAGTGTCAGTTTACAGATATAATGTTTTAAATATAACCACACATATGTTTCCTGTTAGATCTGTCTGAAAGCGTCAGTTTACCTATATAATGTCTTAAATATAACCACGCATATGTTTCCTGTTAGATCTGTCTGAAAGCGTCAGTTTACGGATATAATGTATTACATATAACCATGCATATGTTTCCTGTTAGATCTGTCCGAAAGCGTCAGTTTACCGATATAATGTCTTAAATATAACCACGCATATGTCTCCTGCTGTATCTGTCTGAAAGTGTTAGATCTGTCTGAAAGCGTTAGATCTCACTGAAAGTATTAGATCTGTTTGAAAGTGTTAGATCTCTCTGAAAGTGTTAGATCTGTCTGAAAGCGTCAGTTTACCGATCTAATGTCTTAAATATAACCACGCATATGTTTCCAGTTAGATCTGTCTGAAAGCGTCAGTTTACTGATACAATGTCTTAAATATAACCACGCATATGTTTCCTGTTAGATCTGTCTGAAAGCGTCAGTTTACCGATATAATGTCTTAAATATAACCATGAATATGTTTCCTGTTAGATCTCTCTGAAAGCGTCAATTTACTGACTTAATGTCTTAAATATAACCACACATATGTTCCCTGTTAGATCTGTCTGAAAGCGTCAGTTTACCAATATAATGTCTTAAATACAACCACACATATGTTTCCTGTTTGACATGTCTGAAAGTGTCAGTTTACCGATATAATGTCTTAAATATAACCATGAATATGTTTCCTGTTAGATCTCTCTGAAAGCGTCAATTTACTGACCTAATGTCTTAAATATAACCACACATATGTTCCCTGTTAGATCTGTCTGAAAGCGTCAGTTTACCAATATAATGTCTTAAATATAACCACGCATATGTTTCCTGTTAGATCTGTCTGAAAGCGTCAATTTACCGATATAATGTCTTAAATATAACCACGCATATGTTTCCTGTTAGATCTGTCTGAAACCGTCAGTTTACCGATATAATGTCTTCAATATAACCATGCATATGTTTCCTGTTAGATTTGTCTGAAAGCGTCAGTTTACCGATACAATGTCTTAAATATAACCACGCATATGTTTCCTGTTAGATCTGTCTGAAACCGTCAGTTTACCGATATAATATCTTCAATATAACCATGCATATGTTTCCTGTTAGATCTATCTGAAAGCATCAGTTTACGGATATAATGTCTTAAATATAACCATGCATATGTTTCCTGTTAGATCTGTCTGAAAGCGTCTGTTTACTGATATAATGTCTTAAATATAACCACGCATATGTCTCCTGTTAGATCTGTCTGAAAGTGTTAGATCTGTCTGAAAGTGTTAGATCTCTCTGAAAGTGTTAGATCTGTCTGAAAGTGTTAGATCTCTCTGAAAGTGTTAGATCTGTCTGAAAGTGTCAGTTTACCGATATAATGTCTTAAATATAACCACGCATAAGTTTCCTGTTAGATCTGTCTGAAACCGTCAGTTTACCGATATAATGTCTTAAATATAACCACGGATATGTTTCCTGTTAGATTTGTCTGAAAGCGTCAGTTTACCGATACAATGTCTTAAATATAACCACGCATATGTTTCCTGTTAGATCTGTCTGAAAGCGTCAGTTTACCGATATAATGTCTTCAATATAACCATGCATATGTTTCCTGTTAGATCTATCTGAAAGCATCAGTTTACGGATATAATGTCTTAAATATAACCATGCATATGTTTACTGTTAGATCTGTCTGAAAGCGTCAGTTTACTGATATAATGTCTTAAATATAACCACGCATATGTTTCCTGTTAGATCTGTCTGAAAGCGTGAATTTACTGATATAATGTCTTAAATATAAGCACACATATCTTTCCTGTTAGATCTGTCTGAAAGCGTCAGTTTACCGATATAATGTCTTAAATATAACCAAGCATATGTTTCCTGTTAGATCTGTTTGAAAGTGTCAGTTTACAGATATAATGTTTTAAATATAACCACACATATGTTTCCTGTTAGATCTGTCTGAAAGCGTCAGTTTACCTATATAATGTCTTAAATATAACCACACATATGTTTCCTGTTAGATCTGTCTGAAAGCGTCAGTTTACTGATATAATGTCTTAAACATAACCACGCATATGTTTCCTGTTAGATCTGTCTGAACGCGTCAGTTTACGGATATAATGTATTACATATAACCATGCATATGTTTCCTGTTAGATCTGTCCGAAAGCGTCAGTTTACCGATATAATGTCTTAAATATAACCACGCATATGTCTCCTGCTGTATCTGTCTGAAAGTGTTAGATCTGTCTGAAAGCGTTAGATCTCACTGAAAGTATTAGATCTGTTTGAAAGTGTTAGATCTCTCTGAAAGTGTTAGATCTGTCTGAAAGCGTCAGTTTACCGATCTAATGTCTTAAATATAACCACGCATATGTTTCCAGTTAGATCTGTCTGAAAGCGTCAGTTTACTGATACAATGTCTTAAATATAACCATGCATATGTTTCCTGTTAGATCTGTCTGAAAGCGTCAGTTTACTGATATAATGTCTTAAACATAACCACGCATATGTTTCCTGTTAGATCTGTCTGAACGCGTCAGTTTACCAATATAATGTTTTAAATATAACCACGCATATGTTTCCTGTTAGATCTGTCTGAAAGCGTCAGTTTACGGATATAATGTATTACATATAACCATGCATATGTTTCCTGTTAGATCTGTCCGAAAGCGTCAGTTTACCGATATAATGTCTTAAATATAACCACGCATATGTCTCCTGCTGTATCTGTCTGAAAGTGTTAGATCTGTCTGAAAGCGTTAGATCTCACTGAAAGTATTAGATCTGTTTGAAAGTGTTAGATCTCTCTGAAAGTGTTAGATCTGTCTGAAAGCGTCAGTTTACCGATCTAATGTCTTAAATATAACCACGCATATGTTTCCAGTTAGATCTGTCTGAAAGCGTCAGTTTACTGATACAATGTCTTAAATATAACCACGCATATGTTTCCTGTTAGATCTGTCTGAAAGCGTCAGTTTACCGATATAATGTCTTAAATATAACCATGAATATGTTTCCTGTTAGATCTCTCTGAAAGCGTCAATTTACTGACTTAATGTCTTAAATATAACCACACATATGTTCCCTGTTAGATCTGTCTGAAAGCGTCAGTTTACCAATATAATGTCTTAAATACAACCACACATATGTTTCCTGTTTGACATGTCTGAAAGTGTCAGTTTACCGATATAATGTCTTAAATATAACCATGAATATGTTTCCTGTTAGATCTCTCTGAAAGCGTCAATTTACTGACCTAATGTCTTAAATATAACCACACATATGTTCCCTGTTAGATCTGTCTGAAAGCGTCAGTTTACCGATATAATGTCTTAAATATAACCACGCATATGTTTCCTGTTAGATCTGTCTGAAAGCGTCAATTTACCGATATAATGTCTTAAATATAACCACGCATATGTTTCCTGTTAGATCTGTCTGAAACCGTCAGTTTACCGATATAATGTCTTCAATATAACCATGCATATGTTTCCTGTTAGATTTGTCTGAAAGCGTCAGTTTACCGATACAATGTCTTAAATATAACCACGCATATGTTTCCTGTTAGATCTGTCTGAAACCGTCAGTTTACCGATATAATGTCTTCAATATAACCATGCATATGTTTCCTGTTAGATCTATCTGAAAGCATCAGTTTACGGATATAATGTCTTAAATATAACCATGCATATGTTTCCTGTTAGATCTGTCTGAAAGCGTCTGTTTACTGATATAATGTCTTAAATATAACCACGCATATGTCTCCTGTTAGATCTGTCTGAAAGTGTTAGATCTGTCTGAAAGTGTTAGATCTCTCTGAAAGTGTTAGATCTGTCTGAAAGTGTTAGATCTCTCTGAAAGTGTTAGATCTGTCTGAAAGTGTCAGTTTACCGATATAATGTCTTAAATATAACCACGCATAAGTTTCCTGTTAGATCTGTCTGAAACCGTCAGTTTACCGATATAATGTCTTAAATATAACCACGGATATGTTTCCTGTTAGATTTGTCTGAAAGCGTCAGTTTACCGATACAATGTCTTAAATATAACCACGCATATGTTTCCTGTTAGATCTGTCTGAAACCGTCAGTTTACCGATATAATGTCTTCAATATAACCATGCATATGTTTCCTGTTAGTTCTATCTGAAAGCATCAGTTTACGGATATAATGTCTTAAATATAACCATGCATATGTTTACTGTTAGATCTGTCTGAAAGCGTCTGTTTACTGATATAATGTCTTAAATATAACCACGCATATGTCTCCTGTTAGATCTGTCTGAAAGTGTTAGATCTGTCTGAAAGTGTTAGATCTCTCTGAAAGTGTTAGATCTGTCTGAAAGTGTTAGATCTCTCTGAAAGTGTTAGATCTGTCTGAAAGTGTCAGTTTACCGATATAATGTCTTAAATATAACCACGCATAAGTTTCCTGTTAGATCTGTCTGAAACCGTCAGTTTACCGATATAATGTCTTAAATATAACCACGGATATGTTTCCTGTTCGATCTGTCTGAAAGAGTCAGTTTATCAATATAATGTCTTAAATATAACCACGCATATGTCTCCTGTTAGATCTGTCTGAAAGTGTTAGATCTGTCTGAAAGTGTCAGTTTACCCATATAATGTTCTAAATATAACCACGCATATGTTTCCTGTTTGATCTGTCTGAAAGCGTCAGTTTACCGATATAATGTCTTAAATATAACCACGGATATGTTTCCTGTTAGATCTATCTGAAAGCGTCAGTTTACCGTTATAATGTTTTAAATATAACCACGCATATGTTTCCTGTTGTATCTGTCTGAACGCGTCAATTTACCGATACAATGTCTTAAATATAACCATGCATATGTTTCCTGTTAGATCTGTCTGAAAGCGTCAGTTTACTGATATAATGTCTTAAATATAACCACGCATATGTGTCCTGTTAGATCTGACTGAACGCGTCAGTTTACCGATATGATGTCTTAAATTTAACCATGCATATGTTTCCTGATAGATCTGTCTGAAAGCGTCAGTTTACGGATATAATTTCTTAAATATAACCATGCATATGTTTCCTGTTAGATCTGTCTGAAAGCGTCAGTATACCAATATAATGTCTTAAATATAACCACGCATATGTCTCCTGTTAGATCTGTCTGAACGTGTTAGATCTCTCTGAAAGTGTTAGATCTGTCTGAAAGCGTCAGTTTACCAATATAATGTCTTAAATATAACCACGCATATGTTTCCTGTTAGATCTGTCTGAACGTGTCAGCTTATCGATATAATGTCTTAAAGATAACCACACATATGTTTCCTGTTAGATCTGTCTGAACGCGTCAGTTTACCGATATAATGTCTTAAATATAACGACGCATATGTTTCCTGTTAGATCTGTCTGAAACCGTCAGTTTACCGAGATAATGTCTTGAATATAACCATGCATATATTTCCTGTTAGATCTGTCTGAAACCGTCAGTTTACCGAGATAATGTCTTAAATATAACCACGGATATGTTTCCTGTTAGATCTGTCTGAAAGCATCAGTTTACCGATATAATGTCTTAAATATAACCGCGCATATGTTTCCTGTTAGATCTGTCTGAAAGTGTTAGATCTCTCTGAAAGTGTTAGATCTGTCTGAAAGCGTCAATTTACCCATATAATGTTTTAAATAAAACCACGCATATGTTTCCTGTTTGATCTGTCTGAAGGCGTCAGTTTACCGATATAATGTCTTAAATATAACCACGCATATGATTCCTGTTCGATCTGTCTGAATGTGTCAGTTTACAGATTTAATGTCTTAAATATAACCACGCATATGTTTCCTGTTAGATCTGTCTGAAAGCGTCAGTTTACTGATATAATGTCTTAAATATAACCACGGATATGTTTCCTGTTAGATCTGTCTGAAAGAGTCAGTTTACTGATATAATGTCTTAAATATAACCACGCATATGTCTCCTGTTAGATCTCTCTGAAAGTGTTAGATCTGTCTGAAAGTGTCAGTTTACCCATATAATGTTTTAAATATAACCATGCATATGTTTCCTGTTTGATCTGTCTGAAAGCATCAATTTACCAATATAATGTCTTAAATATAACCACACCTATGTTTCCTGTTAGATCTGTCTGAAAGCGTCAGTTTACCGATATAATGTCTTAAATATAACCACGCATATGTTTCCTGTTAGATCTGTCTGAAAGTG
Organism: Chaetoderma sp. LZ-2023a; assembly: GCA_034401795.1. Classification (NCBI taxonomy): domain Eukaryota; kingdom Metazoa; phylum Mollusca; class Caudofoveata; order Chaetodermatida; family Chaetodermatidae; genus Chaetoderma; species Chaetoderma sp. LZ-2023a. The sequence goes on along the minus strand of CM067373.1, from coordinate 913,906 downwards.
TCAGCTTATCGATATAATGTCTTAAATATAACTACGGATATGTTTCCTGTTAGATTTGTCTGAAAGCGTCAGTTTATCGATATAATGTCTTACATATAACCATGCATATGTTTCCTGTTAGATCAGTCAGAAAGCGTCTTTTTACCGATATAATGTCTTAAATATAACCACACATATGTTTCCTGTTAGATCTGCCTGGAAGCGTCAGTTTACCGATATAATGTCTTAAATATAACCATGAATATGTTTCCTGTTAGATCTCTCTGAAAGCGTCAATTTACTGACTTAATGTCTTAAATATAACCACACATATGTTCCCTGTTAGATCTGTCTGAAAGCGTCAGTTTACCAATATAATGTCTTAAATATAACCACACATATGTTTCCTGTTTGACATGTCTGAAAGTGTCAGTTTACCGATATAATGTCTTAAATATAACCAAGAATATGTTTCCTGTTAGATCTCTCTGAAAGCGTCAATTTACTGACTTGATGTCTTAAATATAACCACACATATGTTCCCTGTTAGATCTGTCTGAAAGCGTCAGTTTACCGATATAATGTCTTAAATATAACCACGCATATGTTTCCTGTTAGATCTGTCTGAAAGCGTCAATTTACCGATATAATGTCTTAAATATAACCATGCATATGTTTCCTGTTAGATCTGTCTGAAACCGTCAGTTTACCGATATGATGTCTTCAATATAACCATGCATATGTTTCCTGTTAGATTTGTCTGAAAGCGGCAGTTTACCGATACAATGTCTTAAATATAACCACGCATATGTTTCCTGTTAGATCTGTCTGAAACCGTCAGTTTACCGATATAATGTCTTCAATATAACCATGCATATGTTTCCTGTTAGATCTATCTGAAAGCATCAGTTTACGGATATAATGTCTTAAATATAACCATGCATATGTTTCCTGTTAGATCTGTCTGAAAGCGTCTGTTTACTGATATAATGTCTTAAATATAACCACGCATATGTCTCCTGTTAGATCTGTCTGAAAGTGTTAGATCTGTCTGAAAGTGTTAGATCTCTCTGAAAGTGTTAGATCTGTCTGAAAGTGTTAGATCTCTCTGAAAGTGTTAGATCTGTCTGAAAGTGTCAGTTTACCCATATAATGTTCTAAATATAACCACGCATATGTTTCCTGTTTGATCTGTCTGAAAGCGTCAGTTTACCGATATAATGTCTTAAATATAACCACGGATATGTTTCCTGTTGTATCTGTCTGAACGCGTCAATTTACCGATACAATGTCTTAAATATAACCATGCATATGTTTCCTGTTAGATCTGTCTGAAAGCGTCAGTTTACTGATATAATGTCTTAAATATAACCACGCATATGTGTCCTGTTAGATCTGACTGAACGCGTCAGTTTACCGATATGATGTCTTAAATTTAACCATGCATATGTTTCCTGATAGATCTGTCTGAAAGCGTCAGTTTACGGATATAATTTCTTAAATATAACCATGCATATGTTTCCTGTTAGATCTGTCTGAAAGCGTCAGTATACCAATATAATGTCTTAAATATAACCACGCATATGTCTCCTGTTAGATCTGTCTGAAAGTGTTAGATCTGTCTGAAAGTAGTAGACCTCTCTGAAAGTGTTAGATCTGTCTGACCGTGTTAGATCTCTCTGCAAGTGTTAGATCTGTCTGAAAGCGTCAGTTTACCAATATAATGTCTTAAATATAACCACGCATATGTTTCCTGTTAGATCTGTCTGAACGCGTCAGTTTACCGATATAATGTCTTAAATATAACCACGCATATGTTTCCTGTTAGATCTGTCTGAAACCGTCAGTTTACCGAGATAATGTCTTAAATATAACCATGCATATATTTCCTGTTAGATCTGTCTGAAACCGTCAGTTTACCGAGATAATGTCTTAAATATAACCACGGATATGTTTCCTGTTAGATCTGTCTGAAAGCATCAGTTTACCGATATAATGTCTTAAAAATAACCACGCATATGTTTCCTGTTAGATCTGTCTGAAAGTGTTAGATTTCTCTGAAAGTGTCAGATCTGTCTGAAAGCGTCAATTTACCCATATAATGTTTTAAATAAAACCACGCATATGTTTCCTGTTTGATCTGTCTGAAGGCGTCAGTTTACCGATATAATGTCTTAAATATAACCACGCATATGTTTCCTGTTAGCTCTGTCTGAAAGTGTCAGTTTACCGATATAATGTCTTAAATATAACCACGCATATATGTCCTGTTAGATCAGTCAGAAAGCGTCTTTTTACCGATATAATGTCTTAAATATAACCACACATATGTTTTCTGTTAGATCTGTCTGAAAGCGTCAGTTTACCGAAATAATGTCATAAATATAACCACGCATATGTTTCCTGTTAGATCTGTCTGAAAGCGTCACTTTACCGATATAATGAGTTAAATATAACCATGCATATGTTTCCTGTTAGATCTGTCTGAAAGCGTCAGTTTACCGACCGATGTAATGTCTTAAATATAACCATGAATATGTTACCTGTTAGATCCGTCTAAAAGCGTCAATTTACCGATATAATGTCTTAAATATAACCACGGATATGTTTCCTGTTAGATCTGTCTGAAAGAATCAGTTTACCGATATAATCTCTTAACTATAACCACGCATATGTCTCCTGTTAGATCTGTCTGAAAGTGTTAGATCTCTCTGAAAGTGTTATATCTGTCTGAAAGTGTCAGTTTACCCATATAATGTTTTAAATATAACCACGCATATGTTTCCTGTTTGATCTGTCTGAAAGCATCAGTTTACCGATATAATGTCTTAAATATAACCACGCATATGATTCCTGTTAGATCTGTCTGAATGTGTCAGTTTACAGATTTAATGTCTTAAATATAACCACGCATATGTTTCCTGTTAGATCTGTCTGAAAGCGTCAGTTTACTGATATAATGTCTTAAATATAACCACGGATATGTTTCCTGTTAGATCTGTCTGAAAGAGTCAGTTTACTGATATAATGTCTTAAATATAACCACGCATATGTCTCCTGTTAGATCTCTCTGAAAGTGTTAGATCTGTCTGAAAGTGTCAGTTTACCCATATAATGTTTTAAATATAACCATGCATATGTTTCCTGTTTGATCTGTCTGAAAGCATCAATTTACCAATATAATGTCTTAAATATAACCACGCATATGTTTCCTGTTAGATCTGTCTGAAAGTGTCAGCTTATCGATATAATGTCTTAAATATAACTACGGATATGTTTCCTGTTAGATCTGTCTGAAAGCGTCAGTTTACCGATATAATGTCTTAAATATAACCACGCATATGTTTCCTGTTAGATCTGTCTGAAAGTGTCAGCTTATCGATATAATGTCTTAAATATAACTACGGATATGTTTCCTGTTAGATTTGTCTGAAAGCGTCAGTTTACCGATATAATGTCTTACATATAACCATGCATATGTTTCATGTTAGATCAGTCAGAAAGCGTCTTTTTACCGATATAATGTCTTAAATATAACCACACATATGTTTCCTGTTAGATCTGCCTGAAAGCGTCAGTTTACCGATATAATGTCTTAAATATAACTACACATATGTTTCCTGTTAGATCTGCCTGAAAGCGTCAGTTTACCGATATAATGTCTTAAATATAAGCATGCATATGTTTCCTTTTAGATCTTTCTGAAAGCGTCAGTTTACCGATATAATGTCTTAAATATAACCACACATATGTTTCCTGTTAGATCTGTCTGAAAGTGTCAGTTTACCGATATAATGTCTTAAATATAACCATCAATATGTTTCCTGTTAGATCTGTCTAAAACCGTCAGTTTACCGATATAACGTCTTAAATACAACCATGCATATGTTTTCAGTTAGATCTGTCTGAAAGCGTCAGTTTACCGAAATAATGTCATAAATATAACCACGCATATGTTTCCTGTTAGATCTGTCTGAAAGCGTCACTTTACCGATATAATGAGTTAAATATAACCATGCATATGTTTCCTGTTAGATCTGTCTGAAAGCGTCAGTTTACCGATATAATGTCTTAAATATAACCATGAATATCTTTCCTGTTAGATCCGTCTAAAAGCGTCAATTTACCGATATAATGTCTTAAACATAACCACGGATATGTTTCCTGTCAGATCTGTCTGAAAGAGTCAGTTTACCGATATAATCTCTTAACTATAACCACGCATATGTCTCCTGTTAGATCTGTCTGAAAGTGTTAGATCTCTCTGAAAGTGTTAGATCTGTCTGAAAGTGTCAGTTTACCCATATAATGTTTTAAATATAACCACGCATATGTTTCCTGTTTGATCTGTCTGAAAGCATCAGTTTACCGATATAATGTCTTAAATATAACCACGCATATGATTCCTGTTAGATCTGTCTGAATGTGTCAGTTTACAGATTTAATGTCTTAAATATAACCACGCATATGTTTCCTGTTAGATCTGTCTGAAAGCGTCAGTTTACTGATATAATGTCTTAAATATAACCACGGATATGTTTCCTGTTAGATCTGTCTGAAAGAGTCAGTTTACTGATATAATGTCTTAAATATAACCACGCATATGTCTCCTGTTAGATCTCTCTGAAAGTGTTAGATCTGTCTGAAAGTGTCAGTTTACCCATATAATGTTTTAAATATAACCATGCATATGTTTCCTGTATGATCTGTCTGAAAGCATCAATTTACCAATATAATGTCTTAAATATAACCACGCCTATGTTTCCTGTTAGATCTGTCTGAAAGCGTCAGTTTACCGATATAATGTCTTAAATATAACCACGCATATGTTTCCTGTTAGATCTGTCTGAAAGTGTCAGCTTATCGATATAATGTCTTAAATATAACTACGGATATGTTTCCTGTTAGATTTGTCTGAAAGCGTCAGTTTACCGATATAATGTCTTACATATAACCATGCATATGTTTCCTGTTAGATCTGTCTGAAAGCGTCAGTTTACTGATATAATGGCTTAAAGATAACCACACATATATTTCCTGTTAGATCTGTCTGAACGCGTCAGTTTACCGATATAATGTCTTAAATATAACCACGCATATGTTTCCTGTTAGATCTGTCTGAAACCGTCAGTTTACCGAGATAATGTCTTAAATATAACCATGCATATATTTCCTGTTAGATCTGTCTGAAACCGTCAGTTTACCGAGATAATGTCTTAAATATAACCACGGATATGTTTCCTGTTAGATCTGTCTGAAAGCATCAGTTTACCGATATAATGTCTTAAATATAACCACGCATATGTTTCCTGTTAGATCAGTCAGAAAGCGTCAGTTTACCGATATAATGTCTTAAATATAACCACGCATATGTTTCCTGTTAGCTCTGTCTGAAAGTGTCAGTTTACCGATATAATGTCTTAAATATAACCACGCATATGTTTCCTGTTAGATCAGTCAGAAAGCGTCAGTTTACCGATATAATGTCTTAAATATAACCACACATATGTTTCCTGTTAGATCTGTCTGAAAGTGTTAGATCTCTCTGAAAGTGTTAGATCTGTCTGAAAGCGTCAATTTACCCATATAATGTTTTAAATAAAACCACGCATATGTGTCCTGTTTGATCTGTCTGAAGGCGTCAGTTTACCGATATAATGTCTTAAATATAACCACGCATATGTTTCCTGTTAGCTCTGTCTGAAAGTGTCAGTTTACCGATATAATGTCTTAAATATAACCACGCATATGTTTCCTGTTAGATCAGTCAGAAAGCGTCAGTTTACCGATATAATGTCTTAAATATAACCACACATATGTTTACTGTTAGATCTGCCTGAAAGCGTCAGTTTACCGATATAATGTCTTAAATATAAGCATGCATATGTTTCCTTTTAGATCTTTCTGAAAGCGTCAGTTTACCGATATAATGTCTTAAATATAACCACACATATGTTTCCTGTTAGATCTGTCTGAAAGTGTGAGTTTACCGATATAATGTCTTAAATATAACCATGAATATGTTTCCTGTTAGATCTGTCTAAAACCGTCAGTTTACCGATATAACGTCTTAAATACAACCATGCATATGTTTTCTGTTAGATCTGTCTGAAAGCGTCAGTTTACCGAAATAATGTCATAAATATAACCACGCATATGTTTCCTGTTAGATCTGTCTGAAAGCGTCACTTTACCGATATAATGAGTTAAATATAACCATGCATATGTTTCCTGTTAGATCTGTCTGAAAGCGTCAGTTTACTGACATAATCTCTTAAATATAACCACGCATATGTTTCCTGTTAGATCTGTCTGAATGCGTTAGTTTACCGATATAATGTCTTAAATATAACCATGAATATGTTTCCTGTTAGATCCGTCTGAAAGCGTCAATTTACCGATATAATGACTTAAATATAACCATGCATATGTTTCCTGTTAGATCTGTCTGAAAGCGTCAGCTTACTGATATAATGTCTTAAATATAACCATGCATATGTTTCCTGTTAGATCTGTCTGAAAGCGTCAGTTTACTGATATAATGTCTTAAATATAACTACGCATATGTTTCCTGTTAGATCTGTCTGAAAGCGTCAGCTTACTGATATAATGTCTTAAATATAACCACGGATATGTTTCCTGTTAGATCTGTCTGAAAGAGTCAGTTTACCGATATAATCTCTTAACTATAACCACGCATATGTCTCCTGTTAGATCTGTCTGAAAGTGTAGATCTCTCTGAAAGTGTTAGATCTGTCTGAAAGTGTCAGTTTACCCATATAATGTTTTAAATATAACCACGCATATGTTTCCTGTTTGATCTGTGTGAAAGCATCAGTTTACCGATATAATGTCTTAAATATAACCACGCATATGTTTCCTGTTAGATCTGTCTGAAACCGTCAGTTTACCGAGATAATGTCTTAAATATAACCACGCATATATTTCCTGTTAGATCTGTCTGAAACCGTCAGTTTACCGAGATAATGTCTTAAATATAACCATGATATGTTTCCTGTTAGATCTGTCTAAAACCGTCAGTTTACCGAGATAATGTCTTAAATATAACCATGCATATATTTCCTGTTAGATCTGTCTGAAACCGTGAGTTTACCGAGATAATATATATAACCACGCATATGTTTCCTGTTAGATCTGTCTGAAAGTGTTAGATCTCTCTGAAAGTGTTAGATCTGTCTGAAAGCGTCAATTTACCCATATAATGTTTTAAATAAAACCACGCATATGTTTCCTGTTTGATCTGTCTGAAGGCGTCAGTTTACCGATATAATGTCTTAAATATAACCACGCATATGTTTCCTGTTAGCTCTGTCTGAAAGTGTAAGTTTACCGATATAATGTCTTAAATATAACCACGCATATGTTTCCTGTTAGATCAGTCAGAAAGCGTCAGTTTACCGATATAATGTCTTAAATATAACCACACATTTGTTTCCTGTTAGATCTGTCTGAAAGCGTTAGTTTACCGAAATAATGTCATAAATATAACCACGCATATGTTTCCTGTTAGATCTGTCTGAAAGTGTTAGATCTCTCTGAAAGTGTTAGATCTGTCTGAAAGCGTCAATTTACCCATATAATGTTTTAAATAAAACCACGCATATGTTTCCTGTTTGATCTGTCTGAAGGCGTCAGTTTACCGATATAACGTCTTAAATACAATCATGCATATGTTTTCTGTTAGATCTGTCTGAAAGCGTCACTTTACCGATATAACGTCTTAAATACAACCATGCATATGTTTTCTGTTAGATCTGTCTGAAAGCGTTAGTTTACCGAAATAATGTCATAAATATAACCACGCATATGTTTCCTGTTAGATCTGTCTGAAAGCGTCACTTTACCGATATAATGAGTTAAATATAACCATGCATATGTTTCCTGTTAGATCTGTCTGAAAGCGTCAGTTTACTGATATAATGTCTTAAATATAACTACGCATATGTTTCCTGTTAGATCTGTCTGAAAGCGTCAGCTTACTGATATAATGTCTTAAATATAACCATGCATATGTTTCCTGTTAGATCTGTCTGAAAGCGTCAGTTTACTGATATAATGGCTTAAAGATAACCACACATATATTTCCTGTTAGATCTGTCTGAACGCGTCAGTTTACCGATATAATGTCTTAAATATAACCACACATTTGTTTCCTGTTAGATCTGTCTGAAAGCGTTAGTTTACCGAAATAATGTCATAAATATAACCACGCATATGTTTCCTGTTAGATCTGTCTGAAAGTGTTAGATCTCTCTGAAAGTGTTAGATCTGTCTGAAAGCGTCAATTTACCCATATAATGTTTTAAATAAAACCACGCATATGTTTCCTGTTTGATCTGTCTGAAGGCGTCAGTTTACCGATATAACGTCTTAAATACAATCATGCATATGTTTTCTGTTAGATCTGTCTGAAAGCGTCACTTTACCGATATAACGTCTTAAATACAACCATGCATATGTTTTCTGTTAGATCTGTCTGAAAGCGTCAGTTTACTGACATAATCTCTTAAATATAACCACGCATATGTTTCCTGTTAGATCTGTCTGAATGCGTTAGTTTACCGATATAATGTCTTAAATATAACCATGAATATGTTTCCTGTTAGATCCGTCTGAAAGCGTCAATTTACCGATATAATGACTTAAATATAACCATGCATATGTTTCCTGTTAGATCTGTCTGAAAGCGTCAGCTTACTGATATAATGTCTTAAATATAACCATGCATATGTTTCCTGTTAGATCTGTCTGAAAGCGTCAGTTTACTGATATAATGTCTTAAATATAACTACGCATATGTTTCCTGTTAGATCTGTCTGAAAGCGTCAGCTTACTGATATAATGTCTTAAATATAACCACGGATATGTTTCCTGTTAGATCTGTCTGAAAGAGTCAGTTTACCGATATAATCTCTTAACTATAACCACGCATATGTCTCCTGTTAGATCTGTCTGAAAGTGTAGATCTCTCTGAAAGTGTTAGATCTGTCTGAAAGTGTCAGTTTACCCATATAATGTTTTAAATATAACCACGCATATGTTTCCTGTTTGATCTGTGTGAAAGCATCAGTTTACCGATATAATGTCTTAAATATAACCACGCATATGTTTCCTGTTAGATCTGTCTGAAACCGTCAGTTTACCGAGATAATGTCTTAAATATAACCACGCATATATTTCCTGTTAGATCTGTCTGAAACCGTCAGTTTACCGAGATAATGTCTTAAATATAACCATGATATGTTTCCTGTTAGATCTGTCTAAAACCGTCAGTTTACCGAGATAATGTCTTAAATATAACCATGCATATATTTCCTGTTAGATCTGTCTGAAACCGTGAGTTTACCGAGATAATATATATAACCACGCATATGTTTCCTGTTAGATCTGTCTGAAAGTGTTAGATCTCTCTGAAAGTGTTAGATCTGTCTGAAAGCGTCAATTTACCCATATAATGTTTTAAATAAAACCACGCATATGTTTCCTGTTTGATCTGTCTGAAGGCGTCAGTTTACCGATATAATGTCTTAAATATAACCACGCATATGTTTCCTGTTAGCTCTGTCTGAAAGTGTAAGTTTACCGATATAATGTCTTAAATATAACCACGCATATGTTTCCTGTTAGATCAGTCAGAAAGCGTCAGTTTACCGATATAATGTCTTAAATATAACCACACATTTGTTTCCTGTTAGATCTGTCTGAAAGCGTTAGTTTACCGAAATAATGTCATAAATATAACCACGCATATGTTTCCTGTTAGATCTGTCTGAAAGTGTTAGATCTCTCTGAAAGTGTTAGATCTGTCTGAAAGCGTCAATTTACCCATATAATGTTTTAAATAAAACCACGCATATGTTTCCTGTTTGATCTGTCTGAAGGCGTCAGTTTACCGATATAACGTCTTAAATACAATCATGCATATGTTTTCTGTTAGATCTGTCTGAAAGCGTCACTTTACCGATATAACGTCTTAAATACAACCATGCATATGTTTTCTGTTAGATCTGTCTGAAAGCGTTAGTTTACCGAAATAATGTCATAAATATAACCACGCATATGTTTCCTGTTAGATCTGTCTGAAAGCGTCACTTTACCGATATAATGAGTTAAATATAACCATGCATATGTTTCCTGTTAGATCTGTCTGAAAGCGTCAGTTTACTGATATAATGTCTTAAATATAACTACGCATATGTTTCCTGTTAGATCTGTCTGAAAGCGTCAGCTTACTGATATAATGTCTTAAATATAACCATGCATATGTTTCCTGTTAGATCTGTCTGAAAGCGTCAGTTTACTGATATAATGGCTTAAAGATAACCACACATATATTTCCTGTTAGATCTGTCTGAACGCGTCAGTTTACCGATATAATGTCTTAAATATAACCACACATTTGTTTCCTGTTAGATCTGTCTGAAAGCGTTAGTTTACCGAAATAATGTCATAAATATAACCACGCATATGTTTCCTGTTAGATCTGTCTGAAAGTGTTAGATCTCTCTGAAAGTGTTAGATCTGTCTGAAAGCGTCAATTTACCCATATAATGTTTTAAATAAAACCACGCATATGTTTCCTGTTTGATCTGTCTGAAGGCGTCAGTTTACCGATATAACGTCTTAAATACAATCATGCATATGTTTTCTGTTAGATCTGTCTGAAAGCGTCACTTTACCGATATAACGTCTTAAATACAACCATGCATATGTTTTCTGTTAGATCTGTCTGAAAGCGTTAGTTTACCGAAATAATGTCATAAATATAACCACGCATATGTTTCCTGTTAGATCTGTCTGAAAGCGTCACTTTACCGATATAATGAGTTAAATATAACCATGCATATGTTTCCTGTTAGATCTGTCTGAAAGCGTCAGTTTACTGATATAATGTCTTAAATATAACTACGCATATGTTTCCTGTTAGATCTGTCTGAAAGCGTCAGCTTACTGATATAATGTCTTAAATATAACCATGCATATGTTTCCTGTTAGATCTGTCTGAAAGCGTCAGTTTACTGATATAATGGCTTAAAGATAACCACACATATATTTCCTGTTAGATCTGTCTGAACGCGTCAGTTTACCGATATAATGTCTTAAATATAACCACGCATATGTTTCCTGTTAGATCTGTCTGAAACCGTCAGTTTACCGAGATAATGTCTTAAATATAACCATGCATATATTTCCTGTTAGATCTGTCTGAAACCGTCAGTTTACCGAGATAATGTCTTAAATATAACCACGGATATGTTTCCTGTTAGATCTGTCTGAAAGCATCAGTTTACCGATATAATGTCTTAAATATAACCACGCATATGTTTCCTGTTAGATCAGTCAGAAAGCGTCAGTTTACCGATATAATGTCTTAAATATAACCACACATATGTTTCCTGTTAGATCTGTCTGAAAGTGTTAGATCTCTCTGAAAGTGTTAGATCTGTCTGAAAGCGTCAATTTACCCATATAATGTTTTAAATAAAACCACGCATATGTGTCCTGTTTGATCTGTCTGAAGGCGTCAGTTTACCGATATAATGTCTTAAATATAACCACGCATATGTTTCCTGTTAGCTCTGTCTGAAAGTGTCAGTTTACCGATATAATGTCTTAAATATAACCACGCATATGTTTCCTGTTAGATCAGTCAGAAAGCGTCAGTTTACCGATTTAATGTCTTAAATATAACCACACATATGTTTCCTGTTAGATCTGCCTGAAAGCGTCAGTTTACCGATATAATGTCTTAAATATAAGCATGCATATGTTTCCTTTTAGATCTTTCTGAAAGCGTCAGTTTACCGATATAATGTCTTAAATATAACCACACATATGTTTCCTGTTAGATCTGTCTGAAAGTGTGAGTTTACCGATATAATGTCTTAAATATAACCATGAATATGTTTCCTGTTAGATCTGTCTAAAACCGTCAGTTTACCGATATAACGTCTTAAATACAACCATGCATATGTTTTCTGTTAGATCTGTCTGAAAGCGTCAGTTTACCGAAATAATGTCATAAATATAACCACGCATATGTTTCCTGTTAGATCTGTCTGAAAGCGTCACTTTACCGATATAATGAGTTAAATATAACCATGCATATGTTTCCTGTTAGATCTGTCTGAAAGCGTCAGTTTACTGACATAATCTCTTAAATATAACCACGCATATGTTTCCTGTTAGATCTGTCTGAATGCGTTAGTTTACCGATATAATGTCTTAAATATAACCATGAATATGTTTCCTGTTAGATCCGTCTGAAAGCGTCAATTTACCGATATAATGACTTAAATATAACCATGCATATGTTTCCTGTTAGATCTGTCTGAAAGCGTCAGTTTACTGATATAATGTCTTAAATATAACTACGCATATGTTTCCTGTTAGATCTGTCTGAAAGCGTCAGCTTACTGATATAATGTCTTAAATATAACCATGCATATGTTTCCTGTTAGATCTGTCTGAAAGCGTCAGTTTACTGATATAATGTCTTAAATATAACTACGCATATGTTTCCTGTTAGATCTGTCTGAAAGCGTCAGCTTACTGATATAATGTCTTAAATATAACCACGGATATGTTTCCTGTTAGATCTGTCTGAAAGAGTCAGTTTACCGATATAATCTCTTAACTATAACCACGCATATGTCTCCTGTTAGATCTGTCTGAAAGTGTAGATCTCTCTGAAAGTGTTAGATCTGTCTGAAAGTGTCAGTTTACCCATATAATGTTTTAAATATAACCACGCATATGTTTCCTGTTTGATCTGTGTGAAAGCATCAGTTTACCGATATAATGTCTTAAATATAACCACGCATATGTTTCCTGTTAGATCTGTCTGAAACCGTCAGTTTACCGAGATAATGTCTTAAATATAACCATGCATATATTTCCTGTTAGATCTGTCTGAAACCGTCAGTTTACCGAGATAATGTCTTAAATATAACCATGATATGTTTCCTGTTAGATCTGTCTAAAACCGTCAGTTTACCGAGATAATGTCTTAAATATAACCATGCATATATTTCCTGTTAGATCTGTCTGAAACCGTGAGTTTACCGAGATAATATATATAACCACGCATATGTTTCCTGTTAGATCTGTCTGAAAGTGTTAGATCTCTCTGAAAGTGTTAGATCTGTCTGAAAGCGTCAATTTACCCATATAATGTTTTAAATAAAACCACGCATATGTTTCCTGTTTGATCTGTCTGAAGGCGTCAGTTTACCGATATAATGTCTTAAATATAACCACGCATATGTTTCCTGTTAGCTCTGTCTGAAAGTGTAAGTTTACCGATATAATGTCTTAAATATAACCACGCATCTGTTTCCTGTTAGATCAGTCAGAAAGCGTCAGTTTACCGATATAATGTCTTAAATATAACCACACATTTGTTTCCTGTTAGATCTGTCTGAAAGCGTTAGTTTACCGAAATAATGTCATAAATATAACCACGCATATGTTTCCTGTTAGATCTGTCTGAAAGTGTTAGATCTCTCTGAAAGTGTTAGATCTGTCTGAAAGCGTCAATTTACCCATATAATGTTTTAAATAAAACCACGCATATGTTTCCTGTTTGATCTGTCTGAAGGCGTCAGTTTACCGATATAACGTCTTAAATACAATCATGCATATGTTTTCTGTTAGATCTGTCTGAAAGCGTCACTTTACCGATATAACGTCTTAAATACAACCATGCATATGTTTTCTGTTAGATCTGTCTGAAAGCGTTAGTTTACCGAAATAATGTCATAAATATAACCACGCATATGTTTCCTGTTAGATCTGTCTGAAAGCGTCACTTTACCGATATAATGAGTTAAATATAACCATGCATATGTTTCCTGTTAGATCTGTCTGAAAGCGTCAGTTTACTGATATAATGTCTTAAATATAACTACGCATATGTTTCCTGTTAGATCTGTCTGAAAGCGTCAGCTTACTGATATAATGTCTTAAATATAACCATGCATATGTTTCCTGTTAGATCTGTCTGAAAGCGTCAGTTTACTGATATAATGTCTTAAATATAACCACGGATATGTTTCCTGTTAGATCTGTCTGAAAGAGTCAGTTTACCGATATAATCTCTTAACTATAACCACGCATATGTCTCCTGTTAGATCTGTCTGAAAGTGTTAGATCTGTCTGAAAGTGTCAGTTTACCCATATAATGTTTTAAATATAACCACGCATATGTTTCCTGTTTGATCTGTCTGAAAGCATCAGTTTACCGATATAATGTCTTAAATATAACCACGCATATGTTTCCTGTTAGATCTGTCTGAATGTGTCAGTTTACAGATTTAATGTCTTAAATATAACCACGCATATGTTTCCTGTTAGATCTCTCTGAAAGCGTCAATTTACCGAGATAATGTCTTAAATATAACCATGCATATATTTCCTGTTAGATCTGTCTGAAACCGTCAGTTTACCGAGATAATGTCTTAAATATAACCACGGATATGTTTCCTGTTAGATCTGTCTGAAAGCATCAGTTTACCGATATAATGTCTTAAATATAACCACGCATATGTTTCCTGTTAGATCTGGCTGAAAGTGTTAGATCTCTCTGAAAGTGTTAGATCTGTCTGAAAGCGTCAATTTACCCATATAATGTTTTAGATAAAACCACGCATATGTTTCCTGTTTGATCCGTCTGAAGGCGTCAGTTTACCGATATAATGTCTTAAATATAACCACGCATATGTTTCCTGTTAGATCAGTCAGAAAGCGTCAGTTTACCGATATAATGTCTTAAATATAACCACACATATGTTTCCTGTTAGATCTGCCTGAAAGCGTCAGTTTACCGATATAATGTCTTAAATATAAGCATGCATATGTTTCCGTTTAGATCTTTCTGAAAGCGTCAGTTTACCGATATAATGTCTTAAATATAACCACACATATGTTTCCTGTTAGATCTGTCTGAAAGTGTCAGTTTACCGATATAATGTCTTAAATATAACCATGAATATGTTTCCTATTAGATTTGTCTAAAACCGTCAGTTTACCGATATAACGTCTTACATACAACCATGCATATGTTTCCTGTTAGATCTGTCTGAAAGCGTCACTTTACCGATATAATGAGTTAAATATAACCATGCATATGTTTCCTGTTAGATCTGTCTGAAAGCGTCAGTTTACTGATATAATCTCTTAAATATAACCACGCATATGTTTCCTGTTAGATCTGTCATGCGTTAGTTTACCGATATAATGTCTTAAATATAACCATGAATATGTTTCCTGTTAGATCCGTCTGAAAGCGTCAATTTACCGATATAATGATGTAAATATAACCATGCATATGTTTCCTGTTAGATCTGTCTGAAAGCGTCAGTTTACTGATATAATGTCTTAAATATAACTACGCATATGTTTCCTGTTAGATCTGTCTGAAAGCGTCAGCTTACTGATATAATGTCTTAAATATAACCATGCATATATTTCCTGTTAGATCTGTCTGAAAGCGTCAGTTTACTGATATAATGTCTTAAATATAACTACGCATATGTTTCCTGTTAGATCTGTCTGAAAGCGTCAGCTTACTGATATAATGTCTTAAATATAACCACGGATATGTTTCCTGTTAGATCTGTCTGAAAGAGTCAGTTTACCGATATAATCTCTTAACTATAACCACGCATATGTCTCCTGTTAGATCTGTCTGAAAGTGTTAGATCTCTCTGAAAGTGTTAGATCTGTCTGAAAGTGTCAGTTTACCCATATAATGTTTTAAATATAACCACGCATATGTTTCCTGTTTGATCTGTCTGAAAGCATCAGTTTACCGATATAATGTCTTAAATATAACCACGCATATGTTTCCTGTTACATCTGTCTAAATGCGTAAGTTTACAGATTTAATGTCTTAAATATAACCATGCATATGTTTCCTATTAGATCTGTCAGAAAGC
Source organism: Chaetoderma sp. LZ-2023a (assembly GCA_034401795.1). Lineage (NCBI taxonomy): Eukaryota > Metazoa > Mollusca > Caudofoveata > Chaetodermatida > Chaetodermatidae > Chaetoderma > Chaetoderma sp. LZ-2023a. The sequence continues at coordinate 897,968 of CM067373.1, read as the reverse complement.
GTCAGTTTACCGATATAATGTCTGAAATATAACCACGCATATGTTTCCTGTTAGATCTGTCTGAAAGTGTCAGTGTATCGATATCATGTCTTAAATATAACCACGCATATGTTTCCTGTTAGATCTGTCTGAAAGCGTCAATTTAACGATATAATGTCTTAAATATAACCAGGCATATGTTTCATGTTAGATCTGTCTGAATGCGTCAGTTTACCGATATAATGTCTTAAATATAACCATGCATATGTTTCCTGTTTGAGCTGTCTGAAAGCGTCAGTTTACTGATATAATGTCTTAAATATAACCACGCATATGTTTCCTGTTAGATCTGTCTGAATGTGTCAGTTTACAGATTTAATGTCTTAAATATAACCACGCATATGTTTTCTGTTAGATCTGTCTGAAAGCGTCAATTTACCGATATAATGTCTTAAATATAACCACGCATATGTTTCCTGTTAGATCTGTGTGAATGCGTCAGTTTACCGATATAATATCTTAAATATAACCATGCATATGTTTCCTGTTAGATCTGTCTGAAAGCGTCAGTTTACTGATATAATGTTTTAAATATAACCACGGATATGTTTCCTGTTAGATCTGTCTGAAAGAGTCAGTTTACCGATATAATGTCTTAAATATAACCACGCATATGTCTCCAGTTCGATCTGTCTGAAAGTATTAGATCTCTCTGAAAGTGTTAGATCTGTCTGAATGTGTCAGTTTACCCATATAATGTTTTAGATATAACCATGCATATGTTTCCTGTTTGATCTGTCTGTCAGCATCAGTTTACCGATATAATGTCTTAAATATAACCACGCATATGTTTCCTGTTACATCTGTCTAAATGCGTAAGTTTACAGATTTAATGTCTTAAATATAACCATGCATATGTTTCCTATTAGATCTGTCTGAAAGCGTCAGTTTACCGATATAATGTCTGAAATATAACCACGCATATGTTTCCTGTTAGATCTGTCTGAAAGTGTCAGTGTATCGATATCATGTCTTAAATATAACCACGCATATGTTTCCTGTTAGATTTGTCTGAAAGCGTCAGTTTACCGATATAATTAATGTCTTACATATAACCATGCATATGTTTCCTGTTAGATCTGTCTGAGAGTGTCAGTGTATCGATATCATGTCTTAAATATAACCACGCATATGTTTCCTGTTAGATTTGTCTGAAAGCGTCAGTTTACCGATATAATTAATGTCTTACATATAACCATGCATATGTTTCCTGTTAGATCTGTCTGAAAGCTTCAGTTTACTGATATAATGTCTTAAATATAACCACACATATGTTTCCTGTTAGATCTGTCTGAAAGCGTCAGTTTACCGATATAATGTCTTACATATAACCATGCATATGTTTCCTGTTAGATCTGTCTGAAAGCGTCAGTTTACCGATATAATGTCTTAAATATAACCACGCATATGTTTCCTGTTAGATCTGTCTGAAAGTGTCAGTTTACCGATATAATGTCTTAAATATAACCACGCAAATGTTTCCTGTTAGATCAGTCAGAAAGCGTCAGTTTACCGATATAATGTCTTAAATATAACCACACATATGTTTCCTGTTAGATCTGCCTGAAAGCGTCAGTTTACCGATATAATGTCTTAAATATAAGCATGCATATGTTTCCTTTTAGATCTTTCTGAAAGCGTCAGTTTACCGATATAATGTCTTAAATATAACCACACATATGTTTCCTGTTAGATCTGTCTGAAAGTGTCAGTTTACCGATATAATGTCTTAAATATAACCATGAATATGTTTCCTGTTAGATCTGTCTAAATCCGTCAGTTTACCGATATAATGTCTTAAATACAACCATGCATATGTTTCCTGTTAGATCTGTCTGAAAGCGTCAGTTTACCGAAATAATGTCTTAAATATAACCACGCATATGTTTCCTGTTAGATCTGTCTGAAAGCGTCACTTTACCGACATAATGAGTTAAATATAACCATGCATATGTTTCCTGTTAGATCTGTCTGAAAGCTTCAGTTTACCAATATAATGTCTTAAATATAACCACGCATATGTTTCCTATTAGATCTATCTGAAACCGTCAGTTTACCGATACAATGTCTTAAATATAACCACGCATATATTTCCTGTTAGATCTGTCTGAAAGCGTCAATTTACTGATATAATGTCTTAAATATAACTACGCATATGTTTCCTGTTAGATCTGTCTGAAAGCGTCAGCTTACAGATATAATGTCTTAAATATAACCACGGATATGTTTCCTGTTAGATCTGTCTGAAAGAGTCAGTTGACCGATATAATCTCTTAAATATAACCACGCATATGTCTCCTGTTAGATCTGTCTGAAAGTGTTAGATCTCTCTGAAAGTGTTAGATCTGTCTGAAAGTGTCAGTTTACTCATGAAATATCTTAAATATAACCACGGATATGTTTCCTGTTAGATTTTGTCTGAAAGCATCAGTTTACCGATATAATTAATGTCTTACATATAACCATGCATATGTTTCCTGTTAGATCTCTCTGAAAGGTTCAGTTTACCGATATAATGTCTTAAATATAAGCATGCATATGTTTCCTTTTAGATATTTCTGAAAGCGTCAGTTTACCGATATAATGTCTTAAATATAACCACACATATGTGTCCTGTTAGATCTGTCTGAAAGTGTCAGTTTACCGATATAATGTCTTAAATATAACCATGAATATGTTTCCTGTTAGATCTGTCTAAATCCGTCAGTTTACCGATATAATGTCTTAAATACAACCATGCATATGTTTCCTGTTAGATCTGTCTGAAAGCGTCAGTTTACCGAAATAATGTCTTAAATATAACCACGCATATGTTTCCTGTTAGATCTGTCTGAAAGCGTCACTTTACCGATATAATGAGTTAAATATAACCATGCATATGTTTCCTGTTAGATCTGTCTGAAAGCTTCAGTTTACTGATATAATGTCTCAAATATAACCACACATATGTTTCCTGTTAGATCTGTCTGAAAGCGTCAGTTTACCGATATAATGTCTTAAATATAACCACGCATATGTTTCCTATTAGATCTATCTGAAACCGTCAGTTTACCGATACAATGTCTTAAATATAACCACGCATATATTTCCTGTTAGATCTGTCTGAAAGCGTCAATTTACTGATATAATGTCTTAAATATAACTACGCATATGTTTCCTGTTAGATCTGTCTGAAAGCGTCAGCTTACAGATATAATGTCTTAAATATAACCACGTATATGTTTCCTGTTAGATCTGTCTGAAAGAGTCAGTTGACCGATATAATCTCTTAAATATAACCACGCATATGTCTCCTGTTAGAACTGTCTGAAAGTGTTAGATCTCTCTGAAAGTGTTAGATCTGTCTGAAAGTGTCAGTTTACTCATGAAATATCTTAAATATAACCACGGATATGTTTCCTGTTAGATTTTGTCTGAAAGCATCAGTTTACCGATATAATTAATGTCTTACATATAACCATGCATATGTTTCCTGTTAGATCTCTCTGAAAGCTTCAGTTTACCGATATAATGTCTTAAATATAAGCATGCATATGTTTCCTTTTAGATATTTCTGAAAGCGTCAGTTTACCGATATAATGTCTTAAATATAACCACACATATGTGTCCTGTTAGATATGTCTGAAAGTGTCAGTTTACCGATATGATGTCTTAAATATAACCATGAATATGTTTCCTGTTAGATCTGTCTAAATCCGTCAGTTTACCGATATAATGTCTTAAATACAACCATGCATATGTTTCCTGTTAGATCTGTCTGAAAGCGTCAGTTTACCGAAATAATGTCTTAATATAACCACGCATATGTTTCCTGTTAGATCTGTCTGAAAGCGTCACTTTACCGATATAATGAGGTACATATAACCATGCATATGTTTCCTGTTAGATCTGTCTGAAAGCTTCAGTTTACTGATATAATGTCTCAAATATAACCACACATATGTTTCCTGTTAGATCTGTCTGAAAGCGTCAGTTTACCGATATAATGTCTTAAATATAACCACGCATATGTTTCCTATTAGATCTATCTGAAACCGTCAGTTTACCGATACAATGTCTTAAATATAACCACGCATATATTTCCTGTTAGATCTGTCTGAAAGCGTCAATTTACTGATATAATGTCTTAAATATAACTACGCATATGTTTCCTGTTAGATCTGTCTGAAAGCGTCAGCTTACAGATATAATGTCTTAAATATAACCACGGATATGTTTCCTGTTAGATCTGTCTGAAAGAGTCAGTTTACCGATATAATCTCTTAAATATAACCACGCATATGTCTCCTGTTAGATCTGTCTGAATGTGTTAGATCTCTCTGAAAGTGTTAGATCTGTCTGAAAGTGTCAGTTTACTCATGAAATATCTTAAATATAACCACGGATATGTTTCCTGTTAGATTTTGTCTGAAAGCATCAGTTTACCGATATAATTAATGTCTTACATATAACCATGCATATGTTTCCTGTTAGATCTGTCTGAAAGCTTCAGTTTACTGATATAATGTCTTAAATATAAGCACACATATGTTTCCTGTTAGATATGTCTGAAAGCGTCAGTTTACCGATATAATGTCTTAAATATAACCATGCATATGTTTCCTATTAGATCTATCTGAAACCGTCAGTTTACCGATACAATGTCTTAAATATAACCACGCATATATTTCCTGTTAGATCTGTCTGAAAGCGTCAATTTACTGATATAATGTCTTAAATATAACCACGCATATGTTTCCTGTTAGATCTGTCTGAAAGCGTCAGTTTACTGATATAATGTCTTACATATAACCACGCATATGTCTCCTGTTAGATCTGTCTGAAAGTGTTAGATCTCTCTGAAAGTGTTAGATCTGTCTGAAAGTGTCAGTTTACCCATATAAAATTGTTTAAATATAACCACGCATATGTTTCCTGTTAGATCTTTCTGAAAGCGTTAGTTTACCGATATAATGTCTTAAATATAACCACACATATGTTTCCTGTTAGATCTGTCTGAATGTGTCAGTTTACCGATATAATGTCTTAAATATAACCATGAATATGTTTCCTGTTAGATCTGTCTAAATCCGTCAGTTTACCGATATAATGTCTTAAATACAACCATGCATATGTTTCCTGTTAGATCTGTCTGAAAGCGTCAGTTTACCGAAATAATGTCTTAAATATAACCACGCATATGTTTCCTGTTAGATCTGTCTGAAAGCGTCACTTTACCGATATAATCTCTTAAATATAACCAGGCATATGTCTACTGTTAGATCTGTCTGAAAGTGTTAGATCTCTCTGAAAGTGTTAGATCTGTCTGAAAGTGTCAATTTACCCATATAATGTTTTAAATATAACCACGCATATGTTTCCTGTTAGATCTGTCTGAATGCGTCAGTTTACAGATTTAATGTCTTAAATATTACCACGCATATGTTTCCTGTTAGATCTGTCTGAAAGCGTCAATTTACCAATATAATGTCTTAAATATAACCACGCATATGTTTCCTGTTAGATCTGTCTGAATGCGTCATTTTACCGATATACTGTCTTAAATATAACCACGCATATGTTTCCTGTTAGATCTGTCTGAAAGCGTCAGTTTACTGATATAATGTCTTAAATATAACCACGCATATGTTTCCTGTTAGATCTGTGTGAATGCGTCAGTTTACCGATATAATGTCTTAAATATAACCATGCATATGTTTCCTGTTAGATCTGTCTGAAAGCGTCAGTTTACTGATATAATGTTTTAAATATAACCACGGATATGTTTCCTGTTAGATCTGTCTGAAAGAGTCAGTTTACCGATATAATGTCTTAAATATAACCACGCATATGTCTCCAGTTAGATCTGTCTGAAAGTATTAGATCTCTCTGAAAGTGTTAGATCTGTCTGAATGTGTCAGTTTACCCATATAATGCTTTAGATATAACCATGCATATGGTTCCTGTTTGATCTGTCTGTCAGCATCAGTTTACCGATATAATGTCTTAAATATAACCACGCATATGTTTCCTGTTAGATCTGTCTAAATGCGTCAGTTTACAGATTTAATGTCTTAAATATAACCATGCATATATTTCCTATTAGATCTGTCTGAAAGCGTCAGTTTACCGATATAATGTCTGAAATATAACCACGCATATGTTTCCTGTTAGATCTGTCTGAAAGTGTCAGTGTATCGATATCATGTCTTAAATATAACCACGCATATGTTTCCTGTTAGATTTGTCTGAAAGCGTCAGTTTACCGATATAATTAATGTCTTACATATAACCATGCATATGTTTCCTGTTAGATCTGTCTGAGAGTGTCAGTGTATCGATATCATGTCTTAAATATAACCACGCATATGTTTCCTGTTAGATTTGTCTGAAAGCGTCAGTTTACCGATATAATTAATGTCTTACATATAACCATGCATATGTTTCCTGTTAGATCTGTCTGAGAGTGTCAGTGTATCGATATCATGTCTTAAATATAACCACGCATATGTTTCCTGTTAGATCTGTCTGAAAGCTTCAGTTTACTGATATAATGTCTTAAATATAACCACACATATGTTTCCTGTTAGATCTGTCTGAAAGCGTCAGTTTACCGATATAATGTCTTACATATAACCATGCATATGTTTCCTGTTAGATCAGTCAGAAAGCGTCAGTTTACCGATATAATGTCTTAAATATAACCACACATATGTTTCCTGTTAGATCTGCCTGAAAGCGTCAGTTTACCGATATAATGTCTTAAATATAAGCATGCATATGTTTCCTTTTAGATCTTTCTGAAAGCGTCAGTTTACCGATATAATGTCTTAAATATAACCACACATATGTTTCCTGTTAGATCTGTCTGAAAGTGTCAGTTTACCGATATAATGTCTTAAATATAACCATGAATATGTTTCCTGTTAGATCTGTCTAAATCCGTCAGTTTACCGATATAATGTCTTAAATACAACCATGCATATGTTTCCTGTTAGATCTGTCTGAAAGCGTCAGTTTACCGAAATAATGTCTTAAATATAACCACGCATATGTTTCCTGTTAGATCTGTCTGAAAGCGTCACTTTACCGATATAATGAGTTAAATATAACCATGCATATGTTTCCTGTTAGATCTGTCTGAAAGCTTCAGTTTACTGATATAATGTCATAAATATAACCACACATATGTTTCCTGTTAGATCTGTCTGAAAGCGTCAGTTTACCGATATAATGTCTTAAATATAACCACGCATATGTTTCCTATTAGATCTATCTGAAACCGTCAGTTTACCGATACAATGTCTTAAATATAACCACGCATATATTTCCTGTTAGATCTGTCTGAAAGCGTCAATTTACTGATATAATGTCTTAAATATAACTACGCATATGTTTCCTGTTAGATCTGTCTGAAAGCGTCAGCTTACAGATATAATGTCTTAAATATAACCACGGATATGTTTCCTGTTAGATCTGTCTGAAAGAGTCAGTTTACCGATATAATCTCTTAAATATAACCACGCATATGTCTCCTGTTAGATCTGTCTGAAAGTGTTAGATCTCTCTGAAAGTGTTAGATCTGTCTGAAAGTGTCAGTTTACTCATGAAATATCTTAAATATAACCACGGATATGTTTCCTGTTAGATTTGTCTGAAAGCGTCAGTTTACCGATATAATTAATGTCTTACATATAACCATGCATATGTTTCCTGTTAGATCTGTCTGAAAGCTTCAGTTTACTGATATAATGTCTTAAATATAAGCACACATATGTTTCCTGTTAGATATGTCTGAAAGCGTCAGTTTACCGATATAATGTCTTAAATATAACCATGCATATGTTTCCTATTAGATCTATCTGAAACCGTCAGTTTACCGATACAATGTCTTAAATATAACCACGCATATATTTCCTGTTAGATCTGTCTGAAAGCGTCAATTTACTGATATAATGTCTTAAATATAACCACGCATATGTTTCCTGTTAGATCTGTCTGAAAGCGTCAGTTTACTGATATAATGTCTTAAATATAACCACGCATATGTCTCCTGTTAGATCTGTCTGAAAGCGTCAGTTTACCGATATAATCTCTTAAATATAACCACGCATATGTCTCCTGTTAGATCTGCCTGAAAGCGTCAGTTTACCGATATAATGTCTTAAATATAAGCATGCATATGTTTCCTGTTAGATCTTTCTGAAAGCGTTAGTTTACCGATATAATGTCTTAAATATAACCACACATATGTTTCCTGTTAGATTTGTCTGAATGTGTCAGTTTACCGATATAATGTCTTAATATAACCATGGATATGTTTCCTGTTAGATCTGTCTAAAACCGTCAGTTTACCGATATAATGTCTTAATATAACCATGCATACGTTTCCTGTTAGATATGTCTGAAAGCGTCAGTTTACCGATATAATCTCTTAAATATAACCAGGCATATGTCTCCTGTTAGATCTGTCTGAAAGTGTTAGATCTCTCTGAAAGTGTTAGATCTGTCTGAAAGTGTCAGTTTACCCATATAATGTTTTAAATATAACCACGCATATGTTTCCTGTTAGATCTGTCTGAATGCGTCAGTTTACAGATTTAATGTCTTAAATATAACCACGCATATGTTTCCTGTTAGATCTGTCTGAAAGCGTCAATTTACCAATATAATGTCTTAAATATAACCACGCATATGTTTCCTGTTAGATCTGTCTGAATGCGTCAGTTTACCGATATACTGTCTTAAATATAACCACGCATATGTTTCCTGTTAGATCTGTCTGAAAGCGTCAGTTTACTGATATAATGTTTTAAATATAACCACGGATATGTTTCCTGTTAGATCTGTCTGAAAGAGTCAGTTTACCGATATAATGTCTTAAATATAACCACGCATATGTTTCCTGTTAGATCTGTCTAAATGCGTCAGTTTACAGATTTAATGTCTTAAATATAACCACGCATATGTTTCCTGTTACATCTGTCTGAAAGCGTCAGTTTACCGATAAGATGTCTTAAATATAACCACGCATATGTTTCCTGTTAGATCTGTCTGAAAGCGTCAGTTTACCGATATAATGTCTGAAATATAACCACACATATGCTTCCTTTTAGATCTGTCTGAAAGCGTCAGTTTACCGATATAATGTCTTAAATATAACCACGCATATGTTTCCTATTAGATCTGTCTGAAACCGTCAGTTTACTGATATATTGTCTTAAATATAACCACGCATATATTTCCTGTTAGATCTATCTCTGAAAGCGTCAATTTACTGATATAATGTCTTAAATATAACCATGCATATGTTTCCTGTTAGATCTGTCTGAAACTGTCAGTTTAACGAGATAATGTCTTAAATATAACCACGCATATGTTTCCTGTTAGATCTGTCTGAAACAGTCAGTTTACCGATATAATGTCTTAAATATAAGCACGCATATGTCTCCTGTTAGATCTGTCTGAAAGTGTTAGATCTCTCTGAACCTCTTAGATCTGTCTGAAAGCATCAGTTTACCCATATAATGTTTTAAATAAAACCACGCATATGTTTCCTGTTAGATCTGTCTGAAAGCGTCAATTTATTGATATAATGTCTTAAATATAACCATGCATATGTTTCCTGTTTGATCTGTCTGAAAGCGTCAGTTTACCGATATAATCTCTTAAATATAACCACGCATATGTTTCCTGTTAGATCTGTCTGAAAGTGTCAGTTTACAGATTTTATGTCTTAAATATAACCACGCATATGTTTCCTGTTAGATCTGTCTGAAAGCGTCAATTTACCGATATAATGTCTTAAATATAACCACGCATATGCTTCCTGTTAGATCTGTCTGAATGCGTCAGTTTACCGATATAATGTCTTAAATATAACCACGGATATGTTTACTGTTAGATCTGTCTGAAAGAGTCAGTTTACCGATATAATGTCTTAAATATAAACCACGCATATGTCTCCTGTTAGATCTGTCTGAAAGTGTTAGCTCTCTCTGAAAGTGTTAGATCTGTCTGAATGTGTCAGTTTACCCATAAAATGTTTTAGATATAACCACGCATATGTTTCCTGTTAGATCTGTCTAAAAGCGTCAGTTTACTGATATAATGTTTTAAATATAACCACGGATATGTTTCCTGTTAGATCTGTCTGAAAGAGTCAGTTTACCGATATAATGTCTTAAATATAACCACGCATATGTTTCCTGTTAGATCTGTCTGAAAGCGTCAGTTTACCGATATAATGTCTTAAATATAACCACGCATATGTTTCCTGTTAGATCTGTCTAAATGCGTCAGCTTACAGATTTAATGTCTTAAATATAACCACGCATATGTTTCCTGTTAGATCTGTCTGAAAGTGTCAGTTTACCCATATAATGTTTTAAATATAACCACGCATATGTTTCCTGTTAGATCTGTCTGAATGCGTCAGTTTACAGATTTAATGTCTTAAATATAACCACGCATATGTTTCCTGTTAGATCTGTCTGAAAGCGTCAATTTACCAATATAATGTCTTAAATATAACCACGCATATGTTTCCTGTTAGATCTCTCTGAAAGCGTCAGTTTACTGATATAATGTTTTAAATATAACCACGGATATGTTTCCTGTTAGATCTGTCTGAAAGAGTCAGTTTACCAATATAATGTCTTAAATATAACCACGCATATGTTTCCTGTTAGATCTGTCTAAATGCGTCAATTTACAGATTTAATGTCTTAAATATAACCACGCATATGTTTCCTGTTAGATCTGTCTGAAAGCGTCAGTTTACCGATAAGATGTCTTAAATATAACCACGCATATGTTTCCTGTTAGATCTGTCTGAAAGCGTCAGTTTACCGATATAATGTCTGAAATATAACCACACATATGCTTCCTTTTAGATCTGTCTGAAAGCGTCAGTTTACCGATATAATGTCTTAAATATAACCACGCATATGTTTCCTATTAGATCTGTCTGAAACCGTCAGTTTACTGATATATTGTCTTAAATATAACCACGCATATATTTCCTGTTAGATCTATCTCTGAAAGCGTCAATTTATTGATATAATGTCTTAAATATAACCATGCATATGTTTCCTGTTAGATCTGTCTGAAACCGTCAGTTTAACGAGATAATGTCTTAAATATAACCACGCATATGTTTCCTGTTAGATCTGTCTGAAACAGTCAGTTTACCGATATAATGTCTTAAATATAAGCACGCATATGTCTCCTGTTAGATCTGTCTGAAAGTGTTAGATCTCTCTGAACGTCTTAGATCTGTCTGAAAGCGTCAATTTACCCATATAATGTTTTAAATAAAACCACGCATATGTTTCTGTTAGATCTGTCTGAAAGCGTCAATTTATTGATATAATGTCTTAAATATAACCATGCATATGTTTCCTGTTTGATCTGTCTGAATGCGTCAGTTTACCGATATAATCTCTTAAATATAACCACGCATATGTTTCCTGTTAGATCTGTCTGAAAGTGCCAGTTTACAGATTTTATGTCTTAAATATAACCACGCATATGTTTCCTGTTAGATCTGTCTGAAAGCGTCAATTTACCGATATAATGTCTTAAATATAACCACGCTTATGCTTCCTGTTAGATCTGTCTGAATGCGTCAGTTTACCGATATAATGTCTTAAATATAACCACGCATATGTTTCCTGTTAGATCTGTCTGAAAGCGTCAGTTTACTGATATAATGTTTTAAATATAACCACGGATATGTTTACTGTTAGATCTGTCTGAAAGAGTCAGTTTACCGATATAATGTCTTAAATATAAACCACGCATATGTCTCCTGTTAGATCTGTCTGAAAGTGTTAGCTCTCTCTGAAAGTGTTAGATCTGTCTGAATGTGTCAGTTTACCCATAACATGTTTTAGATATAACCACGCATATGTTTCCTGTTAGATCTGTCTGAATGCGTCAGTTTACCGATAAAATGTCTTAAATATAACCACGCATATGTTTCCTGTTAGATCTGTCTGAAAGCGTCAGTTTACTGATATAATGTTTTAAATATAACCACGGATATGTTTCCTGTTAGATCTGTCTGAAAGAGTCAGTTTACCGATATAATGTCTTAAATATAACCACGCATATGTTTCCTGTTAGATCTGTCTAAATGCGTCAGCTTACAGATTTAATGTCTTAAATATAACCACGCATATGTTTCCTGTTAGATCTGTCTGAATGCGTCAGTTTACCGATATAATGTCTTAAATATAACCACGCATATGTTTCCTGTTAGATCTGTCTGAAAGCGTCAGTTTACCGATATAATGTCTTAAATATAACCACGCATATATTTCCTGTTAGATCTGTCTAAATGCGTCAGTTTACAGATTTAATGTCTTAAATATAACCACGCATATGTTTCCTGTTAGATCTGTCTGAAAGCGTCAATTTACTGATATAATGTCTTAAATATAACCACACATATATTTCCTGTTAGATCTGCCTGAAAGCGTCAGTTTACCGCTATAATGTCTTAAATATAAGCATGCATATGTTTCCTGTTAGCTCTTTCTGAAAGCGTCAGTTTACCGATATAATGTCTTAAATATAACCATGCACATGTTTCCTATTAGATCTATCTGAAACCGTCAGTTTACCGATACAATGTCTTAAATATAACCACGCATATATTTCTTGTTAGATCTGTCTGAAAGCGTCAATTTACTGATATAATGTCTTAAATATAACCACGCATATCTTTCCTGTTAGATCTGTCTGAAAGCGTCAGTTTACCGATATAATCTCTTAAATATAACCACGCATATGTCTCCTGTTAGATCTGTCTGAAAGTGTTAGATCTCTCTGAAAGTGTTAGATCTGTCTGAAAGTGTCAGTTTACCCATATAAAATTTTTTAAATATAACCACGCATATGTTTCCTATTTGATCTGTTTGAAAGCGTCAGTTTACTGATATAATGTCTTAAATATAACAACGCATATGTTTCCTGTTAGATCTGTCTAAATGCGTCAGTTTACAGATTTAATGTCTTAAATATAACCACGCATATGTTTCCTGTTAGATCTGTCTGAAAGCGTCAATTTACTGATATAATGTCTTGAATATAACCACACATATGTTTCCTGTTAGATCTGCCTGAAAGCGTCAGTTTACCGATATAATGTCTTAAATATAAGCATGCATATGTTTCCTGTTAGATCTTTCTGAAAGCGTTAGTTTACCGATATAATGTCTTAAATATAACCACACATATGTTTCCTGTTAGATCTGTCTGAAAGTGTCTGTTTACCGATATAATGTCTTAAATATAACCACGCATATGTTTCCTGTTAGATCTGTCTAAATGCGTCAGTTTACAGATTTAATGTCTTAAATATAACCACGCATATGTTTCCTGTTAGATCTGTCTGAAAGCGTCAATTTACTGATATAATGTCTTAAATATAACCACACATATATTTCCTGTTAGATCTGCCTGAAAGCGTCAGTTTACCGCTATAATGTCTTAAATATAAGCAATCATATGTTTCCTGTTAGATCTTTCTGAAAGCGTCAGTTTACCGATATAATGTCTTAAATATAACCACACATATGTTTCCTGTTAGATCTGTCTGAATGTGTCAGTTTACCGATATAATGTCTTAAATATAACCATGGATATGTTTCCTGTTAGATCTGTCTAAAACCGTCAGTTTACCGATATAATGTCTTAAATATAACCATGCATACGTTTCCTGTTAGATATGTCTGAAAGCGTCAGTTTACCGATAAGATGTCTTAAATATAACCACGCATATGTTTCCTGTTAGAACTGTCTGAAAGCGTCAGTTTACCGATATAATCTCTTAAATATAACCAGGCATATGTCTCCTGTTAGATCTGTCTGAAAGTGTTAGATCTCTCTGAAAGTGTTAGATCTTTCTGAAAGTGTCAGTTTACCCATATAATGTTTTAAATAAAACCACGCATATGTTTCCTGTTAGATCTGTCTGAAAGCGTCAATTTACCGATATAATGTCTTAAATATAACCACGCATATGTTTCCTGTTAGATCTGTCTGAAAGTGTCAGTTTACAGATTTTATGTCTTAAATATAACCACGCATATGTTTCCTGTTAGATCTGTCTGAAAGCGTCAATTTACCGATATAATGTCTTAAATATAACCACGCATATGTCTCCTGTTAGATCTGTCTGAAAGTGTTAGATCTCTCTGAAAGTCTTAGATCTGTCTGAAAGCGTCAGTTTACCCATATAATGTTTTAAATAAAACCATGCATATGTTTCCTGTTAGATCTGTCTGAAAGCGTCAATTTACTGATATAATGTCTTAAATATAACCATGCATATGTTTCCTGTTTGATCTGTCTGAAAGCGTCAGTTTACCGATATAATGTCTTAAATATAACCACGCATATGTTTCCTGTTAGATCTGTCTGAAAGTGTCAGTTTACAGATTTTATGTCTTAAATATAACCACGCATATGTTTCCTGTTAGATCTGTCTGAAAGCGTCAATTTACCGATATATAGTCTTAAATATAACCACGCATATGTTTCCTGTTAGATCTGTCTGAATGCGTCAGTTTACTGATATAATGTCTTGAATATAACCACGCATATGTTTCCTGTTAGATCTGTCTGAAAGCGTCAGTTTACTGATATAATGTTTTAAATATAACCACGGATATGTTTCCTGTTAGATCTGTCTGAAAGAGTGAGTTTACCGATATAATGTCTTAAATATAACCACACATATATTTCCTGTTAGATCTGCCTGAAAGCGTCAGTTTACCGCTATAATGTCTTAAATATAAGCAATCATATGTTTCCTGTTAGATCTTTCTGAAAGCGTCAGTTTACCGATATAATGTCTTAAATATAACCACACATATGTTTCCTGTTAGATCTGTCTGAATGTGTCAGTTTACCGATATAATGTCTTAAATATAACCATGGATATGTTTCCTGTTAGATCTGTCTAAAACCGTCAGTTTACCGATATAATGTCTTAAATATAACCATGCATACGTTTCCTGTTAGATATGTCTGAAAGCGTCAGTTTACCGATAAGATGTCTTAAATATAACCACGCATATGTTTCCTGTTAGAACTGTCTGAAAGCGTCAGTTTACCGATATAATCTCTTAAATATAACCAGGCATATGTCTCCTGTTAGATCTGTCTGAAAGTGTTAGATCTCTCTGAAAGTGTTAGATCTTTCTGAAAGTGTCAGTTTACCCATATAATGTTTTAAATAAAACCACGCATATGTTTCCTGTTAGATCTGTCTGAAAGCGTCAATTTACCGATATAATGTCTTAAATATAACCACGCATATGTTTCCTGTTAGATCTGTCTGAAAGTGTCAGTTTACAGATTTTATGTCTTAAATATAACCACGCATATGTTTCCTGTTAGATCTGTCTGAAAGCGTCAATTTACCGATATAATGTCTTAAATATAACCACGCATATGTTTCCTGTTAGATCTGTCTGAATGCGTCAGTTTACCGATATAATGTCTTAAATATAACCACGCATATGTTTCCTGTTAGATCTGTCTGAAAGCGTCAGTTTACTGATATAATGTTTTAAATATAACCACGGATATGTTTCCTGTTAGATCTGTCTGAAACCGTCAGTTTACCGATATATTGTCTTAAATATAACCACGCATATATTTCCTGTTAGATCTATCTCTGAAAGCGTCAATTTACTGATATAATGTCTTAAATATAACCACTCATATGTTTCCTGTTAGATCTGTCTGAAACAGTCAGTTTACCGATATAATGTCTTAAATATAACCACGCATATGTCTCCTGTTAGATCTGTCTGAAAGTGTTAGATCTCTCTGAAAGTCTTAGATCTGTCTGAAAGCGTCAGTTTACCCATATAATGTTTTAAATAAAACCACGCATATGTTTCCTGTTAGATCTGTCTGAAAGCGTCAATTTACTGATATAATGTCTTAAATATAACCATGCATATGTTTCCTGTTTGATCTGTCTGAAAGCGTCAGTTTACCGATATAATGTCTTAAATATAACCACGCATATGTTTCCTGTTAGATCTGTCTGAAAGTGTCAGTTTACAGATTTTATGTCTTAAATATAACCACGCATATGTTTCCTGTTAGATCTGTCTGAAAGCGTCAATTTACCGATATATAGTCTTAAATATAACCACGCATATGTTTCCTGTTAGATCTGTCTGAATGCGTCAGTTTACTGATATAATGTCTTGAATATAACCACGCATATGTTTCCTGTTAGATCTGTCTGAAAGCGTCAGTTTACTGATATAATGTTTTAAATATAACCACGGATATGTTTCCTGTTAGATCTGTCTGAAAGAGTGAGTTTACCGATATAATGTCTTAAATACAACCACGCATATGTCTCCTGTTAGATCTGTCTGAAAGTGTTAGCTCTCTCTGAAAGTGTTAGATCTGTCTGAATGTGTCAGTTTACCCATAAAATGTTTTAGATATAACCACGCATATGTTTCCTGTTAGATCTGTCTGAATGCGTCAGTTTACCGATATAATGTCTTAAATATAACCACGCATATGTTTCCTGTTAGATCTGTCTGAAAGCGTCAGTTTACTGATATAATGTTTTAAATATAACCACGGATATGTTTCCTGTTAGATCTGTCTGAAAGAGTTAGTTTACCGATATAATGTCTTAAATATAACCACGCATATGTTTCCTGTTAGATCTGTCTGAAAGCGTCAGTTTACCGATATAATGTCTTAAATATAACCACGCATATGTTTCCTGTTAGATCTGTCTAAATGCGTCAGTTTACAGATTTAATGTCTTAAATATAACCACGCATATGTTTCCTGTTAGATCTGTCTGAAAGCGTCAGTTTACCGATATAACGTCTTAAATATAACCACGCATATGTTTCCTGTTAGATCTGTCTGAAAGCGTCAGTTTACCGATATAATGTCTTAAATATAACCACGCATATGTTTCCTGTTAGATCTGTCTAAATGCGTCAGTTTACCGATATAATGTCTTAAATATAACCACTCATATGTTTCCTTTTAGATCTGTCTAAATGCGTAAGTTTACAGATTTAATGTCTTAAATATAACCACGCATATGTTTGCTGTTAGATCTGTCTGAAAGCGTCAATTTACTGATATAATGTCTTAAATATAACCATACATATGTTTCCTGTTAGATCTGCCTAAAAGCGTCAGTTTACCGATATAATTTCTTAAATATAAGCATGCATATGTTTCCTGTTAGATCTGTCTGAATGTGTCAGTTTACCGATATAATGTCTTAAATATAACCATGGATATGTTTCCTGTTAGATCTGTCTAAAACCGTCAGTTTACCGATATAATGTCTTAAATATAACCATGCATACGTTTCCTGTTAGATATGTCTGAAAGCGTCAGTTTACCGATAAGATGTCTTAAATATAACCACGCATATGTTTCCTGTTAGATCTGTCTGAAAGCGTCAGTTTACCGATATAATCTCTTAAATATAACCACGCATATGTGTCCAGTTAGATCTGTCTGAAAGTGTCAGCTTATCGATATAATGTCTTAAATATAACCACGGATATGTTTCCTGTTAGATTTGTCTGAAAGCGTCAGTTTACCGATATAATTAATGTCTTAAATATAACCACGCATATGTTTCCTGTTAGATCTGTCTGAAAGTGTCAGTTTACCGATATAATGTCTTAAATATAACCACTCATATGTTTCCTTTTAGATCTGTCTAAATGCGTCAGTTTACAGATTTAATGTCTTAAATATAACCACGCATATGTTTGCTGTTAGATCTGTCTGTATGTGTCAGTTTACCGATATAATGTCTTAAATATAACCATGGATATGTTTCCTGTTAGATCTGTCTAAAACCGTCAGTTTACCGATATAATGTCTTAAATATAACCATGCATACGTTTCCTGTTAGATATGTCTGAAAGCGTCAGTTTACCGATAAGATGTCTTAAATATAACCACGCATATGTTTCCTGTTAGATCTGTCTGAAAGAGTTAGTTTACCGATATAATGTCTTAAATATAACCACGCATATGTTTCCTGTTAGATCTGTCTGAAAGCGTCAGTTTACCGATATAATGTCTTAAATATAACCACGCATATGTTTCCTGTTAGATCTGTCTAAATGCGTCAGTTTACAGATTTAATGTCTTAAATATAACCACGCATATGTTTCCTGTTAGATCTGTCTGAAAGCGTCAGTTTACTGATATAATGTTTTAAATATAACCACGGATATGTTTCCTGTTAGATGTGTCTGAAAGAGTCAGTTTACCGATATAATGTCTTAAATATAACCACGCATATGTTTCCTGTTAGATCTGTCTGAAAGCGTCAGTTTACCGATATAATGTCTTAAATATAACCACGCATATGTTTCCTGTTAGATCTGTCTAAATGCGTCAGTTTACAGATTTAATGTCTTAAATATAACCACGCATATGTTTCCTGTTAGATCTGTCTGAAAGCGTCAGTTTACCGATATGATGTTTGAAATATAACCACGCATATGTGTCCAGTTAGATCTGTCTGAAAGTGTCAGCTTATCGATATAATGTCTTAAATATAACCACGGATATGTTTCCTGTTAGATTTGTCTGAAAGCGTCAGTTTACCGATATAATTAATGTCTTAAATATAACCACGCATATGTTTCCTGTTAGATCTTTCTGAAAGTGTCAGTTTACCGATATAATGTCTTAAATATACCCACGCATATGTTTCCTGTTAGATCTGTCTGAAAGTGTCAGTTTACAGATTTTATGTCTTAAATATAACCACGCATATGTTTCCTGTTAGATCTGTCTGAAAGCGTCAATTTACCGATATAATGTCTTAAATATAACCACGCATATGTTTCCTGTTAGATCTGTCTGAATGCGTGAGTTTACCGATATAATGTCTTGAATATAACCACGCATATGTTTCCTGTTAGATCTGTCTGAAAGCGTCATTTTACTGATATAATGTTTTAAATATAACCACGGATATGTTTCCTGTTAGATCTGTCTGAAAGAGTGAGTTTACCGATATAATGTCTTAAATACAACCACGCATATGTCTCCTGTTATATCTGTCTGAAAGTGTTAGCTCTCTCTGAAAGTGTTAGATCTGTCTGAATGCGTCAATTTACCGATATAATGTCTTAAATATAACCACGCATATGCTTCCTGTTAGATCTGTCTGAAAGCGTCAATTTACCGATATAATGTCTTAAATATAACCACGCATATGTTTCCTGTTAGATCTGTCTGAATGCGTCAGTTTACCGATATAATGTCTTAAATATAACCACGCATATGTTTCCTGTTAGATCTCTCTGAAAGAGTGAGTTTACCGATATAATGTCTTAAATATAACCACGCATATGTTTCCTGTTAGATCTGTCTGAAAGCGTCAGCTTAACGATATAATGTCTTAAATATAACCACGCATATGTTTCTTGTTAGATCTGTCTAAATGCGTCAGTTTACAGATTTAATGTCTTAAATATAACCACGCATATGTTTCCTGTTAGATCTGTCTGAAAGAGTGAGTTTACCCATAAAATGTTTTAGATATAACCACGCATATGTTTCATGTTTGATCTGTCTGAATGCGTCAGTTTACCGATATAATGTCTTAAATATAACCACGCATATGTTTCCTGTTAGATCTGTCTGAAAGCGTCAGTTTACTGATATAATGTTTTAAATATAACCACGGATATGTTTCCTGTTAGATCTGTCTGAAAGAGTTAGTTTACCGATATAATGTCTTAAATATAACCACGCATATGTTTCCTGTTAGATCTGTCTGAAAGCGTCAGTTTACCGATATAATGTCTTAAATATAACCACGCATATGTTTCCTGTTAGATCTGTCTAAATGCGTCAGTTTACAGATTTAATGTCTTAAATATAACCACGCATATGTTTCCTGTTAGATCTGTCTGAAAGCGTCAGTTTACCGATATAACGTCTTAAATATAACCACGCATATGTTTCCTGTTAGATCTGTCTGAAAGCGTCAGTTTACCGATATAATGTCTTAAATATAACCACGCATATGTTTCCTGTTAGATCTGTCTAAATGCGTCAGTTTACAGATTTAATGTCTTAAATATAACCACGCATATGTTTTCTGTTAGATCTGTGTGAAAGCGTCAGTTTACCGATATAATGTCTGAAATATAACCACGCATATGTGTCCAGTTAGATCTGTCTGAAAGTGTCAGCTTATCGATATAATGTCTTAAATATAACCACGGATATGTTTCCTGTTAGATTTGTCTGAAAGCGTCAGTTTACCGATATAATTAATGTCTTAAATATAACCACGCATATGTTTCCTGTTAGATCTGTCTGAAAGTGTCAGTTTACAGATTTTATGTCTTAAATATAACCACGCATATGTTTCCTGTTAGATCTGTCTGAAAGCGTCAATTTACCGATATAATGTCTCAAATATAACCACGCATATGTTTCCTGTTAGATCTGTCTGAATGCGTGAGTTTACCGATATAATGTCTTGAATATAACCACGCATATGTTTCCTGTTAGATCTGTCTGAAAGCGTCATTTTACTGATATAATGTTTTAAATATAACCACGGATATGTTTCCTGTTAGATCTGTCTGAAAGAGTGAGTTTACCGATATAATGTCTTAAATACAACCACGCATATGTCTCCTGTTATATCTGTCTGAAAGTGTTAGCTCTCTCTGAAAGTGTTAGATCTGTCTGAATGCGTCAATTTACCGATATAATGTCTTAAATATAACCACGCATATGCTTCCTGTTAGATCTGTCTGAAAGCGTCAATTTACCGATATAATGTCTTAAATATAACCACGCATATGTTTCCTGTTAGATCTGTCTGAATGCGTCAGTTTACCGATATAATGTCTTAAATATAACCACGCATATGTTTCCTGTTAGATCTCTCTGAAAGAGTGAGTTTACCGATATAATGTCTTAAATATAACCACGCATATGTCTCCTGTTAGATCTGTCTGAAAGTGTTAGCTCTCTCTGAAAATGTTAGATCTGTCTGAATGCGTCAATTTACCGATATAATGTCTTAAATATAACCACGCATATGTTTCCTGTTAGATCTGTCTGAAAGCGTCAGCTTAACGATATAATGTCTTAAATATAACCACGCATATGTTTCTTGTTAGATCTGTCTAAATGCGTCAGTTTACAGATTTAATGTCTTAAATATAACCACGCATATGTTTCCTGTTAGATCTGTCTGAAAGAGTGAGTTTACCCATAAAATGTTTTAGATATAACCACGCATATGTTTCCTGTTAGATCTGTCTGAATGCGTCAGTTTACCGATATAATGTCTTAAATATAACCACGCATATGTTTCCTGTTAGATCTGTCTGAAAGCGTCAGTTTACTGATATAATGTTTTAAATATAACCACGGATATGTTTCCTGTTAGATCTGTCTGAAAGAGTTAGTTTACCGATATAATGTCTTAAATATAACCACGCATATGTTTCCTGTTAGATCTGTCTGAAAGCGTCAGTTTACCGATATAATGTCTTAAATATAACCACGCATATGTTTCCTGTTAGATCTGTCTAAATGCGTCAGTTTACAGATTTAATGTCTTAAATATAACCACGCATATGTTTCCTGTTAGATCTGTCTGAAAGCGTCAGTTTACCGATATAACGTCTTAAATATAACCACGCATATGTTTCCTGTTAGATCTGTCTGAAAGCGTCAGTTTACCGATATAATGTCTTAAATATAACCACGCATATGTTTCCTGTTAGATCTGTCTAAATGCGTCAGTTTACAGTTTTAATGTCTTAAATATAACCACGCATATGTGTCCAGTTAGATCTGTCTGAAAGTGTCAGCTTATCGATATAATGTCTTAAATATAACCACGGATATGTTTCCTGTTAGATTTGTCTGAAAGCGTCAGTTTACCGATATAATTAATGTCTTAAATATAACCACGCATATGTTTCCTGTTAGATCTGTCTGAAAGTGTCAGTTTACCGATATAATGTTTTAAATATAACCACGCATATGTTTCCTGTTAGATCTGTCTAAATGCGTCAGTTTACAGATTTAATGTCTTAAATATAACCACGCATATGTTTCCTGTTAGATCTGTCTGAAAGCGTCAATTTACTGATATAATGTCTTAAATATAACCACACATATGTTTCCTGTTAGATCTGCCTAAAAGCGTCAGTTTACCGATATAATTTCTTAAATATAAGCATGCATATGTTTCCTGTTAGATCTTTCTGAAAGCGTCAGTTTACCGATATAATGTCTTAAATATAACCACACATATGTTTCCTGTTAGATCTGTCTGAATGTGTCAGTTTACCGATATAATGTCTTAAATATAACCATGGATATGTTTCCTGTTAGATCTGTCTAGAACCGTCAGTTTACCGATATAATGTCTTAAATATAACCATGCATACGTTTCCTGTTAGATATGTCTGAAAGCGTCAGTTTACCGATAAGATGTCTTAAATATAACCACGCATATGTTTCCTGTTAGATCTGTCTGAAAGCGTCAGTTTACCGATATAATCTCTTAAATATAACCACGCATATGTGTCCAGGTAGATCTGTCTGAAAGTGTCAGCTTATCGATATAATGTCTTAAATATAACCACGGATATGTTTCCTGTTAGATTTGTCTGAAAGCGTCAGTTTACCGATATAATTAATGTCTTAAATATAACCACGCATATGTTTCCTGTTAGATCTGTCTGAAAGTGTCAGTTTACAGATTTTATGTCTTAAATATAACCACGCATATGTTTCCTGTTAGATCTGTATGAAAGCGTCAATTTACCGATATAATGTCTTAAATATAACCACGCATATGTTTCCTGTTAGATCTGTCTGAATGCGTCAGTTTACCGATATAATGTCTTGAATATAACCACGCATATGTTTCCTGTTAGATCTGTCTGAAAGCGTCAGTTTACTGATATAATGTTTTAAATATAACCACGGATATGTTTCCTGTTAGATCTGTCTGAAAGAGTGAGTTTACCGATATAATGTCTTAAATACAACCACGCATATGTCTCCTGTTAGATCTGTCTGAAAGTGTTAGCTCTCTCTGAAAGTGTTAGATCTGTCTGAATGTGTCAGTTTACCCATAAAATGTTTTAGATATAACCACGCATATGTTTCCTGTTAGATCTGTCTGAATGCGTCAGTTTACCGATATAATGTCTTAAATATAACCACGCATATGTTTCCTGTTAGATCTGTCTGAAAGCGTCGGTTTACTGATATAATGTTTTAAATATAACCACGGATATGTTTCCTGTTAGATCTGTCTGAAAGAGTTAGTTTACCGATATAATGTCTTAAATATAACCACGCATATGTTTCCTGTTAGATCTGTCTGAAAGCGTCAGTTTACCGATATAATGTCTTAAATATAACCACGCATATGTTTCCTGTTAGATCTGTCTAAATGCGTCAGTTTACAGATTTAATGTCTTAAATATAACCACGCATATGTTTCCTGTTAGATCTGTCTGAAAGCGTCAGTTTACCGATATAACGTCTTAAATATAACCACGCATATGTTTCCTGTTAGATCTGTCTGAAAGCGTCAGTTTACCGATATAATGTCTTAAATATAACCACGCATATGTTTCCTGTTAGATCTGTCTAAATGCGTCAGTTTACAGATTTAATGTCTTAAATATAACCACGCATATGTTTTCTGTTAGATCTGTGTGAAAGTGTCAGTTTACCGATATAATGTCTGAAATATAACCACGCATATGTGTCCAGTTAGATCTGTCTGAAAGTGTCAGCTTATCGATATAATGTCTTAAATATAACCACGGATATGTTTCCTGTTAGATTTGTCTGAAAGCGTCAGTTTACCGATATAATTAATGTCTTAAATATAACCACGCATATGTTTCCTGTTAGATCTGTCTGAAAGTGTCAGTTTACCGATATAATGTTTTAAATATAACCACGCATATGTTTCCTGTTAGATCTGTCTAAATGCGTCAGTTTACAGATTTAATGTCTTAAATATAACCACGCATATGTTTCCTGTTAGATCTGTCTGAAAGCGTCAATTTACTGATATAATGTCTTAAATATAACCACACATATGTTTCCTGTTAGATCTGCCTAAAAGCGTCAGTTTACCGATATAATTTCTTAAATATAAGCATGCATATGTTTCCTGTTAGATCTTTCTGAAAGCGTCAGTTTACCGATATAATGTCTTAAATATAACCACACATATGTTTCCTGTTAGATCTGTCTGAATGTGTCAGTTTACCGATATAATGTCTTAAATATAACCATGGATATGTTTCCTGTTAGATCTGTCTAAAACCGTCAGTTTACCGATATAATGTCTTAAATATAACCATGCATACGTTTCCTGTTAGATATGTCTGAAAGCGTCAGTTTACCGATAAGATGTCTTAAATATAACCACGCATATGTTTCCTGTTAGATCTGTCTGAAAGCGTCAGTTTACCGATATAATCTCTTAAATATAACCAGGCATATGTCTCCTGTTAGATCTGTCTGAAAGTGTTAGATCTCTCTGAAAGTGTTAGATCTGTCTGAAAGTGTCAGTTGACCCATATAATGTTTTAAATATAACCACGCATATGTTTCCTGTTTGAGCTGTCTGAAAGCGTCAGTTTACCGATATAATGTCTGAAATATAACCACACATATGCTTCCTGTTAGATCTGTCTGAAAGCGTCAGTTTACCGATATAATGTCTTAAATATAACCACGCATATGTTTCCTGTTAGATCTGTCTGAAAGCGTCAGTTTACTGATATAATGTTTTAAATATAACCACGGATATGTTTCCTGTTAGATCTGTCTGAAAGAGTCAGTTTACCGATATAATATCTTAAATATAACCACGCATATGTTTCCTGTTAGATCTGTCTGAAAGCGTCAGTTTACCGATATAATGTCTTAAATATAACCACGCATATGTTTCCTGTTAGATCTGTCTGAATGCGTCAGTTTACAGATTTAATGTCTTAAATATAACCATGCATATGTTTCCTGTTAGATCTGTCTGAAAGAGTCGGTTTACCGATATAATGTCTTAAATATAACCACGCATATGTCTCCAGTTAGATCTGTCTGAAAGTATTAGATCTCTCTGAAAGTGTTAGATCTGTCTGAATGTGTCAGTTTACCC
The DNA here is from genome assembly GCA_034401795.1 of Chaetoderma sp. LZ-2023a. Classification (NCBI taxonomy): domain Eukaryota; kingdom Metazoa; phylum Mollusca; class Caudofoveata; order Chaetodermatida; family Chaetodermatidae; genus Chaetoderma; species Chaetoderma sp. LZ-2023a. The sequence goes on along the minus strand of CM067373.1, from coordinate 872,731 downwards.
ATATAATGTTTTAGATATAACCACGCATATGTTTCCTGTTTGATCTGTCTGTCAGCATCAGTTTACCGATATAATGTCTTAAATATAACCACGCATATGTTTCCTGTTAGATCTGTCTAAATGCGTACGTTTACAGATTTAATGTCTTAAATATAACCATGCATATGTTTCCTGTTAGATCTGTCTGAAATCGTCAGTTTACGGATATAATGTCTGAAATATAACCACGCATATGTTTCCTGTTAGATCTGTCTGAAAGTGTTGGCGTATCGATATAATGTCTTAAATATAACCACGGATATGTTTCCTGTTAGATTTGTCTGAAAGCGTCAGTTTACCGATATAATTAATGTCTGACATATAACCACGCATATGTTTCCTGTTAGATCTGTCTGAACGCATCAATTTACTGATATAATCTCTTAAATATAACCACACATATGTTTCCTGTTAGATCTGCCTGAAAGCGTCAGTTTACCGATATAATGTCTTAAATATAAGCATGCATATGTTTCCTGTTAGATCATTCTGAAAGCGTCAGTTTACCGATATAATGTCTTAAATATAACCACACATATGTTTCCTGTTAGATCTGTCTGAATGTGTCAGTTTACCGATATAATGTCTTAAATATAACCATGGCTATGTTTCCTGTTAGATCTGTCTGAAACCGTCAGTTTACCGATATAATGTCTTAAATATAACCATGTATACGTTTCCTGTTAGATCTGTCTGAAAGCGTCGGTTTACTGATATAATGTTTTAAATATAACCACGGATATGTTTCCTGTTAGATCTGTCTGAAAGAGTGAGTTTACCGATATAATGTCTTAAATACAACCACGCATATGTCTCCTGTTAGATCTGTCTGAAAGTGTTAGCTCTCTCTGAAAGTGTTAGATCTGTCTGAATGTGTCAGTTTACCCATAAAATGTTTTAGATATAACCACGCATATGTTTCCTGTTAGATCTGTCTGAATGCGTCAGTTTACCGATATAATGTCTTAAATATAACCACGCATATGTTTCCTGTTAGATCTGTCTGAAAGCGTCAGTTTACTGATATAATGTTTTAAATATAACCACGCATATGTTTCCTGTTAGATCTGTCTGAAAGAGTTAGTTTACCGATATAATGTCTTAAATATAACGACGCATATGTTTCCTGTTAGATCTGTCTGAAAGCGTCAGTTTACCGATATAATGTCTTAAATATAACCACGCATATGTTTCCTGTTATATCTGTCTAAATGCGTCAGTTTACAGATTTAATGTCTTAAATATAACCACGCATATGTTTCCTTTTAGATCTGTCTAAATGCGTCAGTTTACAGATTTAATGTCTTAAATATAACCACGCATATGTTTCCTTTTAGATCTGTCTAAATGCGTCAGTTTACAGATTTAATGTCTTAAATATAACCACGCATATGTTTCCTGTTAGATCTGTCTGAAAGCGTCAGTTTACCGATATAACGTCTTAAATATAACCACGCATATGTTTCCTGTTAGATCTGTCTGAAAGAGTCGGTTTACCGATATAATGTCTTAAATATAACCACGCATATGTCTCCAGTTAGATCTGTCTGAAAGTATTAGATCTCTCTGAAAGTGTTAGATCTGTCTGAATGTGTCAGTTTACCCATATAATGTTTTAGATATAACCACGCATATGTTTCCTGTTTGATCTGTCTGTCAGCATCAGTTTACCGATATAATGTCTTAAATATAACCACGCATATGTTTCCTGTTAGATCTGTCTAAATGCGTAAGTTTACAGATTTAATGTCTTAAATATAACCATGCATATGTTTCCTGTTAGATCTGTCTGAAATCGTCAGTTTACGGATATAATGTCTGAAATATAACCACGCATATGTTTCCTGTTAGATCTGTCTGAAAGTGTTGGCGTATCGATATAATGTCTTAAATATAACCACGGATATGTTTCCTGTTAGATTTGTCTGAAAGCGTCAGTTTACCGATATAATTAATGTCTGACATATAACCACGCATATGTTTCCTGTTAGATCTGTCTGAACGCGTCAATTTACTGATATAATCTCTTAAATATAACCACACATATGTTTCCTGTTAGATCTGCCTGAAAGCGTCAGTTTACCGATATAATGTCTTAAATATAAGCATGCATATGTTTCCTGTTAGATCTTTCTGAAAGCGTCAGTTTACCGATATAATGTCTTAAATATAACCACACATATGTTTCCTGTTAGATCTGTCTGAATGTGTCAGTTTACCGATATAATGTCTTAAATATAACCATGGCTATGTTTCCTGTTAGATCTGTCTGAAACCGTCAGTTTACCGATATAATGTCTTAAATATAACCATGCATACGTTTCCTGTTAGATCTGTCTGAAAGCGTCAGTTTACTGATATAATGTTTTAAATATAACCACGGATATGTTTCCTGTTAGATCTGTCTGAAAGAGTGAGTTTACCGATATAATGTCTTAAATACAACCACGCATATGTCTCCTGGTTGATCTGTCTGAAAGTGTTAGCTCTCTCTGAAAGTGTTAGATCTGTCTGAATGTGTCAGTTTACCCATAAAATGTTTTAGATATAACCACGCATATGTTTCCTGTTAGATCTGTCTGAATGCGTCAGTTTACCGATATAATGTCTTAAATATAACCACGCATATGTTTCCTGTTAGATCTGTCTGAAAGCGTCAGTTTACTGATATAATGTTTTAAATATAACCACGCATATGTTTCCTGTTAGATCTGTCTGAAAGAGTTAGTTTACCGATATAATGTCTTAAATATAACGACGCATATGTTTCCTGTTAGATCTGTCTGAAAGCGTCAGTTTACCGATATAATGTCTTAAATATAACCACGCATATGTTTCCTGTTATATCTGTCTAAATGCGTCAGTTTACAGATTTAATGTCTTAAATATAACCACGCATATGTTTCCTTTTAGATCTGTCTAAATGCGTCAGTTTACAGATTTAATGTCTTAAATATAACCACGCATATGTTTCCTTTTAGATCTGTCTAAATGCGTCAGTTTACAGATTTAATGTCTTAAATATAACCACGCATATGTTTCCTGTTAGATCTGTCTGAAAGCGTCAGTTTACCGATATAACGTCTTAAATATAACCACGCATATGTTTCCTGTTAGATCTGTCTGAAAGAGTCGGTTTACCGATATAATGTCTTAAATATAACCACGCATATGTCTCCAGTTAGATCTGTCTGAAAGTATTAGATCTCTCTGAAAGTGTTAGATCTGTCTGAATGTGTCAGTTTACCCATATAATGTTTTAGATATAACCACGCATATGTTTCCTGTTTGATCTGTCTGTCAGCATCAGTTTACCGATATAATGTCTTAAATATAACCACGCATATGTTTCCTGTTAGATCTGTCTAAATGCGTAAGTTTACAGATTTAATGTCTTAAATATAACCATGCATATGTTTCCTGTTAGATCTGTCTGAAATCGTCAGTTTACGGATATAATGTCTGAAATATAACCACGCATATGTTTCCTGTTAGATCTGTCTGAAAGTGTTGGCGTATCGATATAATGTCTTAAATATAACCACGGATATGTTTCCTGTTAGATTTGTCTGAAAGCGTCAGTTTACCGATATAATTAATGTCTGACATATAACCACGCATATGTTTCCTGTTAGATCTGTCTGAACGCGTCAATTTACTGATATAATCTCTTAAATATAACCACACATATGTTTCCTGTTAGATCTGCCTGAAAGCGTCAGTTTACCGATATAATGTCTTAAATATAAGCATGCATATGTTTCCTGTTAGATCTTTCTGAAAGCGTCAGTTTACCGATATAATGTCTTAAATATAACCACACATATGTTTCCTGTTAGATCTGTCTGAATGTGTCAGTTTACCGATATAATGTCTTAAATATAACCATGGCTATGTTTCCTGTTAGATCTGTCTGAAACCGTCAGTTTACCGATATAATGTCTTAAATATAACCATGCATACGTTTCCTGTTAGATCTGTCTGAAAGCGTCAGTTTACTGATATAATGTTTTAAATATAACCACGGATATGTTTCCTGTTAGATCTGTCTGAAAGAGTGAGTTTACCGATATAATGTCTTAAATACAACCACGCATATGTCTCCTGTTAGATCTGTCTGAAAGTGTTAGCTCACTCTGAAAGTGTTAGATCTGTCTGAATGTGTCAGTTTACCCATAAAATGTTTTAGATATAACCACGCATATGTTTCCTGTTAGATCTGTCTGAATGCGTCAGTTTACCGATATAATGTCTTAAATATAACCACGCATATGTTTCCTGTTAGATCTGTCTGAAAGCGTCAGTTTACTGATATAATGTTTTAAATATAACCACGCATATGTTTCCTGTTAGATCTGTCTGAAAGAGTTAGTTTACCGATATAATGTCTTAAATATAACCACGCATATGTTTCCTGTTAGATCTGTCTGAAAGCGTCAGTTTACCGATATAATGTCTTAAATATAACCACGCATATGTTTCCTGTTATATCTGTCTAAATGCGTCAGTTTACAGATTTAATGTCTTAAATATAACCACGCATATGTTTCCTTTTAGATCTGTCTAAATGCGTCAGTTTACAGATTTAATGTCTTAAATATAACCACGGATATGTTTCCTGTTAGATCTGTCTGAAAGCGTCAGTTTACCGATATAACGTCTTAAATATAACCACGCATATGTTTCCTGTTAGATCTGTCTGAAAGCGTCAGTTTACCGATATAATGTCTTAAATATAACCACGCATATGTTTCCTGTTAGATCTGTCTAAATGCGTCAGTTTACAGATTTAATGTCTTAAATATAACCACGCATATGTTTTCTGTTAGATCTGTGTGAAAGCGTCAGTTTACCGATATAATGTCTGAAATAGAACCACGCATATGTGTCCAGTTAGATCTGTCTGAAAGTGTCAGCTTATCGATATAATGTCTTAAATATAACCACGGATATGTTTCCTGTTAGATTTGTCTGAAACAGTCAGTTTACCGATATAATGTCTTAAATATAAGCACGCATATGTTTCCTGTTAGATCTGTCTGAAAGTGTCAGTTTACCGATATAATGTCTTAAATATAACCACGCATATGTTTCCTGTTAGATCTGTCTAAATGCGTCAGTTTACAGATTTAATGTCTTAAATATAACCACGCATATGTTTCCTGTTAGATCTGTCTGAAAGCGTCAATTTACTGATATAATGTCTTAAATATAACCACACATATGTTTCCTGTTAAATCTGCCTGAAAGCGTCAGTTTACCGATATAATTTCTTAAATATAAGCATGCATATGTTTCCTGTTAGATCTTTCTGAAAGCGTCAGTTTACCGATATAATGTCTTAAATATAACCACACATATGTTTCCTGTTATATCTGTCTAAATGCGTCAGTTTACAGATTTAATGTCTTAAATATAACCACGCATATGTTTCCTTTTAGATCTGTCTAAATGCGTCAGTTTACAGATTTAATGTCTTAAATATAACCACGCATATGTTTCCTTTTAGATCTGTCTAAATGCGTCAGTTTACAGATTTAATGTCTTAAATATAACCACGCATATGTTTCCTGTTAGATCTGTCTGAAAGCGTCAGTTTACCGATATAACGTCTTAAATATAACCACGCATATGTTTCCTGTTAGATCTGTCTGAAAGAGTCGGTTTACCGATATAATGTCTTAAATATAACCACGCATATGTCTCCTGTTAGATCTGTCTGAAAGTATTAGATCTCTCTGAAAGTGTTAGATCTGTCTGAATGTGTCAGTTTACCCATATAATGTTTTAGATATAACCACGCATATGTTTCCTGTTTGATCTGTCTGTCAGCATCAGTTTACCGATATAATGTCTTAAATATAACCACGCATATGTTTCCTGTTAGATCTGTCTAAATGCGTAAGTTTACAGATTTAATGTCTTAAATATAACCATGCATATGTTTCCTGTTAGATCTGTCTGAAATCGTCAGTTTACGGATATAATGTCTGAAATATAACCACGCATATGTTTCCTGTTAGATCTGTCTGAAAGTGTTGGCGTATCGATATAATGTCTTAAATATAACCACGGATATGTTTCCTGTTAGATTTGTCTGAAAGCGTCAGTTTACCGATATAATTAATGTCTGACATATAACCACGCATATGTTTCCTGTTAGATCTGTCTGAACGCGTCAATTTACTGATATAATCTCTTAAATATAACCACACATATGTTTCCTGTTAGATCTGCCTGAAAGCGTCAGTTTACCGATATAATGTCTTAAATATAAGCATGCATATGTTTCCTGTTAGATCTTTCTGAAAGCGTCAGTTTACCGATATAATGTCTTAAATATAACCACACATATGTTTCCTGTTAGATCTGTCTGAATGTGTCAGTTTACCGATATAATGTCTTAAATATAACCATGGCTATGTTTCCTGTTAGATCTGTCTGAAACCGTCAGTTTACCGATATAATGTCTTAAATATAACCATGCATACGTTTCCTGTTAGATCTGTCTGAAAGCGTCAGTTTACTGATATAATGTTTTAAATATAACCACGGATATGTTTCCTGTTAGATCTGTCTGAAAGAGTGAGTTTACCGATATAATGTCTTAAATACAACCACGCATATGTCTCCTGTTAGATCTGTCTGAAAGTGTTAGCTCTCTCTGAAAGTGTTAGATCTGTCTGAATGTGTCAGTTTACCCATAAAATGTTTTAGATATAACCACGCATATGTTTCCTGTTAGATCTGTCTGAATGCGTCAGTTTACCGATATAATGTCTTAAATATAACCACGCATATGTTTCCTGTTAGATCTGTCTGAAAGCGTCAGTTTACTGATATAATGTTTTAAATATAACCACGCATATGTTTCCTGTTAGATCTGTCTGAAAGAGTTAGTTTACCGATATAATGTCTTAAATATAACCACGCATATGTTTCCTGTTAGATCTGTCTGAAAGCGTCAGTTTACCGATATAATGTCTTAAATATAACCACGCATATGTTTCCTGTTATATCTGTCTAAATGCGTCAGTTTACAGATTTAATGTCTTAAATATAACCACGCATATGTTTCCTTTTAGATCTGTCTAAATGCGTCAGTTTACAGATTTAATGTCTTAAATATAACCACGCATATGTTTCCTGTTAGATCTGTCTGAAAGCGTCAGTTTACCGATATAACGTCTTAAATATAACCACGCATATGTTTCCTGTTAGATCTGTCTGAAAGCGTCAGTTTACCGATATAATGTCTTAAATATAACCACGCATATGTTTCCTGTTAGATCTGTCTAAATGCGTCAGTTTACAGATTTAATGTCTTAAATATAACCACGCATATGTTTTCTGTTAGATCTGTGTGAAAGCGTCAGTTTACCGATATAATGTCTGAAATAGAACCACGCATATGTGTCCAGTTAGATCTGTCTGAAAGTGTCAGCTTATCGATATAATGTCTTAAATATAACCACGGATATGTTTCCTGTTAGATTTGTCTGAAACAGTCAGTTTACCGATATAATGTCTTAAATATAAGCACGCATATGTTTCCTGTTAGATCTGTCTGAAAGTGTCAGTTTACCGATATAATGTCTTAAATATAACCACGCATATGTTTCCTGTTAGATCTGTCTAAATGCGTCAGTTTACAGATTTAATGTCTTAAATATAACCACGCATATGTTTCCTGTTAGATCTGTCTGAAAGCGTCAATTTACTGATATAATGTCTGAAATATAACCACACATATGTTTCCTGTTAAATCTGCCTGAAAGCGTCAGTTTACCGATATAATTTCTTAAATATAAGCATGCATATGTTTCCTGTTAGATCTTTCTGAAAGCGTCAGTTTACCGATATAATGTCTTAAATATAACCACACATATGTTTCCTGTTAGATCTGTCTGAATGTGTCAGTTTACCGATATAATGTCTTAAATATAACCATGGATATGTTTCCTGTTAGATCTGTCTAAAACCGTCAGTTTACCGATATAATGTCTTAAATATAACCATGCATACGTTTCCTGTTAGATATGTCTGAAAGCGTCAGTTTACCAATAAGATGTCTTAAATATAACCACGCATATGTTTCCTGTTAGATCTGTCTGAAAGCGTCAGTTTATCGATATAATCTCTTAAATATAACCACGCATATGTGTCCAGTTTGATCTGTCTGAAAGTGTCAGCTTATCGATATAATGTCTTAAATATAACCACGGATATGTTTCCTGTTAGATTTGTCTGAAAGCGTCAGTTTACCGATATAATTAATGTCTTAAATATAACCACGCATATGTTTCCTGTTAGATCTTTCTGAAAGTGTCAGTTTACCGATATAATGTCTTAAATATAACCACGCATATGTTTCCTGTTAGATCTGTCTGAAAGCGTCAGTTTACTGATATAATGTTTTAAATATAACCACGGATATGTTTCCTGTTAGATCTGTCTGAAAGAGTCAGTTTACCGATATAATGTCTTAAATATAACCACGCATATGTTTCCTGTTAGATCTGTCTGAAAGCGTCAGTTTACGGATATAATGTCTTAAATATAACCACGCATATGTTTCCTGTTAGATCTGTCTAAATGCGTCAGTTTACAGATTTAATGTCTTAAATATAACCACGCATATGTTTCCTGTTAGATCTGTCTGAAAGTGTCAGTTTACCGATATAATGTCTTAAATATAACCACGCATATGTTTCCTGTTAGATTTGTCTGAAAGCGTCAGCTTACAGATATAATGTCTTAAATATAACCACGGATATGTTTCCTGTTAGATCTGTCTGAAAGAGTCAGTTTACCAATATAATCTCTTAAATATAACCACGCATATGTCTCCTGTTAGATCTGTCTGAAAGTGTTAGATCTCTCTGAAAGTGTTAGATCTGTCTGAAAGTGTCAGTTTACCCATATAATGTTTTAAATATAACCACGCATATGTTTCCTGTTTGATCTGTCTGAAAGCATCAGTTTACCGATATAATGTCTTAAATATAACCACGCATATGTTTCCTGTTAGATCTGTCTGAATGTGTCAGTTTACCCATATAATGTTTTAGATATAACCACGCATATGTTTCCTGTTTGATCTGTCTGTCAGCATCAGTTTACCGATATAATGTCTTAAATATAACCACGCATATGTTTCCTGTTAGATCTGTCTAAATGCGTAAGTTTACAGATTTAATGTCTTAAATATAACCATGCATATGTTTCCTGTTAGATCTGTCTGAAATCGTCAGTTTACCGATATAATGTCTGAAATATAACCACGCATATGTTTCCTGTTAGATCTGTCTGAAAGTGTCAGCGTATCGATATAATGTCTTAAATATAACCACGGATATGTTTCCTGTTAGATTTGTCTGAAAGCGTCAGTTTACCGATATAATTAATGTCTGACATATAACCACGCATATGTTTCCTGTTAGATCTGTCTGAACGCGTCAATTTACTGATATAATCTCTTAAATATAACCACACATATGTTTCCTGTTAGATCTGCCTGAAAGCGTCAGTTTACCGATATAATGTCTTAAATATAAGCATGCATATGTTTCCTGTTAGATCTTTCTGAAAGCGTCAGTTTACCGATATAATGTCTTAAATATAACCACACATATGTTTCCTGTTAGATCTGTCTGAATGTGTCAGTTTACCGATATAATGTCTTAAATATAACCATGGCTATGTTTCCTGTTAGATCTGTCTAAAACCGTCAGTTTACCGATATAATGTCTTAAATATAACCATGCATACGTTTCCTGTTAGATCTGTCTGAAAGCGTCAGTTTACTGATATAATGTTTTAAATATAACCACGGATATGTTTCCTGTTAGATCTGTCTGAAAGAGTGAGTTTACCGATATAATGTCTTAAATACAACCACGCATATGTCTCCTGTTAGATCTGTCTGAAAGTGTTAGCTCTCTCTGAAAGTGTTAGATCTGTCTGAATGTGTCAGTTTACCCATAAAATGTTTTAGATATAACCACGCATATGTTTCCTGTTAGATCTGTCTGAATGCGTCAGTTTACCGATATAATGTCTTAAATATAACCACGCATATGTTTCCTGTTAGATCTGTCTGAAAGCGTCAGTTTACTGATATGATGTTTTAAATATAACCACGCATATGTTTCCTGTTAGATCTGTCTGAAAGAGTTAGTTTACCGATATAATGTCTTAAATATAACCACGCATATGTTTCCTGTTAGATCTGTCTGAAAGCGTCAGTTTACCGATATAATGTCTTAAATATAACCACGCATATGTTTCCTGTTATATCTGTCTAAATGCGTCAGTTTACAGATTTAATGTCTTAAATATAACCACGCATATGTTTCTTTTTAGATCTGTCTAAATGCGTCAGTTTACAGATTTAATGTCTTAAATATAACCACGCATATGTTTCCTGTTAGATCTGTCTGAAAGCGTCAGTTTACCGATATAACGTCTTAAATATAACCACGCATATGTTTCCTGTTAGATCTGTCTGAAAGCGTCAGTTTACCGATATAATGTCTTAAATATAACCACGCATATGTTTCCTGTTAGATCTGTCTAAATGCGTCAGTTTACAGATTTAATGTCTTAAATATAACCACGCATATGTTTTCTGTTAGATCTGTGTGAAAGCGTCAGTTTACCGATATAATGTCTGAAATAGAACCACGCATATGTGTCCAGTTAGATCTGTCTGAAAGTGTCAGCTTATCGATATAATGTCTTAAATATAACCACGGATATGTTTCCTGTTAGATTTGTCTGAAACAGTCAGTTTACCGATATAATGTCTTAAATATAAGCACGCATATGTTTCCTGTTAGATCTGTCTGAAAGTGTCAGTTTACCGATATAATGTCTTAAATATAACCACGCATATGTTTCCTGTTAGATCTGTCTAAATGCGTCAGTTTACAGATTTAATGTCTTAAATATAACCACGCATATGTTTCCTGTTAGATCTGTCTGAAAGCGTCAATTTACTGATATAATGTCTTAAATATAACCACACATATGTTTCCTGTTAAATCTGCCTGAAAGCGTCAGTTTACCGATATAATTTCTTAAATATAAGCATGCATATGTTTCCTGTTAGATCTTTCTGAAAGCGTCAGTTTACCGATATAATGTCTTAAATATAACCACACATATGTTTCCTGTTAGATCTGTCTGAATGTGTCAGTTTACCGATATAATGTCTTAAATATAACCATGGATATGTTTCCTGTTAGATCTGTCTAAAACCGTCAGTTTACCGATATAATGTCTTAAATATAACCATGCATACGTTTCGTGTTAGATATGTCTGAAAGCGTCAGTTTACCAATAAGATGTCTTAAATATAACCACGCATATGTTTCCTGTTAGATCTGTCTGAAAGCGTCAGTTTACCGATATAATCTCTTAAATATAACCATGCATACGTTTCCTGTTAGATCTGTCTGAATGTGTCAGTTTACCGATATAATTTCTTAAATATAACCACGCATATGTTTCCTGTTAGATCTGTCTGAAAGCGTCAGTTTACCGATATAATCTCTTAAATATAACCACGCATATGTGTCCAGTTAGATCTGTCTGAAAGTGTCAGCTTATCGATATAATGTCTTAAATATAACCACGGATATGTGTCCTGTTAGATTTGTCTGAAAGCGTCAGTTTACCGATATAATTAATGTCTTAAATATAACCACGCATATGTTTCCTGTTAGATCTTTCTGAAAGTGTCAGTTTACCGATATAATGTCTTAAATATAACCACGCATATGTGTCCAGTTAGATCTGTCTGAAAGTGTCAGCTTATCGATATAATGTCTTAAATATAACCACGGATATGTTTCCTGTTAGATTTGTCTGAAACAGTCAGTTTACCGATATAATGTCTTAAATATAACCACGCATATGTTTCCTGTTAGATCTGTCTGAAAGTGTCAGTTTACCGATATGATGTCTTAAATATAACCACGCATATGTTTCCTGTTAGATCTGTCTAAATGCGTCAGTTTACAGATTTAATGTCTTAAATATAACCACGCATATGTTTCCTGTTAGATCTGTCTGAAAGCGTCAATTTACTGATATAATGTCTTAAATATAACCACACATATGTTTCCTGTTAAATCTGCCTGAAAGCGTCAGTTTACCGATATAATTTCTTAAATATAAGCATGCATATGTTTCCTGTTAGATCTTTCTGAAAGCGTCAGTTTACCGATATAATGTCTTAAATATAACCACACATATGTTTCCTGTTAGATCTGTCTGAATGTGTCAGTTTACCGATATAATTTCTTAAATATAACCACGCATATGTTTCCTGTTAGATCTGTCTGAAAGCGTCAGTTTACCGATATAATCTCTTAAATATAACCACGCATATGTGTCCAGTTAGATCTGTCTGAAAGTGTCAGCTTATCGATATAATGTCTTAAATATAACCACGGATATGTGTCCTGTTAGATTTGTCTGAAAGCGTCAGTTTACCGATATAATTAATGTCTTAAATATAACCACGCATATGTTTCCTGTTAGATCTTTCTGAAAGTGTCAGTTTACCGATATAATGTCTTAAATATAACCACGCAAATGTTTCCTGTTAGATCTGTCTGAAAGTGTCAGTTTACAGATTTTATGTCTTAAATATAACCACGCATATGTTTCCTGTTAGATCTGTATGAAAGCGTCAATTTACCGATATAATGTCTTAAATATAACCACGCATATGTTTCCTGTTAGATCTGTCTGAATGCGTCAGTTTACCGATATAATGTCTTGAATATAACCACGCATATGTTTCCTGTTAGATCTGTCTGAAAGCGTCAGTTTACTGATATAATGTTTTAAATATAACCACGGATATGTTTCCTGTTAGATCTGTCTGAAAGAGTGAGTTTACCGATATAATGTCTTAAATACAACCACGCATATGTCTCCTGTTAGATCTGTCTGAAAGTGTTAGCTCTCTCTGAAAGTGTTAGATCTGTCTGAATGTGTCAGTTTACCCATAAAATGTTTTAGATATAACCACGCATATGTTTCCTGTTAGATCTGTCTGAATGCGTCAGTTTACCGATATAATGTCTTAAATATAACCACGGATATGTTTCCTGTTAGATCTGTCTGAAAGCGTCAGTTTACCGATATAATGTCTTAAATATAACCACGCATATGTTTCCTGTTAGATCTGTCTGAAAGCGTCAGTTTACCGATATAATGTCTTAAATATAACCACGCATATGTTTCCTGTTATATCTGTCTAAATGCGTCAGTTTACAGATTTAATGTCTTAAATATAACCACGCATATGTTTCCTGTTAGATCTGTCTAAATGCGTCAGTTTACAGATTTAATGTCTTAAATATAACCACGCATATGTTTCCTGTTAGATCTGTCTGAATGCGTCAGTTTACCGATATAATGTCTTAAATATAACCACGCATATGTTTCCTGTTAGATCTGTCTAAATGCGTCAGTTTACAGATTTAATGTCTTAAATATAACCACGCATATGTTTCCTGTTAGATCTGTCTGAAAGCGTCAATTTACTGATATAATGTCTTAAATATAACCACACATATGTTTCCTGTTAGATCTGCCTGAAAGCGTCAGTTTACCGATATAATTTCTTAAATATAAGCATGCATATGTTTCCTGTTAGATCTTTCTGAAAGCGTCAGTTTACCGATATAATGTCTTAAATATAACCACACATATGTTTCCTGTTAGATCTGTCTGAATGTGTCAGTTTACCGATATAATGTCTTAAATATAACCATGGATATGTTTCCTGTTAGATCTGTCTAAAACCGTCAGTTTACCGATATAATGTCTTAAATATAACCATGCATACGTTTCCTGTTAGATATGTCTGAAAGCGTCAGTTTACCTATAAGATGTCTTAAATATAACCACGCATATGTTTCCTGTTAGATCTGTCTGAAAGTGTTAGATCTCTCTGAAAGTGTTAGATCTGTCTGAAAGTGTCAGTTTACCGATATAATGTCTTAAATCTAACCACGCATATGTTTCCTGTTAGATCTGTCTAAATGCGTCAGTTTACCGATATAATGTCTTAAATATAACCACGCATATGTTTCCTGTTAGATCTGTCTGAATGCGTCAGTTTACAGATTTAATGTCTTAAATATAACCACGCATATGTTTCCTGTTAGATCTGTCTGAAAGCGTCAGTTTACCGATATAATGTCTTAAATATAACCACGCATATGTTTCCTGTTAGATCTGTCTGAAAGCGTCAGTTTACCGATATAATGTCTTAAATATAACCACGCATATGTTTCCTGTTAGATCTGTCTGAAAGCGTCAGTTTACAGATTTAATGTCTTAAATATAACCACGCATATGTTTCCTGTTAGATCTGTCTGAAAGCGTCAATTTACTGATATAATGTCTTAAATATAACTACGCATATGTTTCCTGTTAGATCTGTCTGAAAGCGTCAGTTTACAGATATAATGTCTTAAATATAACCACGGATATGTTTCCTGTTAGATCTGTCTGAAAGAGTCAGTTTACCGATATAATCTCTTAAATATAACCACGCATATGTCTCCTGTTAGATCTGTCTGAAAGTGTTAGATCTCTCTGAAAGTGTTAGATCTGTCTGAAAGTGTCAGTTTACCCATATAATGTTTTAAATATAACCACGCATATGTTTCCTGTTTGATCTGTCTGAAAGCATCAGTTTACCGATATAATGTCTTAAATATAACCACGCATATGTTTCCTGTTAGATCTGTCTGAATGTGTCAGTTTACAGATTTAATGTCTTAAATATAACCACACATATGTTTCCTGTTAGATCTGTCTGAAAGCGTCAGTTTACCGATATAATGTCTTAAATATAACCACGCATATGTTTCCTGTTAGATCTGTCTGAAAGCGTCAGTTTACCGATATAATGTCTTAAATATAACCACGCATATGTTTCCTGTTAGATCTGTCTAAATGCGTCAGTTTACAGATTTAATGTCTTAAATATAACCACGCATATGTTTCCTGTTAGATCTGTCTGAAAGCGTCAATTTACTGATATAATGTCTTAAATATAACTACGCATATGTTTCCTGTTAGATCTGTCTGAAAGCGTCAGCTTACAGATATAATGTCTTAAATATAACCACGGATATGTTTCCTGTTAGATCTGTCTGAAAGAGTCAGTTTACCGATATAATCTCTTAAATATAACCACGCATATGTCTCCTGTTAGATCTGTCTGAAAGTGTTAGATCTCTCTGAAAGTGTTAGATCTGTCTGAAAGTGTCAGTTTACCCATATAATGTTTTAAATATAACCACGCATATGTTTCCTGTTTGATCTGTCTGAAAGCATCAGTTTACCGATATAATGTCTTAAATATAACCACGCATATGTTTCCTGTTAGATCTGTCTGAATGTGTCAGTTTACAGATTTAATGTCTTAAATATAACCACACATATGTTTCCTGTTAGATCTGTCTGAAAGCGTCAATTTACCGATATAATGTCTTAAATATAACCACGCATATGTTTCCTGTTAGATCTGTCTGAAAGCGTCAGTTTACCGATATAATGTCTTAAATATAACCACGCATATGTTTCCTGTTAGATCTGTCTGAATGTGTCAGTTTACAGATTTAATGTCTTAAATATAACCACGCATATGTTTCCTGTTAGATCTGTCTGAAAGCGTCAATTTACTGATATAATGTCTTAAATATAACTACGCATATGTTTCCTGTTAGATCTGTTTGAAAGCGTCAGCTTACAGATATAATGTCTTAAATATAACCACGGATATGTTTCCTGTTAGATCTGTCTGAAAGAGTCAGTTTACCGACATAATCTCTTAAATATAACCACGCATATGTCTCCTGTTAGATCTGTCTGAAAGTGTTAGATCTCTCTGAAAGTGTTAGATCTGTCTGAAAATGTCAGTTTACCCATATAATGTTTTAAATATAACCACGCATATGTTTCCTGTTTGATCTGTCTGAAAGCGTCAGTTTACCCATATAATGTTTTAAATATAACCACGCATATGTTTCCTGTTAGATCTGTCTGAATGTGTCAGTTTACAGATTTAATGTCTTAAATATAACCACGCATATGTTTCCTGTTAGATCTGTCTGAAAGCGTCAATTTACTGATATAATGTCTTAAATATAACTACGCATATGTTTCCTGTTAGATCTGTTTGAAAGCGTCAGCTTACAGATATAATGTCTTAAATATAACCACGGATATGTTTCCTGTTAGATCTGTCTGAAAGAGTCAGTTTACCGACATAATCTCTTAAATATAACCACGCATATGTCTCCTGTTAGATCTGTCTGAAAGTGTTAGATCTCTCTGAAAGTGTTAGATCTGTCTGAAAATGTCAGTTTACCCATATAATGTTTTAAATATAACCACGCATATGTTTCCTGTTTGATCTGTCTGAAAGCATCAGTTTACTGATATAATGTCTTAAATATAACCACGCATATGTTTCCTGTTAGATCTGTCTGAATGTGTCAGTTTACAGATTTAATGTCTTAAATATAACCACACATATGTTTCCTGTTAGATCTGTCTGAAAGCGTCAATTTACCGATATAATGTCTTAAATATAACCACGCATATGTTTCCTGTTAGATATGTCTGAATGCGTCAGTTTACCGATATAATGTCTTAACTATAACCACGCATATGTTTCTTGTTAGATCTGTCTGAAAGCGTCAGTTTACTGATATAATGTTTTAAATATAACCACGAATATGTTTCCTGTTAGATCTGTCTGAAAGAGTCAGTTTACCGATATAATGTCTTAAATATAACCACGCATATGTTTCCTGTTAGATCTGTCTGAAAGTCTCAGCGTATCGATATAATGTCTTAAATATAACCACGGATATGTTTCCTGTTAGATTTGTCTGAAAGCGTCAGTTTACCGATATAATTAATGTCTTACATATAACCATGCATATGTTTCCTGTTAGATCTGTCTGAAAGCTTCAGTTTACTGATATAATGTCTTAAATATAACCACACATATGTCTCCAGTTAGATCTGTCTGAAAGTGTTAGATCTCTCTGAAAGTGTTAGATCTGTCTGAATGTGTCAGTTTACCCATATGATGTTTTAGATATAACCACGCATATGTTTCCTGTTTGATTTGTCTGTCAGCATCAGTTTACCGATATAATGTCTTAAATATAACCACGCATATGTTTCCTGTTAGATCTGTCTAAATGCGTCAGTTTACAGATTTAATGTCTTAAATATAACCATATACGTTTCCTGTTAGATATGTCTGAAAGCGTCAGTTTACCGATAAGATGTCTTAAATATAACCACGCATATGTTTCCTGTTAGATCTGTCTGAGAGCGTCAGTTTACCGATATAATCTCTTAAATATAACCAGGCATATGTCTCCTGTTAGATCTGTCTGAAAGTGTTAGATCTCTCTGAAAGTGTTAGATCTGTCTGAAAGTGTCAGTTTACCCATATAATGTTTTAAATATAACCACGCATATGTTTCCTGTTTGAGCTGTCTGAAAGCGTCAGTTTACCGATATAATGTCTGAAATATAACCACACATATGCTTCCTGTTAGATCTGTCTGAACGCGTCAGTTTACCGATATAATGTCTGAAATATAACCACATGTATGCTTCCTGTTAGATCTGTCTGAAAGCGTCAGTTTACCCATATAATGTTTTAAATATAACCACGCATATGTTTCCTGTTAGATCTGTCTGAATGTGTCAGTTTACAGATTTAATGTCTTAAATATAACCACGCATATGTTTCCTGTTAGATCTGTCTGAAAGCGTCAATTTACTGATATAATTTCTTAAATATAACTACGCATATGTTTCCTGTTAGATCTGTTTGAAAGCGTCATCTTACAGATATAATGTCTTAAATATAACCACGGATATGTTTCCTGTTAGATCTGTCTGAAAGAGTCAGTTTACCGACATAATCTCTTAAATATAACCACGCATATGTCTCCTGTTAGATCTGTCTGAAAGTGTTAGATCTCTCTGAAAGTGTTAGATCTGTCTGAAAATGTCAGTTTACCCATATAATGTTTTAAATATAACCACGCATATGTTTCCTGTTTGATCTGTCTGAAAGCATCAGTTTACCGATATAATGTCTTAAATATAACCACGCATATGTTTCCTGTTAGATCTGTCTGAATGTGTCAGTTTACAGATTTAATGTCTTAAATATAACCACACATATGTTTCCTGTTAGATCTGTCTGAAAGCGTCAATTTACCGATATAATGTCTTAAATATAACCACGCATATGTTTCCTGTTAGATATGTCTGAATGCGTCAGTTTACCGATATAATGTCTTAACTATAACCACGCATATGTTTCCTGTTAGATCTGTCTGAAAGCGTCAGTTTACTGATATAATGTTTTAAATATAACCACGAATATGTTTCCTGTTAGATCTGTCTGAAAGAGTCAGTTTACCGATATAATGTCTTAAATATAACCACGCATATGTTTCCTGTTAGATCTGTCTGAAAGTGTCAGCGTATCGATATAATGTCTTAAATATAACCACGGATATGTTTCCTGTTAGATTTGTCTGAAAGCGTCAGTTTACCGATATAATTAATGTCTTACATATAACCATGCATATGTTTCCTGTTAGATCTGTCTGAAAGCTTCAGTTTACTGATATAATGTCTTAAATATAACCACACATATGTCTCCAGTTAGATCTGTCTGAAAGTGTTAGATCTCTCTGAAAGTGTTAGATCTGTCTGAATGTGTCAGTTTACCCATATGATGTTTTAGATATAACCACGCATATGTTTCCTGTTTGATTTGTCTGTCAGCATCAATTTACCGATATAATGTCTTAAATATAACCACGCATATGTTTCCTGTTAGATCTGTCTAAATGCGTCAGTTTACAGATTTAATGTCTTAAATATAACCATGCATATGTTTCCTGTTAGATCTGTCTGAAAGCGTCAGTTTACCGATATAATGTCTGAAATATAACCACGCATATGTTTCCTGTTAGATCTGTCTGAAAGTGTCAGCGTATCGATATAATGTCTTAAATATAACCACGGATATGTTTCCTGTTAGATTTGTCTGAAAGCGTCAGTTTACCGATATAATTAATGTCTTACATATAACCATGCATATGTTTCCTGTTAGATCTGTCTGAAACCGTCAGTTTACCGATACAATGTCTTAAATATAACCACACATATATTTCCTGTTAGATCTGTCTGAAAGCGTCAATTTACTGATATAATGTCTTAAATATAACCACGCATATGTTTCCTGTTAGATCTGTCTGAAAGCGTCAGTTTACTGATATAATGTCTTAAATATAACCACGCATATATGTTTCCTGTTAGATCTGTCTGAAAGCGTCAGTTTACCGATATAATCTCTTAAATATAACCACGCATATGTCTCCTGTTAGATCTGTCTGAAAGTGTTAGATCTCTCTGAAAGTGTTAGATCTGTCTGAAAGTGTCAGTTTACCCATATAAATTTTTTTAAATATAACCACGCATATGTTTCCTGTTTGATCTGTTTGAAAGCGTCAGTTTACTGATATAATGTCTTAAATATAACCATGCATATGTTTCCTGTTAGATCTGTCGGAATGCGTCAGTTTACCGATATAATGTCTTAAATATAACCACGCATATGTTTCCTGTTAGATCTGTCTAAATGCGTCAGTTTACAGATTTAATGTCTTAAATATAACCACGCATATGTTTCCTGTTAGATCTGTCTGAAAGCGTCAATTTACTGATATAATGTCTTGAATATAACCACACATATGTTTCCTGTTAGATCTGCCTGAAAGCGTCAGTTTACGGATATAATGTCTTAAATATAAGCATGCATATGTTTCCTGTTAGATCTTTCTGAAAGCGTCAGTTTACCGATATAATGTCTTAAATATAACCACACATATGTTTCCTGTTAGATCTGTCTGAATGTGTCAGTTTACCGATATAATGTCTTAAATATAACCATGGATATGTTTTTCTGTTAGATCTGTCTAAAACCGTCAGTTTACCGATATAATGTCTTAAATATAACCATGCATACGTTTCCTGTTAGATATGTCTGAAAGCGTCAGTTTACCGATAAGATGTCTTAAATATAACCACGCATATGTTTCCTGTTAGATCTGTCTGAAAGCGTCCGTTTACCGA
Source organism: Chaetoderma sp. LZ-2023a (assembly GCA_034401795.1). Classification (NCBI taxonomy): domain Eukaryota; kingdom Metazoa; phylum Mollusca; class Caudofoveata; order Chaetodermatida; family Chaetodermatidae; genus Chaetoderma; species Chaetoderma sp. LZ-2023a. The sequence continues at coordinate 852,475 of CM067373.1, read as the reverse complement.
TATAATCTCTTAAATATAACCAGGCATATGTCTCCTGTTAGATCTGTCTGAAAGTGTTAGTTCTCTCTGAAAGTGTTAGATCTGTCTGAAAGTGTCAGTTTACCCATATAATGTTTTAAATATAACCACGCATATGTTTCCAGTTAGATCTGTCTGAATGCGTCAGTTTACAGATTTAATGTCTTAAATATAACCACGCATATATTTCCTGTTAGATCTGTCTGAAAGCGTCAATTCACCGATATAATGTCTTAAATATAACCACGCATATGTTTCCTGTTAGATCTGTCTGAATGCGTCAGTTTACCGATATAATGTCTTAAATATAACCACGCATATGTTTCCTGTTAGATCTGTCTGAAAGCGTCAGTTTACTGATATAATGTTTTAAATATAACCACGGATATGTTTCCTGTTAGATCTGTCTGAAAGAGTCAGTTTACCGATATAATGTCTTAAATATAACCACGCATATGTTTCCTGTTAGATCTGTCTAAATGCGTCAGTTTACAGATTTAATGTCTTAAATATAACCACACATATGCTTCCTGTTAGTTCTGTCTGAAAGTGTCAGTTTACAGATTTTATGTCTTAATTATAACCACGCATATGTTTCCTGTTAGATCTGTCTGAAAGCGTCAATTTACCGATATAATGTCTTAAATATAACCACGCATAGGTTTCCTGTTAGATCTGTCTGAATGCGTCAGTTTACCGATATAATGTCTTAAATATAACCACGTATATGTTTCCTGTTAGATCTGTCTGAAAGCGTCAGTTTACTGATATAATCTTTTAAATATAACCACGGATATGTTTCCTGTTAGATCTGTCTGAAAGCGTCAGTTTACCGATATAATTTCTTAAATATAACCACGCATATGTCTCCTGTTAGATCTGTCTGAAAGTGTTAGATCTGTCTGAATGTGTCAGTTTACCCATAACATGTTTTAGATATAAGCACGCATATGTTTCCTGTTAGATCTGTCTGAATGCGTCAGTTTACCGATATAATGTCTTAAATATAACCACGCATATGTTTCCTGTTAGATCTGTCTGAAAGCGTCAGTTTACTGATATAATGTTTTAAATATAACCACGGATATGTTTCCTGTTAGATCTGTCTTAAAGAGTTAGTTTACCGATATAATGTCTTAAATATAACCACGCATATGTTTCCTGTTAGATCTGTCTAAATGCGTCAGTTTACAGATTTAATGTCTTAAATATAACCACGCATATGTTTCCTGTTAGATCTGTCTGAAAGCGTCAGTTTACCGATATAATGTCTTAAATATAACCACGCATATGTTTCCTGTTAGATCTGTCTGAAAGCATCAGTTTACCGATATAATGTCTTAAATATAACCATGCATATGTTTCCTGTTAGATCTGTCTGAAAGCATCAGTTTACCGATATAATGTCTTAAATATAACCACGCATATGTTTCCTTTTAGATCTGTCTGAAAGCGTCAGTTTACCGATATAATGTCTTAAATATAACCATGCATATGTTTCCTGTTAGATCTGTCTGAAAGCATCAGTTTACCGAGATAATGTCTTAAATATAACCACGCATATGTTTCCTGTTAGATCTGTCTAAAAGCGTCAGTTTACCGATATAATGTCTTAAATATAACCACGCATATGTTTCCTGTTAGATCTGTCTAAATGCGTCAGTTTACAGATTTAATATATTAAATATAACCACGCATATGTTTCCTGTTAGATCTGTCTGAAAGCATCAGTTTACCGATATAATGTCTGAAATATAACCACGCATATGTGTCCAGTTAGATCTGTCTGAAAGTGTCAGCTTATCGATATAATGTCTTAAATATAACCATGGATATGTTTCCTGTTAGATTTGTCTGAAAGCGTCAGTTTACCGATATAATTAATGTCTTAAATCTAACCACGCATATGTTTCCTGTTAGATCTGTCTGAAAGTGTCAGTTTACCGATATAATGTCTTAAATATAACCACGCATATGTTTCCTGTTAGATCTGTCTAAATGTGTCAGTTTACAGATTTAATGTCTTAAATATAACCACGCATATGTTTCCTGTTAGATCTTTCTGAAAGCGTCAGTTTACCGATATAATGTCTTAAATATAACCACACATATGTTTCCTGTTAGATCTGTCTAAAACCGTCAGTTTACCGATATAATGTCTTAAATATAACCATGCATACGTTTCCTGTTAGATATGTCTGAAAGCGTCAGTTTACCGATAAGATGTCTTAAATATAACCACGCATATGTTTCCTGTTAGATCTGTCTGAAAGCGTCAGTTTACCGATATAATCTCTCAAATATAACCAGGCATATGTCTCCTGTTAGATCTGTCTGAAAGTGTTAGATCTCTCTGAAAGTGTTAGATCTGTCTGAAAGTGTCAGTTTACCCATTTAATGTTTTAAATATAACCATGCATATGTTTCCTGTTTGAGCCGTCTGAAAGCGTCAGTTTACCGATATAATGTCTGAAATATAACCACACATATGCTTCCTGTTAGATCTGTCTGAAAGCGTCAGTTTACCCATATAATGTTTTAAATATAACCACGCATATGCTTCCTGTTAGATCTGTCTGAAAGCGTCAGTTTACCGATATAATGTCTTAAATATAACCACGCATATGTTTCCTATTAGATCTGTCTGAAACCGTCAGTTTACCGATATATTGTCTTAAATATAACAACGCATATATTTCCTGTTAGATCTATCTCTGAAAGAGTCAATTTACTGATACAATGTCTTAAATATAACCATGCATATGTTTCCTGTTAGATATGTCTGAAAGCGTCAGTTTACCGATAAGATGTCTTAAATATAACCACGCATATGTTTCCTGTTAGATCTGTCTGAAAGCGTCAGTTTACCGATATAATCTCTCAAATATAACCAGGCATATGTCTCCTGTTAGATCTGTCTGAAAGTGTTAGATCTCTCTGAAAGTGTTAGATCTGTCTGAAAGTGTCAGTTTACCCATTTAATGTTTTAAATATAACCACGCATATGTTTCCTGTTTGAGCCGTCTATAAGCGTCAGTTTACCGATATAATGTCTTAAATATAACCACGCATATGTCTCCTGTTACATCTGTCTGAAATTGTTAGATCTCTCTGAAAGTCTTAGATCTGTCTGAAAGCGTCAGTTTACCCATATAATGTTTTAAATAAAACGACGCATATGTTTCCTGTTTGATCTGTCTGAAAGCGTCAGTTTACCGATATAATGTCTTAAATATAACCACGCATATGTTTCCTGTTAGATCTGTCTGAATGCGTCAGTTTACCGATATAATGTCTTAAATATAACCACGCATATGTTTCCTGTTAGATCTGTCTGAAAGCGTCAGTTTACTGATATAATGTTTTAAATATAACCACGGATATGTTTCCTGTTAGATCTGTCTGAAAGAGTGAGTTTACCGATATAATGTCTTAAATATAACCACGCATATGTCTCCTGTTAGATCTGTCTGAAAGTGTTAGCTCTCTCTGAAAGTGTTAGATCTGTCTGAATGTGTCAGTTTACCCATAAAATGTTTTAGATATAACCACGCATATGTTTCCTGTTAGATCTGTCTGAATGCGTCAGTTTACCGAGATAATGTCTTAAATATAACCACGCGTATGGTTCCTGTTAGATCTATCTGAAAGCGTCAGTTTACTGATATAATGTTTTAAATATAACCACGGATATGTTTCCTGTTAGATCTGTCTGAAAGAGTCAGTTTACCGATATAATGTCGTAAATATAACCACGCATATGTTTCCTGTTAGATCTGTCTGAAAGCGTCAGTTTACCGATATAATGTCTTAAATATAACCACGCATATCTTTCCTGTTAGATCTGTCTAAATGCGTCAGTTTACAGATTTAATGTCTTAAATATAACCACGCATATGTTTCCTGTTAGATCTGTCTAAATGCGTCAGTTTACAGATTTAATGTCTTAAATATAACCACGCATATGTTTCCTGTTAGAGCTGTCTGAAAGCGTCAGTTTACCGATATAATATCTTAAATATAACCACGCATATGTTTACTGTTAGATCTGTCTAATTGCGTCAGTTTACAGATTTAATGTCTTAAATATAACCACGCATATGTTTCCTGTTAGATCTGTCTGAAAGTGTCAGTTTACAGATTTTATGTCTTAAATATAACCACGCATGTTTCCTGTTAGATCCGTCTGAAAGCGGTAGTTTACCGATATAATGTCTTAAATATAACCACGCATGTGTTTCCTGTTAGATCTGTCTGAAAGTGTCAGCTTATCGATATAATGTCTTAAATATAACCACAGATATGTTTCCTGTTAGATTTGTCTGAAAGCGTCAGTTTACCGATATAATGTCTTACATATACCCATGCATATGTTTCCTGTTAGATCTGTCTGAAAGCGTCAGTTTCCTGATATAATGTCCTAAATATAACCACACATATGTTTCCTGTTAGATCTGTCTGAAAGCGTCAGTTTACCGATATAATGTCTTAAATATAACCACGCATATGTTTCCTGTTAGATCTGTCTGAAACCGTCAGTTTACCGATACAATGTCTTAAATATAACCACGCATATGTTTCCTGTTAGATCTGTCTGAAAGCGTCAGTTTACCGATATGATGTCTTAAATATAACCACGCATATGTTTCCTGTTAGATCTGTATGAAAGCGTCAATTTACTGATATAATGTCTTAAATATAACCATGCATATGTTTCCTGTTAGATCTGTCTGAATCCGTCAGTTTACCGATATAATGTCTTAAATAAAACCACGGATATGTTTCCTGTTAGATCTGTCTGAAAGCATCAGTTTACCGATATAATGTCTTAAATATAACCACGCATATGTCTCCTGTTAGATCTGTCTGAAAGTGTTAGATCTCTCTGAAAGTCTTAGATCTGTCTGAAAGCGTCAGTTTACCCATATAATGTTTTAAATAAAACCACGCATATGTTTCCTGTTTGATCTGTCTGAAAGAGTCAGTTTACCAATATAATGTCTTAAATATAACCACGCATATGTTTCCCGTTAGATCTGTCTGAAAGTGTCAGTTTACCGATATAATGTATTAAATATAACCACGCATATGTTTCCTGTTAGATCTGTCTGAAAGCGTCAGTTTAGCGATATAATGTCTTACATATAACCATGCATATGTTTCCTGTTAGATCTGTCTGAAAGCGTCAGTTTACCATTTTTAATGTGAGATGTATGTGCCATACAGTATGCGAGTGATGAAGACTGAAATGGCAGATGTATGTGCATTACACTATACGGGTGGTGAAGACTTAAATGTCAGATGTATGTGCATCACAATATGCGGCTGATGACGTATTAAATGGCAGCTGTATGTGCATTACAGTATGCGAGTGATGAGGACTTACATGTCAGATGTAGGTGCATTACAGTATTCGGGTAATGAAGACCTAAATGCCAGATGTATGTGCATTACAGTATGCGGGTGATGAGACTTAAATGCCAGATGTATGTGCATTGCAGTATGCGGGTGATGACGACTTAAATGGCGGATGTATGTGCATTACAGTATGCGAGTGATGAAGACTTACATGCCAGATGTATGTGCATTACAGTATGCAAGAGATGAAGACTTAAATGTCAGATGTATGTGCATTACAGTATGCGGGTGATGAAGCCTGCAATGTCAGATGTATGTGCATTACAATATGCGGGTGATGAAGACCTAAATGCCAGATGTATGTGCATTACAGTATGCGGGTGGTGAAGACTTAAATGTCGGATGTATGTGCATCACAATATGCGGCTTATGACGACTTAAATGGCAGATGTATGTGCATTACAGTATGCGGGTGATGAAGACTTAGATGTCAGATGTATGTGCATTACAGTATGCGGGTCATGAAGACTTAAATGGCAGATGTATGTGCATTACAGTATGCGGGTGATGAAGATTTAGATGTCGGATGTATGTGCATTATAGTGTGCAGGTGATGAAGACTTAAATGTCATATGTATGTGCATTACAATATGCGGGTGATGAAGACTTAAATGTCTGATGTATGTGCATTACAGTATGCGGGTGATGAAGACTTGCATGGCAGATGTATGTGCATTACAGTAAGCAAGTGATGAAGACTTACATGTCAGATGTATGTGCATTACAGTATGCAGGTGATGAAGACTTAAATGTCAGATGTATGTGCATTACAATATGCGGGTGATGAAGACTTAAATGTCTGATGCATGTGCATTACAGTAGGCGGGTGATGAGGACTTAAATGGCAGATGTATGTGCATTAAAGTATGCGGGTGATGTAGACTTAAATGACAGATGTATGTGCATTACAGTATGCGGGTGATGAAGACTTAAATGTCAGATGTATGTGCATTACAGTATGCGGGTGATGAAGACTTAAATGTCAGATGTATGTGCAATACAATATGCGGGTAATGCAGACTTACATGTCAGATGTATGTGCATTACAGTATTCGGGTAATGAAGACCTAAATGCCAGATGTATGTGCATTACAGTATGCGAGTGATGAAGACGAAAATGGCAGATGTATGTGCATTACAGTATGCGGGTGATGAGACTTAAATGCCAGATGTATGTGCATTGCAGTATGCGGGTGATGACGACTTAAATGGCGGATGTATGTGCATTACAGTATGCGAGTGATGAAGACTTACATGCCAGATGTATGTGCATTACAGTATGTCGGTGATGAAGAGTTAGATGTCAGATGTCTGTGCATTACAGTATGCAGGTGATGAAGACTTAGATGTCAGATGTCTGTGCATTACAGTATGCGGGTGATGAAGACTTAAATGTCAGATGTATGTGCAATACAGTATGCGAGTGATGAAGACTTAGATGTCAGATGTATGTGCATTACAGTATGCGAGTGACGAAGACTTAGATGTCAGATGTATGTGCATTACAGTATGCGGGTTATGAAGACTTAGATGTCAGATGTATGTGCATTACAGTATTCGGGTAATGAAGACTTAGATGTCAGATGTATGTGCATTACAGTATGCGAGTGATGAAGACTTAGATGTCAGATGTATGTGCATTACAGTATGCGGGTGATGAAGACTTAAATGTCAGATGTATGTGCATTACAATATGCGGGTGATAAAGACGTAAACGTCTACTGTATGTGTATTACAGTATGCGGGTGATGAAGACTTAAATGTGAGATGTGTGTGAAATACAGTATGCGGGTGATGAAGACTTAAATGGCAGATGTATGTGCATTACAGTATGCGGGTGATGACGACTTAAATGTCAGTTGTATGTGCAATACAGTATGCGGGTGATGAAGCCTGCAATGTCAGATGTATGTGCATTACAATATGCGGGTGATGAAGACCTAAATGCCAGATGTATGTGCATTACAGTATGCGGGTGGTGAAGACTTAAATGTCGGATGTATGTGCATCACAATATGCGGCTGATGACGACTTAAATGGCAGATGTATGTGCATTACAATATGCGGGTGATGAAGACTTAGATGTCAGATGTATGTGCATTACAGTATGCGGGTCATGAAGACTTAAATGGCAGATGTATGTGCATTACAGTATGCGGGTGATGAAGATTTAGATGTCGGATGTATGTGCATTATAGTGTGCAGGTGATGAAGACTTAAATGTCATATGTATGTGCATTACAATATGCGGGTGATGAAGACTTAAATGTATGATGTATGTGCATTACAGTATGCGGGTGATGAAGACTTGCATGGCAGATGTATGTGCATTACAGTAAGCAAGTGATGAAGACTTACATGTCAGATGTATGTGCATTACAGTATGCAGGTGATGAAGACTTAAATGTCAGATGTATGTGCATTACAATATGCGGGTGATGAAGACTTAAATGTCTGATGCATGTGCATTACAGTAGGCGGGTGATGAGGACTTAAATGGCAGATGTATGTGCATTAAAGTATGCGGGTGATGTAGACTTAAATGACAGATGTATGTGCATTACAGTATGCGGGTGATGAAGACTTAAATGTCAGATGTATGTGCATTACAGTATGCGGGTGATGAAGACTTAAATGTCAGATGTATGTGCAATACAATATGCGGGTAATGCAGACTTACATGTCAGATGTATGTGCATTACAGTATTCGGGTAATGAAGACCTAAATGCCAGATGTATGTGCATTACAGTATGCGAGTGATGAAGACGAAAATGGCAGATGTATGTGCATTACAGTATGCGGGTGATGAGACTTAAATGCCAGATGTATGTGCATTGCAGTATGCGGGTGATGACGACTTAAATGGCGGATGTATGTGCATTACAGTATGCGAGTGATGAAGACTTACATGCCAGATGTATGTGCATTACAGTATGTCGGTGATGAAGAGTTAGATGTCAGATGTCTGTGCATTACAGTATGCAGGTGATGAAGACTTAGATGTCAGATGTCTGTGCATTACAGTATGCGGGTGATGAAGACTTAAATGTCAGATGTATGTGCAATACAGTATGCGAGTGATGAAGACTTAGATGTCAGATGTATGTGCATTACAGTATGCGAGTGACGAAGACTTAGATGTCAGATGTATGTGCATTACAGTATGCGGGTTATGAAGACTTAGATGTCAGATGTATGTGCATTACAGTATTCGGGTAATGAAGACTTAGATGTCAGATGTATGTGCATTACAGTATGCGAGTGATGAAGACTTAGATGTCAGATGTATGTGCATTACAGTATGCGGGTGATGAAGACTTAAATGTCAGATGTATGTGCATTACAATATGCGGGTGATAAAGACGGAAACGTCTACTGTATGTGTATTACAGTATGCGGGTGATGAAGACTTAAATGTGAGATGTGTGTGAAATACAGTATGCGGGTGATGAAGACTTAAATGGCAGATGTATGTGCATTACAGTATGCGGGTGATGACGACTTAAATGTCAGTTGTATGTGCAATACAGTATGCGGGTGATGAAGCCTGCAATGTCAGATGTATGTGCATTACAATATGCGGGTGATGAAGACCTAAATGCCAGATGTATGTGCATTACAGTATGCGGGTGGTGAAGACTTAAATGTCGGATGTATGTGCATCACAATATGCGGCTGATGACGACTTAAATGGCAGATGTATGTGCATTACAATATGCGGGTGATGAAGACTTAGATGTCAGATGTATGTGCATTACAGTATGCGGGTCATGAAGACTTAAATGGCAGATGTATGTGCATTACAGTATGCGGGTGATGAAGATTTAGATGTCGGATGTATGTGCATTATAGTGTGCAGGTGATGAAGACTTAAATGTCATATGTATGTGCATTACAATATGCGGGTGATGAAGACTTAAATGTATGATGTATGTGCATTACAGTATGCGGGTGATGAAGACTTGCATGGCAGATGTATGTGCATTACAGTAAGCAAGTGATGAAGACTTAAATGTCAGATGTATGTGCATTACAGTATGCAGGTGATGAAGACTTAAATGTCAGATGTATGTGCATTACAATATGCGGGTGATGAAGACTTAAATGTCTGATGTATGTGCATTACAGTATGCGGGTGATGAGGACTTAAATGGCAGATGTATGTGCATTAAAGTATGCGGGTGATGTAGACTTAAATGACAGATGTATGTGCATTACAGTATGCGGGTGATGAAGACTTAAATGTCAGATGTATGTGCATTACAGTATGCGGGTGATGAAGACTTAAATGTCAGATGTATGTGCAATACAATATGCGGGTAATGCAGACTTACATGTCAGATGTATGTGCATTACAGTATTCGGGTAATGAAGACCTAAATGCCAGATGTATGTGCATTACAGTATGCGAGTGATGAAGACGAAAATGGCAGATGTATGTGCATTACAGTATGCGGGTGATGAGACTTAAATGCCAGATGTATGTGCATTGCAGTATGCGGGTGATGACGACTTAAATGGCGGATGTATGTGCATTACAGTATGCGAGTGATGAAGACTTACATGCCAGATGTATGTGCATTACAGTATGTCGGTGATGAAGAGTTAGATGTCAGATGTCTGTGCATTACAGTATGCAGGTGATGAAGACTTAGATGTCAGATGTCTGTGCATTACAGTATGCGGGTGATGAAGACTTAAATGTCAGATGTATGTGCAATACAGTATGCGAGTGATGAAGACTTAGATGTCAGATGTATGTGCATTACAGTATGCGAGTGACGAAGACTTAGATGTCAGATGTATGTGCATTACAGTATGCGAGTGATGAAGACTTAGATGTCAGATGTATGTGCATTACAGTATGCGGGTGATGAAGACTTAAATGTCAGATGTATGTGCATTACAATATGCGGGTGATAAAGACGGAAACGTCTACTGTATGTGTATTACAGTATGCGGGTGATGAAGACTTAAATGTGAGATGTGTGTGAAATACAGTATGCGGGTGATGAAGACTTAAATGGCAGATGTATGTGCATTACAGTATGCGGGTGATGACGACTTAAATGTCAGTTGTATGTGCAATACAGTATGCGGGTGATGAAGCCTGCAATCTCAGATGTATGTGCATTACAATATGCGGGTGATGAAGACCTAAATGCCAGATGTATGTGCATTACAGTATGCGGGTGGTGAAGACTTAAATGTCGGATGTATGTGCATCACAATATGCGGCTGATGACGACTTAAATGGCAGATGTATGTGCATTACAATATGCGGGTGATGAAGACTTAGATGTCAGATGTATGTGCATTACAGTATGCGGGTCATGAAGACTTAAATGGCAGATGTATGTGCATTACAGTATGCGGGTGATGAAGATTTAGATGTCGGATGTATGTGCATTATAGTGTGCAGGTGATGAAGACTTAAATGTCATATGTATGTGCATTACAATATGCGGGTGATGAAGACTTAAATGTCTGATGTATGTGCATTACAGTATGCGGGTGATGAAGACTTGCATGGCAGATGTATGTGCATTACAGTAAGCAAGTGATGAAGACTTAAATGTCAGATGTATGTGCATTACAGTATGCAGGTGATGAAGACTTAAATGTCAGATGTATGTGCATTACAATATGCGGGTGATGAAGACTTAAATGTCTGATGTATGTGCATTACAGTATGCGGGTGATGAGGACTTAAATGGCAGATGTATGTGCATTAAAGTATGCGGGTGATGTAGACTTAAATGACAGATGTATGTGCATTACAGTATGCGGGTGATGAAGACTTAAATGTCAGATGTATGTGCATTACAGTATGCGGGTGATGAAGAATTAAATGTCAGATGTATGTGCAATACAATATGCGGGTAATGCAGACTTACATGTCAGATGTATGTGCATTACAGTATTCGGGTAATGAAGACCTAAATGCCAGATGTATGTGCATTACAGTATGCGAGTGATGAAGACGAAAATGGCAGATGTATGTGCATTACAGTATGCGGGTGATGAGACTTAAATGCCAGATGTATGTGCATTGCAGTATGCGGGTGATGACGACTTAAATGGCGGATGTATGTGCATTACAGTATGCGAGTGATGAAGACTTACATGCCAGATGTATGTGCATTACAGTATGTCGGTGATGAAGAGTTAGATGTCAGATGTATGTGCATTACAGTATGCGGGTGATGAAGATTTAGATGTCGGATGTATGTGCATTATAGTGTGCAGGTGATGAAGACTTAAATGTCATATGTATGTGCATTACAATATGCGGGTGATGAAGACTTAAATGTCTGATGTATGTGCATTACAGTATGCGGGTGATGAAGACTTGCATGGCAGATGTATGTGCATTACAGTAAGCAAGTGATGAAGACTTAAATGTCAGATGTATGTGCATTACAGTATGCAGGTGATGAAGACTTAAATGTCAGATGTATGTGCATTACAATATGCGGGTGATGAAGACTTAAATGTCTGATGTATGTGCATTACAGTATGCGGGTGATGAGGACTTAAATGTCAGATGTATGTGCATTAAAGTATGCGGGTGATGTAGACTTAAATGACAGATGTATGTGCATTACAGTATGCGGGTGATGAAGACTTAAATGTCAGATGTATGTGCATTACAGTATGCGGGTGATGAAGACTTAAATGTCAGATGTATGTGCAATACAATATGCGGGTAATGCAGACTTACATGTCAGATGTATGTGCATTACAGTATTCGGGTAATGAAGACCTAAATGCCAGATGTATGTGCATTACAGTATGCGAGTGATGAAGACGAAAATGGCAGATGTATGTGCATTACAGTATGCGGGTAATGAAGAGTTAGATGTCAGATGTATGTGCATTACAGTATGCGGGTGATGAAGATTTAGATGTCGGATGTATGTGCATTATAGTGTGCAGGTGATGAAGACTTAAATGTCATATGTATGTGCATTACAATATGCGGGTGATGAAGACTTAAATGTCTGATGTATGTGCATTACAGTATGCGGGTGATGAAGACTTGCATGGCAGATGTATGTGCATTACAGTAAGCAAGTGATGAAGACTTAAATGTCAGATGTATGTGCATTACAGTATGCAGGTGATGAAGACTTAAATATCAGATGTATGTGCATTACAATATGCGGGTGATGAAGACTTAAATGTCTGATGTATGTGCATTACAGTATGCGGGTGATGAGGACTTAAATGGCAGATGTATGTGCATTAAAGTATGCGGGTGATGTAGACTTAAATGACAGATGTATGTGCATTACAGTATGCGGGTGATGAAGACTTAAATGTCAGATGTATGTGCATTACAGTATGCGGGTGATGAAGACTTAAATGTCAGATGTATGTGCAATACAATATGCGGGTAATGCAGACTTACATGTCAGATGTATGTGCATTACAGTATTCGGGTAATGAAGACCTAAATGCCAGATGTATGTGCATTACAGTATGCGAGTGATGAAGACGAAAATGGCAGATGTATGTGCATTACAGTATGCGGGTGATGAGACTTAAATGCCAGATGTATGTGCATTACAGTATGCGAGTGATGAAGACTTACATGCCAGATGTATGTGCATTACAGTATGTCGGTGATGAAGAGTTAGATGTCAGATGTCTGTGCATTACAGTATGCAGGTGATGAAGACTTAGATGTCAGATGTCTGTGCATTACAGTATGCGGGTGATGAAGACTTAAATGTCAGATGTATGTGCAATACAGTATGCGAGTGATGAAGACTTAGATGTCAGATGTATGTGCATTACAGTATGCGAGTGACGAAGACTTAGATGTCAGATGTATGTGCATTACAGTATGCGGGTTATGAAGACTTAGATGTCAGATGTATGTGCATTACAGTATTCGGGTAATGAAGACTTAGATGTCAGATGTATGTGCATTACAGTATGCGAGTGATGAAGACTTAGATGTCAGATGTATGTGCATTACAGTATGCGGGTGATGAAGACTTAAATGTCAGATGTATGTACATTAAAATATGCGGGTGATAAAGACGGAAACGTCTACTGTATGTGTATTACAGTATGCGGGTGATGAAGACTTAAATGTGAGATGTGTGTGAAATACAGTATACGGGTGATGAAGACTTAAATGGCAGATGTATGTGCATTACAGTATGCGGGTGATGACGACTTAAATGTCAGTTGTATGTGCAATACAGTATGCGGGTGATGAAGACTTAGAAGTCAGATGTATGTGCAATACAGTATGCGGGTGATGAAGACTTAAATGTCAGATGTATCTGCATTACATTATGCGGGTAATGAAGAATTAAATGTCAGATGTATGTGCATTACAATATTTGGGTGAGAGAGGCTTAAATTTCAGATGTATGTGCATTACAGTATGCGGGTGATGAAGACTTAAATGTCAGATGTATGTGCAATACAGTATGGGGGTGAAGAAGACTTAGATGTCAGATTATGTGTATTACAGTATGGGGTGATGAAGACTTAAATGTCAGATGTCTGGGCATTGCAATATGTGGGTGTTGACGACTTAAATGCCAGATGTATGTGCATTACAGTATGCGGGTGATGACGACTTAAATGCCCGATGAATGTGCATTACAGTATGCGAGATATGACGACTTAAATGTCAGATAAATGTGCATTACGTTATGCCGATGATGAAGACTTAAATCTCAGATGTATGTGCATTACAGTATGCGGGTGATGACGACTTAAATGTCAGTTGTATGTGCAATACAGTATGCGGGTGATGAAGAGTTAGATGTCAGATGTCTGGGCATTACAGTATGCGGGTGATGAAGACTTGAATGTCAGATGTATGTGCATTACAGTATGCGGGTGATGAAGACTTAAATGTCAGATGTATGTGCAATACAGTATGCGGGTGATGAAGACTTAAATGTCAAATGTATGTTCGTTACAATATGCGGGTGATGAACACTTAAATGTCAGATGTATGTGCATTACAGTATGCGAGTGATAAAGACTGAAATGGCAGATGTATGTGCATTACAGTATGCGGGTGGTGAAGACTTAAATGTCAGATGTATGTGCATCATAATATGCAGCTGATGACGACTTAAATGGCAGATGTATGTGCATTACAGTATGCGGGTGATCAAGACTTAAATGTCAAATGTATGTTCGTTACAATATGCGGGTGATGAAGACTTAAATGTCAGATGTATGTGCATTACAGTATGCAAGTGATGAAGACTTAAATGTCAGATGTAAGTGCATTACAGTAAGCGGGTGATGAAGCCTTCAATGTCAGATGTATGTGCTTTACAGTATGCGGGTGATGAAGACTTAAATGTCAGATGTATGTGCATTAAAATATGCGGGTGATGAAGACGTAAATGTCAGATGTATGTGCATTACAGTATGCGGGTGATGAAGACTTAAATGTTAGATGTAAGTGAATTACAGTATGCGTGTGATGAAGACTTAGATGTCAGATGTATGTGCATTACAGTATGCGGGTAATGAAGACTTAAATGCCAGATGTATGTGCATTACAGTATGCGGGTGATGAAGACTTAAATGTTAGATATATGTGAATTACAGTATGCGTGTGATGAAGACTTAAATGTCAGATGCATGTGCATTACAGTATGCGGGTAATGAAGACTTAAATGCCAGATGTATGTGCATTACAGTATGCGGGTGATGAAGACTTAAATGTTAGATATATGTGAATTACAGTATGCGGGTGATAAAGACTTAAATGGCGGATGTATGTGAATTACATTATGCGAGTGATGAAGACGTAGATGTCAGATGTATGTGCATTACAGTATGCGGGTCATGAAGAGTTAAATGGCGGATGTATGTGCATTACAGTAGGCGAGTGATGAAGACTTAGATGTCAGATGTATGTGCATTACAATATGCGAGTGATGGATACTTAAATTTCTGATGTATGTGCATTACAGTATGAGAGTGATGAAGACTTAGATGTCGGATGTTTGTGCATTACAATATGTGGATGGTGAAGACCTAAATTCCAGATGTATGTGCATTACAGTGTGCGCTAGATGAAGACTTAAATGTCAGATGTATGTGTATTACAGTATGCGGGTGATGAAGACTTAAATGTGAGATGTATGTGAAATACAGTATGCGGGTGATGAAGACTTAAATGGCAGATGTATGTGCATTACAGTATGCGGGTGATGACGACTTAAATATCAGATGTATGTGCAATACAGTATGCGGGTGATGAAGACTTAAATGTCAGATGTATGTGCATTACATTATGCGGGTAATGAAGAATTAAATGTCAGATGTATGTGCATTACAATATTTGGGTGATAGAGGCTTACATTTCAGATGTATGTGCATTACAGTATGCGGGTGATGAAGACTTAGATGTCAGATTATGTGTATTACAGTATGGGGTGATGAAGACTTAAATGTCAGATGTCTGGGCATTACAATATGTGGGTGTTGACGACTTAAATGCCAGATGTATGTGCATTACAGTATGCGTGTGATGACGACTTAAATGTCAGTTGTATGTGCATTACAGTATGCGGGTGATGACGACTTAAATGTCAGTTGTATGTGCAATACACTATGCGGGTGATGAAGAGTTAGATGTCAGATGTCTGGGCATTACAGTATGCGGGTGATGAAGACTTAAATGTCAGATGTATGTGCATTACAGTATGCGGGTGATGAAGACTTAAATGTCAGATGTATGTGCAATACAGTATGCGGGTGATGAAGACTTAAATGTCAGATGTATGTGCATCATAATATGCAGCTGATGACGACTTAAATGGCAGATGTATGTGCAATACAGTATGCGGGTGATGAAGACTTAAATGTCAGATGTATCTGCATTACATTATGCGGGTAATGAAGAATTAAATGTCAGATGTATGTGCATTACAATATTTGGGTGATAGAGGCTTAAATTTCAGATGTATGTGCATTACAGTATGCGGGTGATGAAGACTTAAATGTCAGATGTATGTGCAATACAGTATGGGGGTGAAGAAGACTTAGATGTCAGATTATGTGTATTACAGTATGGGGTGATGAAGACTTAAATGTCAGATGTCTGGGCATTGCAATATGTGGGTGTTGACGACTTAAATGCCAGATGTATGTGCATTACAGTATGCGGGTGATGACGACTTAAATGCCCGATGAATGTGCATTACAGTATGCGAGATATGACGACTTAAATGTCAGATAAATGTGCATTACGTTATGCCGATGATGAAGACTTAAATCTCAGATGTATGTGCATTACAGTATGCGGGTGATGACGACTTAAATGTCAGTTGTATGTGCAATACAGTATGCGGGTGATGAAGAGTTAGATGTCAGATGTCTGGGCATTACAGTATGCGGGTGATGAAGACTTGAATGTCAGATGTATGTGCATTACAGTATGCGGGTGATGAAGACTTAAATGTCAGATGTATGTGCAATACAGTATGCGGGTGATGAAGACTTAAATGTCAAATGTATGTTCGTTACAATATGCGGGTGATGAACACTTAAATGTCAGATGTATGTGCATTACAGTATGCGAGTGATAGAGACTGAAATGGCAGATGTATGTGCATTACAGTATGCGGGTGGTGAAGACTTAAATGTCAGATGTATGTGCATCATAATATGCAGCTGATGACGACTTAAATGGCAGATGTATGTGCATTACAGTATGCGGGTGATGAAGACTTAAATGTCAGATGTATGTGCATTAAAATATGCGGGTGATGAAGACGTAAATGTCAGATGTATGTGCATTACAGTATGCGGGTGATGAAGACTTAAATGTTAGATGTAAGTGAATTACAGTATGCGTGTGATGAAGACTTAGATGTCAGATGTATGTGCATTACAGTATGCGGGTAATGAAGACTTAAATGCCAGATGTATGTGCATTACAGTATGCGGGTGATGAAGACTTAAATGTTAGATATATGTGAATTACAGTATGCGTGTGATGAAGACTTAAATGTCAGATGCATGTGCATTACAGTATGCGGGTAATGAAGACTTAAATGCCAGATGTATGTGCATTACAGTATGCGGGTGATGAAGACTTAAATGTTAGATATATGTGAATTACAGTATGCGGGTGATAAAGACTTAAATGGCGGATGTATGTGAATTACATTATGCGAGTGATGAAGACGTAGATGTCAGATGTATGTGCATTACAGTATGCGGGTCATGAAGAGTTAAATGGCGGATGTATGTGCATTACAGTAGGCGAGTGATGAAGACTTAGATGTCAGATGTATGTGCATTACAATATGCGAGTGATGGATACTTAAATTTCTGATGTATGTGCATTACAGTATGAGAGTGATGAAGACTTAGATGTCGGATGTTTGTGCATTACAATATGTGGATGGTGAAGACCTAAATTCCAGATGTATGTGCATTACAGTGTGCGCTAGATGAAGACTTAAATGTCAGATGTATGTGTATTACAGTATGCGGGTGATGAAGACTTAAATGTGAGATGTATGTGAAATACAGTATGCGGGTGATGAAGACTTAAATGGCAGATGAATGTGCATTACAGTATGCGGGTGATGACGACTTAAATATCAGATGTATGTGCAATACAGTATGCGGGTGATGAAGACTTAAATGTCAGATGTATGTGCATTACATTATGCGGGTAATGAAGAATTAAATGTCAGATGTATGTGCATTACAATATTTGGGTGATAGAGGCTTACATTTCAGATGTATGTGCATTACAGTATGCGGGTGATGAAGACTTAGATGTCAGATTATGTGTATTACAGTATGGGGTGATGAAGACTTAAATGTCAGATGTCTGGGCATTACAATATGTGGGTGTTGACGACTTAAATGCCAGATGTATGTGCATTACAGTATGCGTGTGATGACGACTTAAATGCCCGATGAATGTGCATTACAGTATGCGAGATATGACGAATTAAATGTCAGATAAATGTGCATTACGTTATGCCGATGATGAAGACTTAAATCTCAGATGTATGTGCATTACAGTATGCGGGTGATGACGACTTAAATGTCAGTTGTATGTGCAATACACTATGCGGGTGATGAAGAGTTAGATGTCAGATGTCTGGGCATTACAGTATGCGGGTGATGAAGACTTAAATGTCAGATGTATGTGCATTACAGTATGCGGGTGATGAAGACTTAAATGTCAGATGTATGTGCAATACAGTATGCGGGTGATGAAGACTTAAATGTCAGATGTATGTGCATCATAATATGCAGCTGATGACGACTTAAATGGCAGATGTATGTGCATTACAGTATGCGGGTGATCAAGACTTAAATGTCAAATGTATGTTCGTTACAATATGCGGGTGATGAAGACTTAAATGTCAGATGTATGTGCATTACAGTATGCAAGTGATGAAGACTTAAATGTCAGATGTATGTGCATTACAGTAAGCGGGTGATGAAGCCTTCAATGTCAGATGTATGTGCATTACAGTATGCGGGTGATGAAGACTTAAATGTCAGATGTATGTGCATTAAAATATGCGGGTGATGAAGACGTAAATGTCAGATGTATGTGCATTACAGTATGCGGGTGATGAAGACTTAAATGTTAGATGTAAGTGAATTACAGTATGCGTGTGATGAAGACTTAGATGTCAGATGTATGTGCATTACAGTATGCGGGTAATGAAGACTTATATGCCAGATGTATGTGCATTACAGTATGCGGGTGATGAAGACTTAAATGTTAGATATATGTGAATTACAGTATGCGTGTGATGAAGACTTAAATGTCAGATGCATGTGCATTACAGTATGCGGGTAATGAAGACTTAAATGCCAGATGTATGTGCATTACAATATGCGGGTGATAAAGACGGAAACGTCTACTGTATGTGTATTACAGTATGCGGGTGATGAAGACTTAAATGTGAGATGTGTGTGGAATACAGTATGCGGGTGATGAAGACTTAAATGGCAGATGTATGTGCATTACAGTATGCGGGTGATGACGACTTAAATGTCAGTTGTATGTGCAATACAGTATGCGGGTGATGAAGACTTAGAAGTCAGATGTATGTGCAATACAGTATGCGGGTGATGAAGACTTAAATGTCAGATGTATCTGCATTACATTATGCGGGTAATGAAGAATTAAATGTCAGATGTATGTGCATTACAATATTTGGGTGATAGAGGCTTAAATTTCAGATGTATGTGCATTACAGTATGCGGGTGATGAAGACTTAAATGTCAGATGTATGTGCAATACAGTATGGGGGTGAAGAAGACTTAGATGTCAGATAATGTGTATTACAGTATGGGGTGATGAAGACTTAAATGTCAGATGTCTGGGCATTACAATATGTGGGTGTTGACGACTTAAATGCCAGATGTATGTGCATTACAGTATGCGGGTGATGACGACTTAAATGCCCGATGAATGTGCATTACAGTATGCGAGATATGACGACTTAAATGTCAGATAAATGTGCATTACGTTATGCCGATGATGAAGACTTAAATCTCAGATGTATGTGCATTACAGTATGCGGGTGATGAAGACTTAAATGTCAGATGTATGTGCAATACAGTATGCGGGTGATGAAGACTTAAATGTCAAATGTATGTTCGTTACAATATGCGGGTGATGAACACTTAAATGTCAGATGTATGTGCATTACAGTATGCGAGTGATAAAGACTGAAATGGCAGATGTATGTGCATTACAGTATGCGGGTGGTGAAGACTTAAATGTCAGATGTATGTGCATCATAATATGCAGCTGATGACGACTTAAATGGCAGATGTATGTGCATTACAGTATGCGGGTGATCAAGACTTAAATGTCAAATGTATGTTCGTTACAATATGCGGGTGATGAAGACTTAAATGTCAGATGTATGTGCATTACAGTATGCAAGTGATGAAGACTTAAATGTCAGATGTAAGTGCATTACAGTAAGCGGGTGATGAAGCCTTCAATGTCAGATGTATGTGCTTTACAGTATGCGGGTGATGAAGACTTAAATGTCAGATGTATGTGCATTAAAATATGCGGGTGATGAAGACGTAAATGTCAGATGTATGTGCATTACAGTATGCGGGTGATGAAGACTTAAATGTTAGATGTAAGTGAATTACAGTATGCGTGTGATGAAGACTTAGATGTCAGATGTATGTGCATTACAGTATGCGGGTAATGAAGACTTAAATGCCAGATGTATGTGCATTACAGTATGCGGGTGATGAAGACTTAAATGTTAGATATATGTGAATTACAGTATGCGTGTGATGAAGACTTAAATGTCAGATGCATGTGCATTACAGTATCCGGGTAATGAAGACTTAAATGCCAGATGTATGTGCATTACAGTATGCGGGTGATGAAGACTTAAATGTTAGATATATGTGAATTACAGTATGCGGGTGATGAAGACTTAAATGGCGGATGTATGTGAATTACATTATGCGAGTGATGAAGACGTAGATGTCAGATGTATGTGCATTACAGTATGCGGGTCATGAAGAGTTAAATGGCGGATGTATGTGCATTACAGTAGGCGAGTGATGAAGACTTAGATGTCAGATGTATGTGCATTACAATATGCGAGTGATGGATACTTAAATTTCTGATGTATGTGCATTACAGTATGAGAGTGATGAAGACTTAGATGTCGGATGTTTGTGCATTACAATATGTGGATGGTGAAGACCTAAATTCCAGATGTATGTGCATTACAGTGTGCGCTAGATGAAGACTTAAATGTCAGATGTATGTGTATTACAGTATGCGGGTGATGAAGACTTAAATGTGAGATGTATGTGAAATACAGTATGCGGGTGATGAAGACTTAAATGGCAGATGTATGTGCATTACAGTATGCGGGTGATGACGACTTAAATATCAGATGTATGTGCAATACAGTATGCGGGTGATGAAGACTTAAATGTCAGATGTATGTGCATTACATTATGCGGGTGCTGAAGAATTAAATGTCAGATGTATGTGCATTACAATATTTGGGTGATAGAGGCTTAAATTTCAGATGTATGTGCATTACAGTATGCGTGTGATGACGACTTAAATGCCCGATGAATGTGCATTACAGTATGCGAGATATGACGACTTAAATCTCAGATGTATGTGCATTACAGTATGCGGGTGATGACGACTTAAATGTCAGTTGTATGTGCAATACACTATGCGGGTGATGAAGAGTTAGATGTCAGATGTCTGGGCATTACAGTATGCGGGTGATGAAGACTTAAATGTCAGATGTATGTGCATTACAGTATGCGGGTGATGAAGACTTAAATGTCAGATGTATGTGCAATACAGTATGCGGGTGATGAAGACTTAAATGTCAAATGTATGTTCGTTACAATATGCGGGTGATGAACACTTAAATGTCAGATGTATGGGCATTACAGTATGCGAGTGATAAAGACTGAAATGGCAGATGTATGTGCATTACAGTATGCGGGTGGTGAAGACTTAAATGTCAGATGTATGTGCATCATAATATGCAGCTGATGACGACTTAAATGGCAGATGTATGTGCATTACAGTATGCGGGTGATCAAGACTTAAATGTCAAATGTTTGTTCGTTACAATATGCGGGTGATGAAGACTTAAATGTCAGATGTATGTGCATTACAGTATGCAAGTGATGAAGACTTAAATGTCAGATGTATGTGCATTACAGTAAGCGGGAGATGAAGCCTTCAATGTCAGATGTATGTGCATTAAAATATGCGGGTGATGAAGACGTAAATGTCAGATGTATGTGCATTACAGTATGCGGGTGATGAAGACTTAAATGTTAGATGTAAGTGAATTACAGTATGCGTGTGATGAAAACTTAGATGTCAGATGTATGTGCATTACAGTATGCGGGTAATGAAGACTTAAATGCCAGATGTATGTGCATTACAGTATGCGGGTGATGAAGACATAAATGTTAGATATATGTGAATTACAGTATGCGTGTGATGAAGACTTAAATGTCAGATGCATGTGCATTACAGTATGCGGGTAATGAAGACTTAAATGCCAGATGTATGTGCATTACAGTATGCGGGTGATGAAGACTTAAATGTTAGATATATGTGAATTACTGTATGCGGGTGATGAAGACTTAAATGGCGGATGTATGTGCATTACATTATGCGAGTGATGAAGACGTAGATGTCAGATGTATGTGCATTAGAGCATGCGGGTCATGAAGAGTTAAATGGCGGATGTATGTGCATTACAGTAGGCGAGTGATGAAGACTTAGATGTCAGATGTATGTGCATTACAATATGCGGATGATGACGACTTAAATGTCAGATGTATGTGCAATACAGTATGCGGGTGATGAAGACTTAAATGTCAGATGTATGTGCATTACATTATGCGGGTAATGAAGAATTAAATGTCAGATGTATGTGCATTACAATATTTGGGTGATAGAGGCTTAAATTTCAGATGTATGTGCATTACAGTATGCGGGTGATGAAGACTTAAATGTCAGATGTATGTGCAATACAGTATGGGGGTGAAGAAGACTTAGATGTCAGATTATGTGTATTACAGTATGGGGTGATGAAGACTTAAATGTCAGATGTCTGGGCATTACAATATGTGGGTGTTGACGACTTAAATGCCAGATGTATGTGCATTACAGTATGCGTGTGATGACGACTTAAATGCCCGATGAATGTGCATTACAGTATGCGAGATATGACGACTTAAATGTCAAATAAATGTGCATTACGTTATGCCGATGATGAAGACTTAAATCTCAGATGTATGTGCATTACAGTATGCGGGTCATGACGACTTAAATGTCAGTTGTATGTGCAATACAGTATGCGGGTGATGAAGAGTTAGATGTCAGATGTCTGGGCATTACAGTATGCGGGTGATGAAGAGTTAAATGTCAGATGTATGTGCATTACAGTATGCGGGTGATGAAGACTTAAATGTCAGATGTATGTGCAATACAGTATGCGGGTGATGAAGACTTAAATGTCAAATGTATGTTCGGTACAATATGCGGGTGATGAACACTTAAAAGTCAGATGTATGTGCATTACAGTATGCGAGTGATAAAGACTGAAATGGCAGATGTATGTGCATTACAGTATGCGGGTGGTGAAGACTTAAATGTCAGATGTATGTGCATCATAATATGCAGCTGATGACGACTTAAATGGCAGATGTATGTGCATTACAGTATGCGGGTGATCAAGACTTAAATGTCAAATGTATGTTCGTTACAATATGCGGGTGATGAAGACTTAAATGTCAGATGTATGTGCATTACAGTATGCAAGTGATGAAGACTTAAATGTCAGATGTATGTGCATTACAGTAAGCGGGTGATGAAGCCTTCAATGTCAGATGTATGTGCATTACAGTATGCGGGTGATGAAGACTTAAATGTAGATGTATGTGCATTAAAATATGCGGGTGATGAAGACGTAAATGTCAGATGTATGTGCATTACAGTATGCGGGTGATGAAGACTTAAATGTTAGATGTAAGTGAATTACAGTATGCGTGTGATGAAGACTTAGATGTCAGATGTATGTGCATTACAGTATGCGGGTAATGAAGACTTAAATGCCAGATGTATGTGCATTACAGTATGCGGGTGATGAAGACTTAAACGTTAGATATATGTGAATTACAGTATGCGTGTGATGAAGACTTAACTGTCAGATGCATGTGCATTACAGTATGCGGGTAATGAAGACTTAAATGCCAGATGTATGTGCATTACAGTATGCGGGTGATGAAGACTTAAATGTTAGATATATGTGAATTACTGTATGCGGGTGATGACGACTTAAATGGCGGATGTATGTGCATTACATTATGCGAGTGATGAAGACGTAGCTGTCAGATGTATGTGCATTACAGTATGCGGGTCATGAAGAGTTAGATGGCGGATGTATGTGCATTACAGTAGGCGAGTGATGAAGACTTAGATGTCAGATGTATGTGCATTACAATATGCGAGTGATGGATACTTAAATTTCTGATGTATGTGCATTACAGTATGAGAGTGATGAAGACTTAGATGTCAGATGTATGTGCATTACAATATGTGGATGGTGAAGACCTAAATTCCACATGTATGTGCATTACAGTGTGCGCTAGATGAAGACTTAAATGTCAGATGTATGTGCATTACAGTATGCGAGTGATGATGACTCAACTGGCAGATGTATGTGCATTACAGTATGCGGGTGATGAAGACTTAAATGTCAGATGTATGTGCATTAAAATATGCGGGTGATGAAGACTTAAATGTCAGATGTATGTGAATTACAGTATGCGTGTGATGAATACTTAAATGGCAGATGTATGTGCATTACAGTATGCGGGTGATGTAGACTTAAATGACAGATGTATGTGCATTACAGTATGCGGGTCATGAAGACTTAGATGTCAGATGTAGGTGCATTACAGTATGCGTGTAATGAAGACCTAAATGCCAGATGTATGTGCATTACAGTATGCGGGTGATGAAGATTTAAATGTCAGATGTATGTGCATTACAGTATGCAAGTGATGAAGACTTAAATGTCAGATGTATGTGCATTACAGTAAGCGGGTGATGAAGCCTTCAATGTCAGATGTATGTGCATTACAGTATGCGGGTGATGAAGACTTAAATGTCAGATGTATGTGCATTAAAATATGCAGGTGATGAAGACGTAAATGTCAGATGTATGTGCATTACAGTATGCGGGTGATGAAGACTTAAATGTTAGATGTAAGTGAATTACAGTATGCGTGTGATGAAGACTTAGATGTCAGATGTATGTGCATTACAGTATGCGGGTAATGAAGACTTAAATCCCAGATGTATGTGCATTACAGTATGCGGGTGATGAAGACTTAAATGTTAGATATATGTGAATTACAGTATGCGTGTGATGAAGACTTAAATGTCAGATGCATGTGCATTACAGTATGCGGGTAATGAACACTTAAATGCCAGATGTATGTGCATTACAGTATGCGGGTGATGAAGACTTAAATGTTAGATATATGTGAATTACTGTATGCGGGTGATGAAGACTTAAATGGCGGATGTATGTGCATTACATTATGCGAGTGATGAAGATGTAGATGTCAGATGTATGTGCATTACAGTATGCGGGTCATGAAGAGTTAAATGGCGGATGTATGTGCATTACAGTAGGCGAGTGATGAAGACTTAGATGTCAGATGTATGTGCATTACAATATGTGGATGGTGAAGACCTAAATTCCAGATGTATGTGCATTACAGTGTGCGCTAGATGAAGACTTAAATGTCAGATGTATGTGCATTACAGTATGCGAGTTATGATGACTGAACTGGCAGATGTATGTGCATTACAGTATGCGGGTGATGAAGACTTAAATGTCAGATGTATGTGCATTAAAATATGCGGGTGATGAAGACTTAAATGTCTGATGTATGTGCATTACAGTATGCGGGTAATGAAGACTTAAATGTCAGATGTATGTGAATTACAGTATGCGTGTGATGAATACTTAAATGGCAGATGTATGTGCATTACAGTATGCGGGTGATGTAGAGTTAAATGACAGATGTATGTGCATTACAGTATGCGGGTCATGAAGACTTAGATGTCAGATGTAGGTGCATTACAGTATGCGTGTAATGAAGACCTAAATGCCAGATGTATGTGCATTACAGTATGCGGGTGATGAAGATTTAAATGTCAGATGTATGTGCATTACAATATGCGGGTGATAAAGACGGAAACGTCTGCTGTATGTGTATTACAGTATGCGGGTGATGAAGACTTAAATGTCAGATGTATGTGTATTACATTATGTGGGTGGTGAAGACTTAACTGACAGATGTATGTGCATTAGAGTATGCGGTGATGAAGAGTTAGATGTCAGATGTCTGTGCGTTACAGTATGCGTGTGATGAAGACTTAAATGTCAGATGCATGTGCATTACAGTATGCGGGTAATGAAGACTTAAATGCCAGATGTATGTGCATTACAGTATGCGGGTGATGAAGACTTAAATGTTAGATATATGTGAATTACTGTATGCGGGTGATGAAGACTTAAATGGCGGATGTATGTGCATTACATTATGCGAGTGATGAAGACGTAGATGTCAGATGTATGTGCATTACAGTATGCGGGTCATGAAGAGTTAAATGGCGGATGTATGTGCATTACAGTAGGCGAGTGATGAAGACTTAGATGTCAGATGTATGTGCATTACAATATGCGAGTGATGGATACTTAAATTTCTGATTTATGTGCATTACAGTATGAGAGTGATGAAGACTTAGATGTCAGATGTGTGTGCATTACAATATGTGGATGGTGAAGACCTAAATTCCACATGTATGTGCATTACAGTGTGCGCTAGATGAAGACTTAAATGTCAGATGTATGTGCATTACAGTATGCGAGTGATGATGACTGAACTGGCAGATGTATGTGCATTACAGTATGCGGGTGATGAAGACTTAAATGTCAGATGTATGTGCATTAAAATATGCGGGTGATGAAGACTTAAATGTCTGATGTATGTGCATTACAGTATGCGGGTAATGAAGACTTAAATGTCAGATGTATGTGAATTACAGTATGCGTGTGATGAATACTTAAATGGCAGATGTATGTGCATTACAGTATGCGGGTGATGTAGACTTAAATGACAGATGTATGTGCATTACAGTATGCGGGTCATGAAGACTTAGATGTCAGATGTAGGTGCATTACAGTATGCGTGTAATGAAGACCTAAATGCCAGATGTATGTGCATTACAGTATGCGGGTGATGAAGATTTAAATGTCAGATGTATGTGCATTACAGTAAGCGGGTGATGAAGCCTTCAATGTCAGATGTATGTGCATTACAGTATGCGGGTGATGAAGACTTAAATGTCAGATGTATGTGCAGTAAAATATGCGGGTGATGAAGACGTAAATGTCAGATGTATGTGCATTACAGTATGCGGGTGATGAAGACTTAAATGTTAGATGTAAGTGAATTACAGTATGCGTGTGATGAAGACTTAGATGTCAGATGTATGTGCATTACAGTATGCGGGTAATGAAGACTTAAATGCCAGATGTATGTGCATTACAGTATGCGGGTGATGAAGACTTAAATGTTAGATATATGTGAATTACAGTATGCGTGTGATGAAGACTTAAATGTCAGATGCATGTGGATTACAGTATGCGGGTAATGAAGACTTAAATGCCAGATGTATGTGCATTACAGTATGCGGGTGATGAAGACTTAAATGTTAGATATATGTGAATTACTGTATGCGGGTGATGAAGACTTAAATGGCGGATGTATGTGCATTACATTATGCGAGTGATGAAGACGTAGATGTCAGATGTATGTGCATTACAGTATGCGGGTCATGAAGAGTTAAATGGCGGATGTATGTGCATTACAGTAGGCGAGTGATGAAGACTTAGATGTCAGATGTATGTGCATTACAATATGCGAGTGATGGATACTTAAATTTCTGATGTATGTGCATTACAGTATGAGAGTGATGAAGACTTAGATGTCAGATGTATGTGCATTACAATATGTGGATGGTGAAGACCTAAATTCCAGATGTATGTGCATTACAGTGTGCGCTAGATGAAGACTTAAATGTCAGATGTATGTGCATTACAGTATGCGAGTGATGATGACTGAACTGGCAGATGTATGTGCATTACAGTATGCGGGTGATGAAGACTTAAATGTCAGATGTATGTGCATTACATTATGCGGGTAATGAAGAATTAAATGTCAGATGTATGTGCAATACAGTATGCGGGTGATGAAGACTTAAATGTCAAATGTATGTTCGGTACAATATGCGGGTGATGAACACTTAAAAGTCAGATGTATGTGCATTACAGTATGCGAGTGATAAAGACTGAAATGGCAGATGTATGTGCATTACAGTATGCGGGTGGTGAAGACTTAAATGTCAGATGTATGTGCAATACAGTATGGGGGTGAAGAAGACTTAGATGTCAGATTATGTGTATTACAGTATGGGGTGATAAAGACTTAAATGTCAGATGTCTGGGCATTACAATATGTGGGTGTTGACGACTTAAATGCCAGATGTATGTGCATTACAGTATGCGTGTGATGACGACTTAAATGCCCGATGAATGTGCATTACAGTATGCGAGATATGACGACTTAAATGTCAAATAAATGTGCATTACGTTATGCCGATGATGAAGACTTAAATCTGAGATGTATGTGCATTACAGTATGCGGGTCATGACGACTTAAATGTCAGTTGTATGTGCAATACAGTATGCGGGTGATGAAGAGTTAGATGTCAGATGTCTGGGCATTACAGTATGCGGGTGATGAAGAGGTAAATGTCAGATGTATGTGCATTACAGTATGCGGGTGATGAAGACTTAAATGTCAGATGTATGTGCATCATAATATGCAGCTGATGACGACTTAACTGGCAGATGTATGTGCATTACAGTATGCGGGTGATCAAGACTTAAATGTCAAATGTATGTTCGTTACAATATGCGGGTGATGAAGACTTAAATGTCAGATGTATGTGCATTACAGTATGCAAGTGATGAAGACTTAAATGTCAGATGTATGTGCATTACAGTAAGCAGGTGATGAAGCCTTCAATGTCAGATGTATGTGCATTACAGTATGCGGCTGATGAAGACTTAAATGTAGATGTATGTGCATTAAAATATTCGGGTGATGAAGACGTAAATGTCAGATGTATGTGCATTACAGTATGCGGGTGATGAAGACTTAAATGTTAGATGTAAGTGAATTACAGTATGCGTGTGATGAAGACTTAGATGTCAGATGTATGTGCATTACAGTATGCGGGTAATGAAGACTTAAATGCCAGATGTATGTGCATTACAGTATGCGGGTGATGAAGACTTAAACGTTAGATATATGTGAATTACAGTATGCGTGTGATGAAGACTTAACTGTCAGATGCATGTGCACTACAGTATGCGGGTAATGAAGACTTAAATGCCAGATGTATGTGCATTACAGTATGCGGGTGATGAAGACTTAAATGTTAGATATATGTGAATTACTGTATGCGGGTGATGAAGACTTAAATAGCGGATGTATGTGCATTACATTATGCGAGTGATGAAGACGTAGATGTCAGATGTATGTGCATTACAGTATGCGGGTCATGAAGAGTTAGATGGCGGATGTATGTGCATTACAGTAGGCGAGTGATGAAGACTTAGATGTCAGATGTATGTGCATTACAATATGCGAGTGATGGATACTTAAATTTCTGATGTATGTGCATTACAGTATGAGAGTGATGAAGACTTAGATGTCAGATGTATGTGCATTACAATATGTGGATGGTGAAGACCTAAATTCCACATGTATGTGCATTACAGTGTGCGCTAGATGAAGACTTAAATGTCAGATGTATGTGCATTACAGTATGCGAGTGATGATGACTGAACTGGCAGATGTATGTGCATTACAGTATGCGGGTGATGAAGACTTAAATGTCAGATGTATGTGCATTAAAATATGCGGGTGATGAAGACTTAAATGTCTGATGTATGTGCATTACAGTATGCGGGTAATGAAGACTTAAATGTCAGATGTATGTGAATTACAGTATGCGTGTGATGAATACTTAAATGGCAGATGTATGTGCATTACAGTATGCGGGTGATGTAGACTTAAATGACAGATGTATGTGCATTACAGTATGCGGGTCATGAAGACTTAGATATCAGATGTAGGTGCATTACAGTATGCGTGTAATGAAGACCTAAATGCCAGATGTATGTGCATTACAGTATGCGGGTGATGAAGATTTAAATGTCAGATGTATGTGCATTACAGTATGCAAGTGATGAAGACTTAAATGTCAGATGTATGTGCATTACAGTAAGCGGGTGATGAAGCCTTCAATGTCAGATGTATGTGCATTACAGTATGCGGGTGATGAAGACTTAAATGTCAGATGTATGTGCATTAAAATATGCAGGTGATGAAGACGTAAATGTCAGATGTATGTGCATTACAGTATGCGGGTGATGAAGACTTAAATGTTAGATGTAAGTGAATTACAGTATGCGTGTGATGAAGACTTAGATGTCAGATGTATGTGCATTACAGTATGCGGGTAATGAAGACATAAATCCCAGATGTATGTGTATTACATCATGTGGGTGGTGAAGACTTAACTGACAGATGTATGTGCATTAGAGTATGCGGTGATGAAGAGTTAGATGTCAGATGTCTGTGCGTTACAGTATGCGGGTGATGAAGACTTAAATGTTAGATGTATATGAATTACAGTATGCGTGTGATGAAGACTTAAATGGCAGATGTATGTGCATTACAGTATGCGGGTGATGTAGACTTAAATGACAGATGTATGTGCATTAGAGTATGCGGTGATGATGATTTAGATGTCAGATAGCTGTGCATTACAGTATGCCGGTTATGAAGACTTAGATGTCAGATGTGTGTGCATTACAGTATGCGGGTGATGAAGATTTAAATGGCAGATGTATGTGCATTAACGTATGCGGGTGATGCCGAATTAAATGTCAGTTGTATGTGCAATACAGTATGCGGGTGATGAAGACTTAGATCTCAGATGTATGTGCAATACTGTATGCGGGTGATGAAGACTTAAATGTCAGATGTATGTGCATTACAGTAAGCGGGTGATGAAGCCTTCAATGTCAGATGTATGTGCATTACAGTATGCGGGTGATGAAGACTTAAATGTCAGATGTATGTGCATTAAAATATGCGGGTGATGAAGACTTAAATGTCTGATGTAAGTGAATTACAGTATGCGTGTGATGAAGACTTAGATGTCAGATGTATGTGCATTACAGTATGCGGGTAATGAAGACTTAAATGCCAGATGTATGTGCATTACAGTATGCGGGTGATGAAGACTTAAACGTTAGATATATGTGAATTACAGTATGCGTGTGATGAAGACTTAACTGTCAGATGCATGTGCATTACAGTATGCGGGTAATGAAGACTTAAATGCCAGATGTATGTGCATTACAGTATGCGGGTGATGAAGACTTAAATGTTAGATATATGTGAATTACTGTATGCGGGTGATGAAGACTTAAATAGCGGATGTATGTGCATTACATTATGCGAGTGATGAAGACGTAGATGTCAGATGTATGTGCATTACAGTATGCGGGTCATGAAGAGTTAGATGGCGGATGTATGTGCATTACAGTAGGCGAGTGATGAAGACTTAGATGTCAGATGTATGTGCATTACAATATGCGAGTGATGGATACTTAAATTTCTGATGTATGTGCATTACAGTATGAGAGTGATGAAGACTTAGATGTCAGATGTATGTGCATTACAATATGTGGATGGTGAAGACCTAAATTCCACATGTATGTGCATTACAGTGTGCGCTAGATGAAGACTTAAATGTCAGATGTATGTGCATTACAGTATGCGAGTGATGATGACTGAACTGGCAGATGTATGTGCATATGCGGGTGATGAAGACTTAAATGTCAGATGTATGTGCATTAAAATATGCGGGTGATGAAGACTTAAATGTCTGATGTATGTGCATTACAGTATGCGGGTAATGAAGACTTAAATGTCAGATGTATGTGAATTACAGTATGCGTGTGATGAATACTTAAATGGCAGATGTATGTGCATTACAGTATGCGGGTGATGTAGACTTAAATGACAGATGTATGTGCATTAGAGTATGCGGTGATGATGAGTTAGATGTCAGATAGCTGTGCATTACAGTATGCAGGTTATGAAGACTTAGATGTCAGATGTGTGTGCATTACAGTATGCGGGTGATGAAGATTTAAATGGCAGATGTATGTGCATTAAAGTATGCGGGTGATGCCGAATTAAATGTCAGTTGTATGTGCAATACAGTATGCGGGTGATGAAGACTTAGATGTCAGATGTATGTGCAATACTGTATGCGGGTGATGAAGACTTAAATGTCAGATGTATGTGCATTACAGTAAGCGGGTGATGAAGCCTTCAATGTCAGATGTATGTGCATTACAGTATGCGGGTGATGAAGACTTAAATGTCAGATGTATGTGCATTAAAATATGCGGGTGATGAAGACTTAAATGTCTGATGTAAGTGAATTACAGTATGCGTGTGATGAAGACTTAGATGTCAGATGTATGTGAATTACAGTATGCGTGTGATGAATACTTAAATGGCAGATGTATGTGCATTACAGTATGCGGGTGATGTAGACTTAAATGACAGATGTATGTGCATTACAGTATGCGGGTCATGGAGACTTAGATGTCAGATGTATGTGCATTACAGTATGCGTGTAATGAAGACCTAAATGCCAGATGTATGTGCATTACAGTATGCGGGTGATGAAGATTTAAATGTCAGATGTATGTGCATTACAGTATGCGGGTCATGAAGAGTTAAATGGCGGATGTATGTGCATTACAGTAGGCGAGTGATGAAGACTTAGATGTCAGATGTATGTGCATTACAATATGTGGATGGTGAAGACCTAAATTCCAGATGTATGTGCATTACAGTGTGCGCTAGATGAAGACTTAAATGTCAGATGTATGTGCATTACAGTATGCAAGTGATGAAGACTTAAATGTCAGATGTATGTGCATTACAGTAAGCGGGTGATGAAGCCTTCAATGTCAGATGTATGTGCATTACAGTATGCGGGTGATGAAGACTTATATCTCAGATGTATGTGCATTAAAATATGCAGGTGATGAAGAAGTAAATGTCAGATGTATGTGCATTACAGTATGCGGGTGATGAAGACTTAAATGTTAGATGTAAGTGAATTACAGTATGCGTGTGATGAAGACTTAGATGTCAGATGTATGTGCATTACAGTATGCGGGTAATGAAGACTTAAATCCCAGATGTATGTGCATTACAGTATGCGGGTGATGAAGACTTAAATGTTAGATATATGTGAATTACAGTATGCGTGTGATGAAGACTTAAATGTCAGATGCATGTGCATTACAGTATGCGGGTAATGAATACTTAAATGCCAGATGTATGTGCATTACAGTATGCGGGTGATGAAGACTTAAATGTTAGATATATGTGAATTACTGTATGCGGGTGATGAAGACTTAAATGGCGGATGTATGTGCATTACATTATGCGAGTGATGAAGATGTAGATGTCAGATGTATGTGCATTACAGTATGCGGGTCATGAAGAGTTAAATGGCGGATGTATGTGCATTACAGTAGGCGAGTGATGAAGACTTAGATGTCAGATGTATGTGCATTACAATATGTGGATGGTGAAGACCTAAATTCCAGATGTATGTGCATTACAGTGTGCGCTAGATGAAGACTTAAATGTCAGATGTATGTGCATTACAGTATGCGAGTGATGATGACTGAACTGGCAGATGTATGTGCATTACAGTATGCGGGTGATGAAGACTTAAATGTCAGATGTATGTGCATTAAAATATGCGGGTGATGAAGACTTAAATGTCTGATGTATGTGCATTACAGTATGCGGGTAATGAAGACTTAAATGTCAGATGTATGTGAATTACAGTATGCGTGTGATGAATACTTAAATGGCAGATGTATGTGCATTACAGTATGCGGGTGATGTAGAGTTAAATGACAGATGTATGTGCATTACAGTATGCGGGTCATGAAGACTTAGATGTCAGATGTAGGTGCATTACAGTATGCGTGTAATGAAGACCTAAATGCCAGATGTATGTGCATTACAGTATGCGGGTGATGAAGATTTAAATGTCAGATGTATGTGCATTACAATATGCGGGTGATAAAGACGGAAACGTCTGCTGTATGTGTATTACAGTATGCGGGTGATGAAGACTTAAATGTCAGATGTATGTGTATTACATTATGTGGGTGGTGAAGACTTAACTGACAGATGTATGTGCATTAGAGTATGCGGTGATGAAGAGTTAGATGTCAGATGTCTGTGCGTTACAGTATGCGGGTGATGAAGACTTAAATGTTAGATGTATATGAATTACAGTATGCGTGTAATGAAGACTTAAATGGCAGATGTATGTGCATTACAGTATGCGGGTGATGTAGACTTAAATGACAGATGTATGTGCATTAGAGTATGCGGTGATGAAGACTTAAATGTCAGATGTATGTGCATTAAAATATGCGGGTGATGAAGACTTAAATGTCTGATGTATGTGCATTACAGTATGCGGGTAATGAAGACTTAAATGTCAGATGTATGTGAATTACAGTATGCGTGTGATGAATACTTAAATGGCAGATGTATGTGCATTACAGTATGCGGGTGATGTAGACTTAAATGACAGATGTATGTGCATTAAAGTATACGGGTCATGAAGACTTAGATGTCAGATGTAGGTGCATGACAGTATGCGGGTAATGAAGACCTAAATGCCAGATGTATGTGCAGAACAGTATGCGAGTGATGAAGACTTAGATGTCAGATGTATGTGCATTACAGTATGCGGGTGATGAAGACTTAGATGTCAGATGTATGTGCATTACAGTATGCGGGTGATGAAGACTTAAATGTCAGATGTATGTGCATTACAATATGCGGGTGATAAAGACGGAAACGTCTACTGTATGTGTATTACAGTATGCGGGTGATGAAGACTTAAATGTGAGATGTATGTGAAATACAGTATGCGGGTGATGAAGACTTAAATTGCAGATGTATGTGCATTACAGTATGCGGGTGATGACGACTTAAATGTCAGTTGTATGTGCAATACAGTATGCGGGTGATGAAGACTTAGAAGTCAGATGTATGTGCAATACAGTATGTGGGTGATGAAGACTTAAATGTCAGATGTATGTGCATTACATTATGCGGGTAATGAAGAATTAAATGTCAGATGTATGTGCATTACAATATTTGGGTGATAGAGGCTTAAATATCAGATGTATGTGCATTACAGTATGCCGGTGATGAAGACTTAAATGTCAGATGTATGTGCAATACAGTATGGGGGTGATGAAGACTTAGATGTCAGATTATGTGTATTACAGTATGGGGTGATGAAGACTTAAATGTCAGATGTCTGGGCATTACAATATGTGGGTGATGACGACTTAAATGCCCGATGAATGTGCATTACAGTATGCGAGATATGACGACTTAAATGTCAGATAAATGTGCATTACGGTATGCCGATGATGAAGACTTAAATGTCAGATGTATGTGCAATACAGTATGAGAGTGATGAAGACTTAAATGTCAAATGTATGTTCGTAACAATATGCGGGTGATGAAGACTTAAATGTCAGATGTATGTGCATTACAGTATGCAAGTGATGAAGACTTAAATGTCTGATGTATGTGCATTACAGTATGCGGGTAATGAAGACTTAAATGTCAGATATATGTGCATTACAGTATGCGGGTGATGAAGACTTAAATGTTAGATGTATGTGAATTACAGTATGCGTGTGATGAATACTTAAATGGCAGATGTATGTGCATTACAGTATGCGGGTGATGTAGACTTAAATGACAGATGTATGTGCATTACAGTATGCGGGTAATGAAGACCTAAATGCCAGATGTATGTGCATTACAGTATGCGAGTGATGAAGACTTAGATGTCAGATGTATGTGCAATAAAGTATGCGGGTGATGAAAACTTAGATGTCAGATGGATGTGCATCACAGTATTCGGGTGATGAAGACATAAATGTCAGATGTATATGCATTACAGTATGCGGGTGATGAAAACTTAGATGTCAGATGTATGGGCATTACAGTATGCGGGTGATGAAACTTAAATGTCAGATGTATGTGCATTACAATATGCGGGTGATAAAGACGGAAACGTCTGCTGTATGTGCATTACATTATTCGGGTGATGAAGACTTAACTGACAGATGTATGTGCATTAGAGTATGCGGTGATGAAGAGTTAGATGTCAGATGTCTGTGCGTTACAGTATGCGGGTGATGAAGACTTAAATGTTAGATGTATGTGAATTAAAGTATGCGTGTGATGAAGACTTAAATGGCAGATGTATGTGCATTACAGTATGCGAGTGATGTAGACTTAATTGACAGATGTATGTGCATTAGAGTATGCGGTGATGATGAGTTAGATGTCAGATAGCTGTGCATTACAGTATGCAGGTTATGAAGACTTAGATGTCAGATGTGTGTGCATTACACTATGCGGGTGATGAAGATTTAAATGGCAGATGTATGTGCATTACAGTATGCGGGAGATGCCGAATTAAATGTCAGTTGTATGTGCAATACAGTATGCGGGTGATGAAGAATTAGATGTCAGATGTATGTGCAATACTGTATGCGGGTGATGAAGAGTTAAATGTCAGATGTATGTGCATTACATTATGCGGGTAATGAAGACTTAAATGTCAGATGTATGTGCATTACAATATGTGGGTGATGAAGTCTTAAATTTCAGATGTACGTGCATTACAGTATGCGTGTGATAAAGACTTAAATGTCAGATGTATTTGCATTACAGTATGCGGGTGTTGAAGACTTAAAAGGCAGATGTATGTGCATTACAGTATGCGGGTGATGACGAATTAAATGTCAGTTGTATGTGCAATACAGTATGCGGGTGATGAAGACTTAGATGTCAGATGTATGTGCAATACTGTATGCGGGTGATGAAGACTTAAATGTCAGATGTATTTGCATTACAGTATGCGGGTGTTGACGACTTAAAAGGCAGATGTATGTGCATTACAGTATGTTGGTCATGAAGACTTAGATGTCAGATGTATGTGCAATACAGTATGTGGGTGGTGAAGATTTAGATGTCAGATGTATGTGCATTACAGTATGCGTGTGATGAAGACTTAAATGTCAGATGTATGTGCATTACAGTATGCGGGGGGTGAAGACATAAATGTCAGATGTATGTGCATAACGATATGCTGGTGATGACGACTTAAATGGCAGATGTATGTGCATTACAGTATGCGAGTGATGAAGACTTACATGTCAGATGTATGTGCATTAGAGTATGCGGGTGAAGTAGACTTAAATGACAGATGTATGTGCATTACAGTATGCGGGTGATGTAGACTTAAATGGCAGATGTATGTGCAATATAGTATGCGGGTGAAGTAGACTTAAATGACAGATGTATGTGCATTACAGTATGCGGGCGATGAAGGCTTACATTTCAGATGTACGTGCATTACAGTATGCGTGTGATGAAGACTTAAATGTCAGATGTATTTGCATTACAGTATGCGGGTGTTGAAGACTTAAAAGGCAGATGTATGTGCATTACAGTATGTTGGTCATGAAGACTTAGATGTCAGATGTATGTGCAATACAGTATGTGGGTGGTGAAGATTTAGATGTCAGATGTATGTGCATTACAGTATGCGTGTGATGAAGACTTAAATGTCAGATGTATGTGCATTACAGTATGCGGTGGGTGAAGACATAAATGTCAGATGTATGTGCATAACGATATGCTGGTGATGACGACTTAAATGGCAGATGTATGTGCATTACAGTATGCGAGTGATGAAGACTTACATGTCAGATGTATGTGCATTAGAGTATGCGGTGATGAAGACTTAAATGTCAGATGTATGTGCATTAAAATATGCGGGTGATGAAGACTTAAATGTCTGATGTATGTGCATTACAGTATGCGGGTAATGAAGACTTAAATGTCAGATGTATGTGAATTACAGTATGCGTGTGATGAATACTTAAATGGCAGATGTATGTGCATTACAGTATGCGGGTGATGTAGACTTAAATGACAGATGTATGTGCATTAAAGTATACGGGTCATGAAGACTTAGATGTCAGATGTAGGTGCATGACAGTATGCGGGTAATGAAGACCTAAATGCCAGATGTATGTGCAGAACAGTATGCGAGTGATGAAGACTT